>JAZKJV010008347.1:0-59985 GCA_037367405.1 Ottelia alismoides | reverse complement strand
TGATCGAGATCACCATCTACACGAGAAATGCCAGGAGCAGTCTGTATAGTGGCATCCTTGGGGTCAAAGGTGGGACATGGTGTGAAAGGATGTGTGGTCAAAGGGTCAGGTAAGTGGGCACTCTCCTCACAGTCTGACTCATTCATGACCTGAACTCTTTTTGTATTTTTAAATTTTGTTCATTTTTTTTGTATTTTGGGCGATTGCAAGCTCTCATGGAAATCCTCGAGTGAACCCATAACAACAAATGGCGGAGTATCATGATCGCTCTTATTTATACTAGTGAGGTTGTCAATCCTCTCTCTCATATGCTCTATCATCTGCGTTAAGTACTCAAAGGTGGACTCCATGAAAGGAGACTCCAATAGGTCAATCTCAGGTGTATGTGAAGGGAAATGTGAAGGCAGAGGTGGATAAAAATCCGAGGCCTGATACTGTGGTTGAGGTGGATATGTACAAAAGTCAGGAGCAAAGTCCTCCTGGAAAAAGGGAGGTGGTCCGACTGGAGGGCACGAGGGATCTGTGAAGGTCGAATAAAAATCACTCCAGTCGACCATCTCCGAAGAAAGAGAAAATGATCAAGAGAACACGATGGTCAAGTCAATAGAAATGAGAACAAGGTGCAAATGCGCAAGGCAATCTAGAATATACACAAGCAAACACAGACAAACACACACAAAACAAACCCCTCAATTCATCTACTCAACTCGGTAGAGACCGTAAAGGATAGATATTATTATCTTGTTTGTTTTAGAGTTAGGTGAGCAGTCGAAATTGTACAATCACTTAGGAGGTTGAATGAGATTTGGGCACTAGTCCTTAGTGTGTATGTAAACAATTAAAACGAAGACAATGAGGGGATTACTCGCCTCAAGACAAATATTCTTCTTTTTGGTGTTTTTAGGGTTAAGTAATATTAGCTGTCCTAATTTATTGTTCTCATTTTTTGATTTTTAATGAGAAATGCACGACCCTATCGAGGAGTCAATTTTACTTAGCACCTAGGTGATCAAAATCAGAGGGAGAGTCGGAAAAACACGCAAGCGACAAAACGATGATGAATGTTAAAGCGTAAATGCTCACCTTGCCTCCAGTACTCTATATGCAAAGATTTTCAACAGAATTGAAACCTGCACTATATGAAATGCAAGCCTATGAAATCGCCCTAAGTTCAGAAATTGCTATTAGCGTGAAAAACCAATGCTAATGACTCATAATAGAATCTAAGGGTCTGGTCTTGGAAACTCCTCGGTGCCCACAATAGTGGGTCCTGCAAGTGTTGTATGGAGGACTCTCACGGCATGCGGTTCAAAGACTGAGTGAGAAGAAATTCAGATTTAACTAGATCCAAACGTAGACTATAGGCACAAGCAAGTATAATTAGGTGTTTGGACCTAATATTATCAACAAGCAAATCTAAAGCTAAGGTCTCAATCACACAAAATAAGTAAAATAAAATAGGGAGACATAAAAAATGCAAAGAAAATCGCGGAAAACCAATGAGGCCCCCAATGGAACGATTCCTCGGGCATTGGACCTCATGAAGTGTTGGCAAAGTCCTGGAGAGTGTCATGAATTATTACGATAATAGTGGTTTGTTTCTCACTTAAATTAACAAATAACTACAATAATAAAAATGCAAGTGGAGCTTTGTCTCCCAAAAATCCTCTAAGTACCCTCTATTGCGCTCTCTTGTTGGCTAGGGTAGAATAGCCGACTCCGCTTCCCAAGGATGCAGAGTCACCGAAGCGATTCTCCTCGATTCGCGGTCCCTCACAATAAAGGCACAAAGAATATGTGATTAGACAGATAATCAATTAATATCAAAGAAGTAAGAAAATAAATAGAGAAAAGTAGAGAAAATAATCACAATTAGAAATAATACCAATCTATGTGTTATTGCTCCCCGACAATGACAACATTTGTTTGAGGATTTTTCATGGGTCTAAAATATGTCTCACACAAGGCAGAGACACAATCGTTGTGGCTACCCACAAGAAACCCTATTTGAACAACAATTAACCCGTAATGATAATTAACCAATAAAAAGCAATGTGGAGTTAAAATTTATTATAACTCTACAATGGATGTGTATAGTGTGCAAGCATGTAGAGGTCGAACACATGGAACAAAAAGGATAGATTAGGGCAATGAAGAACAAAAGCGATTGTGATGTATTTGTCTATATGGCCTTTTTTGTGGGTTTTTTATTTTTTTGTTTTAATTGTAATTTTATATTTTTATATTCTGATTTTTAATTTCATATTTTTCTTTTTTCTCTTTCTTAAATATCGTACACCTCAAAAAATAATATCAAGCTTCTTTACATTTTTTATCTCTTTATATTTTTATATTTTCTTTTTATTTTAAATAATATATATAAAGCTATATATGATATGTATACAATGTAGGCTAGGGTATATATAAATATCAGTAAATATAATCAAAATGAAGGAAATATGATATTTTTGGGGTTTTAAATAATTTTTACTATTTTTTAATTTTTAGAATTTTGCTAATTTTTATGTCGAAAATACCCTATAACAGGGTTTAATTAATTACTTGAAATTAAACATGGAGATTAAAAATAGGAAACAATGTCAAAAATTTCCAAATTAATTTTCGTATATTAACAATAATATAAAGAAAAATAAGAAACAAAAAACACAATTTTGGATTTTTTGTATTTGCAAGGGACCCGGATGCAAAAAAAGAAGTCTGAGGGTGTTCAACGCAATTAATACAAATTATAAAAAGGGTAGAGGAAAGTTTGCGATCCAATTATTAAATACAAAATTTACTAGGGTAAAAATTGCAAAATCCCCCAACAGGCAGGATCCAACAGTTCGCCGCACTCCCGGTAACACACGTAGCATATCCACGTGAGACGATGACATTTCATGCTTGACGGATACGATTAGATCGATGATGTAGATCGAAATGTGAAGGGCGCCATAGATCCAACGTACGTTGTAGCTTGTCAAGAATAGGGAAGGATCAAACGATTCTGGGCGATGGTGGAATAACGGCGGAGGAACTCACCACCGACGAGTTTGGATTTCATGTAGCATCATTCGTTGACACCTTCTTCGCTGCAGAAAACACGGAAGGGTTTTTGGGAGGTTCCTCAAGTGGCATGCGGCTTCAAAATGGTGAGGCGACGGCTAGAGCGTCGCCGTGAGGTCGAAGAAGGAGGTGTGTCCTAGGTGCCTCCGATGAGCACAAAATCACTCCAGATGGAGTCCTTTGGCCTCCAAAACCTGTGAGTTAAGCACGCACACGAAGTCGATGTGTCATGGGGGTCTGGTTTGGTGGAATGGGGGCGACAGGTGGCGTGGATATAGGTACTTTGGCGAGTGAAGGGATGGAGCACCTAAAGCTCGATCCAACTGGAGTCGAGGTGAATGGGGGTGGACAAGGGTGGAGAAGGTAAAGGGGATGGCTTTAGAGGCGAGTTGGTGCGTCGGGACCCCGTGGAGATCACGGGGAGGAGTTCACCGGAGTAGGGCTCCGACGAACTTCGAATGGATGATTTAACGCTAAACTACATGGTTAACTGCTAATCTAAACAAGGAGTCAAACGTAGGAATTAAACGCAATGGAAGAGTAGTAAAGATGACCTCAATGTCCGGACGACCAGAGATGAAATCTCACAGCGGCGTAGACCGCTAGAGATGGTGGAGGCACTGTTAGACGCTCACCAAAGCTAGCCTCAAGATGCTGGAGTGGAGCTGTCACCTCCTCAGTCCAGAGCACGGTGAAAGGAAGGACAAGGCATGATCAAAGGTGTCAAAATTCCAAAGAGGAGGAATGGGGTTTTTGTACAATGGTGGATGAGGTGGTTCAAAGATCGAAGGATATCATATGATTTAGTAATCCATTCCTTGAGGCAAACATTGGGCATGTAAGTGCACTCTACGAGGAGAAAAAGCGATGAAGGAAGCGAGGCGATTCGGTGAAAGATGCGCCCCCCAAAAATTGAAGAATTTGGATGGAAACGAGGTGTCAGAAGCTACAGACCTAGATCAGTGAGTTGGCTAATGTCAACAGGTGGAGAGAGCTGGTTGATCCATGTGGATCAACAAGAAAAAACTCTGCCCAAAATTATTTAAAAATTGATTAAAAATAATAAATGATTTTATTAATTTTCGATTATAATTTTTTTATTATTTTATAAAGTATTTATTCTGATTTTTATTTATTTTTTAGAGCTTTACAATTACAATTTACTTTTTAGGGGCTATATATAGGTATATGCATCTATGTATTTTGGTCTTTTATTTTTATTTTGTATTTTGTATTTTATTGATTTAATTTATTTTTTTATATAATTATAACTTATTTTTATATACTTGAATATATTTTATTATATTTTTCTGATAGAATATATACACTTAAATAAATATATTTATAGATATAGGTAATTCGTCTATGTATTTGCTTTACATATTTTATTTTAATTTTTTATTTATTGTTTTATTACAATTTTATTATGTACACATATTATAAATAATATTTATAAAATTTATAAAAATATAAAAATAATGAATAATATATAAAATGATTATTTTAATCAGTATAACTATACAATAGGGTTCCAAAATCTAAATTTTCACACCTTAACTCAAAAAAATATGAAACCACCTTCATTAAATAGCTAATGAAAAGTTATATACAATTAAAGGTGATTTTGGTATATTTTGAGTTTTTATTTGAGAGATTTGGGGCTTGAGAAGTTGGGATTTTGATATATTCTGAGTATAACTTTTTCTTTGTATATTAATTTTGTATACACATTTTATATTTTTTTATATTTTATTATCTACAACTTTCATGTTCAAAGTTTCTTTATTCGAGGTATAAAAATTAGAATAAAAATGGGTCCCAAAATGAATAATAAATGAATAAATAAATGGGAATTTTAATTGTATTTCGGCCCTTCTCTTCCCTACTTTATTCCCTGTCGACCTAGTCATTGAGATGCATAGGTCTCGGGGTTTAGGGTCATAAAAATTCTTCGACATTTTTATTTTATTTATTTTCTTTTCTTTATCCTATATTTTGGTATTAAAAATTGTATTTTATACACTATTTACACAATAATGCATGGATGTTAAAATGCACGAATTAAGGGTATTTGCACACATTTAATAGGTTTTTAAGGCCAAAATGATAGAATAAGATGATAAAATGGAGATTCATCAAATACCCAGGGATTCAAGAGGGTCTAATGTGATCTCACAGGCGAGGCCAACATTGTCGTTTAGGCGACCGAACTCGATCTCGTCTAAATTCATCAATCAACCCACACATAAAGACTGTCATCTGCAAAAGATGGAGTCAAAATTTCTTATAAACTCTATAAATAATTGTGTATAGTGTGCACACATGCGTAGGGTGTCCAACACATGGAACAGACAAGCGTAGCAGCATTATTTATATCTAAATAATGTATATGTATGTAGATATTTATCTGTTATGTACTTTGTGTTTTTATGAGTTTCAAATTTATTTGATTTTTTGGATACTTTTCTTTTATATGTTTTTTATTTTTAAATTTTAAATTTTTTTTAATTTTTTCATATTTCCCCATTTTTTAGATTTGTTTTCCTTTTTATATATAATAGGTGTATATATATATCATAAATGTAATAATATATAGAATACTAACTATATATATAATATGTATAATAAGCATAAAATTAAGTAAATATAGATAAAAACAATTCTTTTTATTTTTAAATGTTTAAAATATATTTAAGGTACTAATAATTAATAATAATAAGTATATATAGGTTTATATATGTATATAAATACAATATAAGGTATTCTATGTATAAATATAGATATATAGTAAAAAGTTATAAAATAAAAATTTTTTGTGTTTTCTATATTTTCTTATATTTTTGTGGATTTTAGGGATTTTTTCTTTCTATTTCTTTATGTATTTTTAAAGGTCAAAATACCTCAAATCAGGGAATAGATAAATACATCGAATTATTTCGAGAATTAAAATATAAAATAGCTCCAAAATTTATGAAAAATATTTTTAATATATATTAATATTTATATATAAAAACATAGTACATAAAACCTTTTTTTGAATTTTTTGAGATTTTTTTCTAATTTTTTAGGGTTAGAGAGGGTTTGCAATTTTTATTTTCTTTTGTATGTTTTAATGATTTTCAGTAGGGAGTGATAAAAATACAGTAATATATATTACCTTTTTTGGAATTTTTTAAAGAAGGTTTTGTATTTTTGTATTTTTCAAGCTAAACATGGAATAAAAAGATTCCTATTGTTTTTTAATAATGGAAAATATGAGAAATATGCTAAGCAAAATATATGGCGCGAATGAGGATAAAATCACACATCTTTGCCTATTTATGCATGATTTTTGGACACATGGGGTATTTATATAAAAAATAAAAAGCATAAAGAAAAATATATAAGTTAGTAAGGGCATTTATGTAATATAAATAAAAGGCACGGAGCTCTGTGCAAAAACATCTCAATTTTTTAGCTGAAATGTTTTTTATACTAAATAGAATTTTTGAAAACCCAGCGTGGTATATATGTAATTTGGCCACTCACGTGGGGACCACGTGAGATGACTTGACAATGGACTTAAATGTAATTCCGGAACGTACATGGGTTCCTTTGTCATTTTTACACAAAAGGTAATGCTTAATTAAATTTACAGCGGTACTTAGTAATTACAAAAAGGCAGTTGGCTTTCTTGCACTTTACCCCACTTAACGACCCCCGATCGCGTTGTTGCTTGGCTGACACATGGAGGATCTGATGTCTCAGGAAAGCATCGCTTCAACTCAATTGGATGACCCAGATTAGATCATGGTTGTGTTTTTGATCCAACGCTTGTCAATTACAATGGATGAATGACCCAAAACACACTGATGTTGTACTTCAATTCTCATTTTCTATGGCCTCTAGCGTCCTCTCCTTGCTCCGACGATGGCTCTGGTTTCTTGGGCGCACTCTGCATCTGCAGATTAGATCTGATGATATCCAAGTGTTGACGATGAGGATCTGGAGACTGATTTTGTTCGCATGACCTTGAGCAGCTCCAAGAGCTCTACTTGATTCCAGATGGGTCTTCAAGGCACCAAACCTATACCAAAAAATTTCATGGCTCAAGTGATCTATCCTCTGCTGGTTGGGGAAGCTGGAAGGCAAGTGGAGTGGAAGGGAGGTGAGGATTTAGCGATAGACATAGGGTCGAGCCTTGATTCACCAGGTCCATGCAGGACCTGGGTTGGAATGATTGGCACAAGGTGGAGAAATCATCTAGGAGCGAGATGGCGTGAAGATTGAAGCAGTAAATAGTCAGAAATGAGGTGGATTTGTCCTGAAGCTCGAGCTTCAGGTCAAATTAGGGGTTTCAAATTTTAACCTAATCTATGCCATGAAAGAAATAATTGAAAGACGAAAATATAATCTACGCCTAAGTATTACCTAATAAAGTGAGAAAAGGGCCTTGGCTTGACAGGGAGGTCAAGGAAGTAGAACCATCAAAGATGACTGCCGACGATGGCTAGATCGACCACCGATGAAGCTCCTCCTCACTACAGACGGTAGATACAAACTTCTTTCACAAGACTTGAGACTTTAGGGTCGGTTTGAGGGGTAAGAACTCTCTAGGAATGATTAATGAATCTCCATTTCATCACCTTTATTCTTTCATTTTGGACTTTAAACCCTAGCTAAATGCATTCATGTATCATTAATTTTTCAAAATAAATCATTATTTTGTATAAAATACTATATAAAATATTGTATGTTTATTGTATTTATTGTCAAAGTAAAAGAATAAAGAAAAAAAGAAAAAGAATGAAGTGTTGAGGACACTGAAGTGACCCTAGCCCCCGAGACAGTCATCATGATGACTTAGTCGATAAGGAATAAAGTAGGGGGAGATAGGGCTGCCAATTGTATAGGAAACATAGAATAAATCACTCTACAAAATAGGCCAATAATTGCTCTTTGGAATCTATTTTTTTATTTATTAATTCCACCTCAAATAAAGAAATTTGTATATGAAAGTTATAGATAATAATATATAGATAAATACAAAATTGATTTCATACAAAAATCATACATAACAAAAAAGTTACAGTCTGAATAAGTTTCCAAAATCCCAACTTCCCAAACTCATGTCTCTCATATAAAAAGTCAAGATATATCAAAATCACCATTAATTGCATATAACTTTTAATAAACTATTTAATGAATGTGGTTTTATATTTTTCTGAATTAAGATGTGAAAGTTAGGTTTTAGACCCCTATTGTATATTATACCCGATTAAAATTACCATTTTATTCACTCTTTATTATTTTTATAATTTTATATCTTTATAATTTTATATTTTTATAATTTTGTAAATATTATTTGTAACATATATACATATTAAAAGTAGAATAAAACAATAAAGAAAATAAAAAAATAAAAATGTATATAAAATACATAGATGAAATACCTATAATTATACCTATACAATTAAGACATCTATTTAATTAAGTATATATAATACATAAGAAAATATAAAAAATTTATTTAAGAACATAAAATTAAGATATAAATATATAAAATAAGAAAAGAAAATAATAAAATCAAAAAATACAAAATAAAAATAAAATACCTAAAATATAGGTAATACCTATATAGGTACCCTAAAAAATAACTTGAAAATAAACACCTCTAAAAATAAATAGAAATGCACATAAAATATTACAGAAAGCTGGAAATATTTTTTATTTTATAAACTACAAATAAAAATCTAATTCTATTTAATATTCAATTTTCAAGGCATTTTCCTTGGAATATCTTGGTTAGTCCATGTAAACCATCTAGGCGATTTCTTTTGTTGGACGGAGGTCAACTATCCTGTCTCCCTTTTGACGCCTGTCAGAAGTCACGAGACCGCCCTCTTTGCCAAATTTTCCATGTCCCTCGAGACCACCACCATCGTACCATCTCTTCGTCCTAGATTCATTTCCATCCACGCATCTCCACCTACCCTCGCTTGATCGCATGCAAGATCTCCTTAAAACTCGCTAAAACTCCACCTATAAATATAACCCCTTACCAATTTTGGTCTTTTGATCCCTTTTCTTCTGGCTTTAGCCCCTCAGATCACCCATGTGATATTCTCCATGGTGACAGCGTGGTGAAGATCATGATTTGCAGTGAGGAGAGCTAGCGGAGGAGGTGCATCCAACCCCACCATCAGAGCACCGCTGGCCGGCTCTGCTCTAGGCCCTTCAGACTGATTGAGCCCATGTTTCTCGCATTCCTAGGTAGTTCCTTATCTTGCCTTTCATTTTGCATCTTTAATTTATAGTTTAATCGAGCGATTAACGCTCCAATAAAAACCCCCAAATTCTTGGAGCTCGTGCTCTAGGTCAAAACTGTCACGATCCGACCCTCAATTCACCACCACTTAAACCCCATTTCAGTCCCCTCTTCATTCTCCATCGATTCCCCACTCCATACAACCCATATCCATCGTGGATCTAGGATCTCAGATCCCTCTACCGCTTCATGCTGGAGCTTCCCCACCATTCCATTCCCCCTGCCATTTTGCATAAACTTTGAGTCGAGGAGATAACCCTCATACCCAGGATTCTTTTGGTAACCCGTATGTAAATCGACGCCTCTAGGACTTCAACTACCACATGGATCAACTCCAGGTGGTCGAACCTCGTCGGAGCATTCTACGTCGCCTCGCCTCTCCTGGAGCCTGCTGAAGCATGTAGAGGAAGCCCAACTACATGCTGGGCTCATAAGAGGAGACAAAGAGCATCAGAGACGGGAGGATCAACGAAACAAAGTTTTCCGATGAGTAATTCTTATGGGTTCTTCCAACTCCCCTTCCCGTCATTCGATCAAGAACATCAGTCCAGATCTAATCTCGACCGTTGATTTCCATGGAAGGGGTACGTGAGGATGACTACTCGATCTGCCATGTGGCGAGCCCCTGATGCTTGGATCTCGGTGCCTAAGTGGTATAATTTCATATCCCCCTCCATCTTTTTGTATCTGCTATCAAGTCCTATAAATATTTTAGCTAGTTTAAAAATTTCATTTACCCCCTGAACTCTTTAAATATTGCGATTTAGTCCCTATCAGAGTCACACATTTATTGTTGTGAATATTGCATGTAAACTCTCCCCTGTTATTTTCTTTGTTAATACATAAAGTTTGCATATCAGTGTTAAACTTTGGGTTAAATTGCACTGCTACCATCACATTTAGTTTTAATTACAAGTATGCCCTTATTAGGCTAAGTAATTTTGTGTGATATTTTCTATTTATTAAAAATAGTTGGCGTGCTCTAAAAATTACTAAAAAATAGGATTAAGTACCTGGATGCATGCTTGATCATGTTATATAATTGTTTTTTTTGCATCTTATGCCCTTTTCCTATTTTCGAAAAATCAAATATTGCACAATTAGCCCATGTTTGCCTTGAAAAATCCAAAAAAATATTAAAAAACTTAGAAAAATTCTTGAAAATATATTATGCTTATTTAAGTATTATTAATCTTCAGACCAAAAAACACTAAAAATTACAAAAGAAAACTCCTAAAAAATACCCAAAAACTTTATAAAAATCTATAAAATTGTAAAAAATTCTAAAAACATTATTTTTATATCTAATTATTCTTTATATTATTATTGATATATAAAATGAAGTAGAGTAATTTTCATACTGTTTAGTATTTTTTACCTCCTATTTAAATTTGGCCTATTTAATTTAATCTTGATTTAGGGGTTTTTTGACTTTAATAATATATAAAAATGAGCAAAAATTCCTAAAAATAACAAAACAGTAAAAATATTTATCGAAAGTCAAAAGGTTTTATTTCCTTTATTGTGACTCCTTTTATTAATATTTACGTTTACCATAGACTATATTATATATATACTCTTATATATAGCTATATTGTATCTATAAAAATAAAAGAAATATGAGAATTTCTAAATATAAAAATAGAAGAGTATATGTATATTAAATAAAAAGCAAAGAATTATATCTAATTGATTAAAAACCCACATTATTTGATAAATATAGTGCATAGTTATATATACATATACCCTTCTATTATTTATTTATAACTAATATATAGTGCTACAGTGTGTGTTCCCTATGTTAGATACCCTACTCTGCTTTTCACTATACACATTTTATTGTAGGGTTGTAATAATTTTTGATCCACACTGTCTTTATTGCCTGATATTTAATTGTGGATTGATTGTTGAATTAGATCGGATTTTTGTGAGTGTTCACAGCACGGATTGGACATCTCGCCATGTGATATCTCTAGATCCTCTAGGAAACCCTCTGTTTCAATGATCAGATGTAAAAGATGGTGGATGGGATTGATTAATAGGCGAAGAAAGTGGTGAAGTTTGAGGAGGGATTGTGTGCTAGGGAGGAAGGTTAGGTGAAAGGGCATGGGTAAGCGTGGAAGAGAGTTGTGAGGGCTATAGAAGCATAAGGGCTTGAGGGAGATGGAGGTAAGGGAGATGACGTGAAATATTGAAGAATATAGAGGGTTTATGTGAAGTATGACAAGTCAAACGGTTGGGAAGGACAGTCAGAGTGATATGGTTGGTCCACGTGGACCAACCAGATAATTCCATGGCAAAAACTCCTTGTAAAATTAATAAAAATACTAGATTAATTAATTAATTTTTTCTAAAGCATAAAAAATGCTAACAAATTTATGTAATATTTTATTCCTATTTTTATTTATTTTTACAAGTCCATTATAAATATGTTAGTATTTATATGTACAAATATAGGTAAATATACATGTACTTTGTATAATTTATTTTTAATTTGTATTTTGTATTTTATTATTATATAAATATATTTTATATATTTAGTTTATTTAAATACATATTTATGTATTTTATTTTTTTTGAATCTATTTACATACTTAATTAATTATGTACATAAATCTTATAGATATATTATAGTATACTTTACCTATATATTGAAGTATATCATTTATTTTTATTTTACTTTTATTGGTTTTATTTCTTTCAATTATGTACATGGGTTTAAAATAATATTTTTAAATTTATAAAAATAAAATAAAGTGAAAAATATAAAGATAAATAAATTTAATATTTTATACATGCACATTACACAATGAGGGCCCAAGACCCATCTTTTGCATCTTTCCTCTAAATTGAATGAAACTACCTTTTTTAAATAGCTTATTTTATTTTATGAGAAATAATGATGAGTTTGGTCAACTTTAAATCAATACAGAGAAGATACATGTCTGCAAAGTTTTCTTTACGCCTTTTTAATTTATGTGTCCCGGGTATATTATGCATTATTTTTCAGTGAAATCTATTTTGTATTTTTCTTTGTATTTTTATGTATAATATTTATGTTAAGGATTTATTAATTTGAGGTATAATTATAATAAAATAAAATAGGTCTTAAAATACAATTATTGTGCAAAATGAATTAGGGGTTTTTGTGGTTTTCTGTAGAGTTTCTCTACCCTGTCTCCCCCTACATTATTCCTTGTCGACCAAGTTATTATGATGAGTAGGTCTCGGGTTCTAGGGTCACTTAATTTTTTTGGCACTTTATTATTTGTTCTTTTATTTGTTATTTTTTAAATTTGGAATTAAATAACATATTTTATACAATATTTCTACAGTATTCATGTGATTTATTGAGTACCTTTTCACAAAATAATGTTATATACATGCATTTAGATAGGGATTTGAGTCCAAAATGAAAGAATAAAGGTGATGAAATGGAGATTCGTTAGATCCAAAGAAAAAAAGATTACACTAAATTTTTTATGTAGGAGAATGGCGAAAAAAACAGGAGATGCCATCAAGAAAAAAATATAGGAGAATTGAAGAATCATGTGTAGCACTATACAATAAGACCACGAGCAACGAGACCTAAAGTCCCACCATGTACAAACTACATACAAGAAGACAAAACAAATCCTCATGGAGCATATCACAATCCCAATGAATGAATGGCACCATCACCACCATACCATGGCTATTCTCCTTAGTCATTTGGTACAGTTTTATCACCATATGATTTTTATTACTAGTTATGTATCTTATAATACTATAAGAAAGGTAAGAATTAATTTTAAAACAAATCAAAAGGAAAACTTCATTACGAGGGAGATATAGTTTTTTCAAAATAAAATAGGAAAGTATTTTTGGAAAGGGGAGAAAATTTATTTTCAAAGAACTAACTTTTTCAAATGAAATATTTTTGATATGTGAAAATATGATAAGAAGTTGAGATATTAATCTCCAAGTTTTGTTTATTTGATATCATTAAAAAGAGGAAAATATTATTACCATGACTATATAATAATTGCATTATTTTTTTGATGATAACAAACCTTGTGAATACAGATAATACTACAGATTTCATGGATGATATATTCAATAGACAAGGTGAAAGGTGTGGACAAGGCAAAGAAGAAGAAATAAGACCTTTGTAATAGACACATATAAAAAGTCTAAATACGTATGCATGTGTATCATGCATGCATATTAAGTCAAAACTACTTCTAATCGATAAATCTTCATGATATGATCGATAACTCCTTGATCATTCAATAGTGTACAACTTTACTTTACTTGATCAATCAATGTTGAATTCTAGCTTCCAACAACTTCACGATGACTCTTATCGATCAATTGAGTTTGTTTGGTCAATGAACTTTGATTGAGATTAATCAACTTGAATATCCTGATAGACAACTTTGCAGAATCTCTTTTATTCTTGTCCATTCCTAGACAACGATTATATTTTTTAATGCCCCCACTATATATAGACCCCAACCTTTGTTGTAGACACACATCTCAATACATTCTCTCTAATCTCTCTCAAAACTCTGCTCGAGGTAGTGTCTTTCTCTCTCTATATTAAGATCACATCTTGAGAGACATTCATCTACATGCTCAGTTTGTAATTCTTTTATTTATTTTAGTGTGCATTTCTTAGCCTCATTACTGGTTGCTATATTTAGGGCTTTATAGATTGTTGTAATTTTCCTTTAAAATCAAGTTGTTGGAGAGCCTTTTTAGTGTTATCCAAAGAACTTGTAAGTGGTTAAATCATCAAAAATCCCAAGTCAATGGACTTGGGTCATGGTTTTTACCCACTTGGATCATGATTTTTACCCACTTGGGATTTCCATGCTAAAATCTTTATCTTTTGTGGTTGTATTTATTTCGTAGATTAGATATTTATATCTACGGTCATTATTATTTGTGATAATTATTTATTAACCATAATAATTTATGGAGCGATCCAGAGGCACTCACATGGATGCATCTTAGAGTTGATAGAGGAAGGATTTTGGAAAACTGAAATGAAGAAAATGAAAGAAGGAGAAGAATGACTAGATGAAGGTACCTGGAAGAACTGGATAAGAACAACTGAATGTACAACAAGGTATAGAATGAGCTTTATATGCCCGGTAATGACCTCGATGCCCTTAACAGAGTGGGAGAAAAATATCAAACAACTGAAGAAGGAGCTATTGCATGTATTGCGTACCTAGACCACACCAAAGGGAAAACAGGGGTTCATCGTCACCTTGACAAAGATCCTACCTCTATCACAAGTAGGTTGTTGGAGTCTAGACTGAATTCATTTTCATGACGGATGAAGTTGAGAGCTATAAATAGGTGTTTGGGTGTAGGACTCAGTTTAGTTAGGACCATGGTGCGGAGAGAGTACAAATTACGATTGAAGATAGGATGGCGGTGTGAGATTTGAGGGATTCAAAGGAGGATGTGGTGTATTTTGGATGTTAGAAACAATATATGATGAAGGGTCGGTGGTGTCGTATGGTTTCGAAGATAGGTGATGTTGACAGAAGTCGTTTGGGGAGGTTGTGAAGAAGGTGATGGGTCGATGTTGGGGTCGTGAGGGTACAAAGTGATTATGGGTCAAGGGTAGCATGAGCTTGGGCTATGGAGATTAGTCAAGGGTTGAGGGGAAGGTTAGGATAATTATCTTGGTGTGCATACGATGGATGAAGGACATGGGAGATGAAGTGATAGGGATGGGGATGGGACAAGAAAGATGTATGCGGCAAAGAAGGGGTGGGAGGACAGCAAAAAGCTAGAAGGAAAAGTTGACTGAGATGGTGACATGGAGAGAAGACTACCAATTAGAAGGGTGCCATGCTTGTTCTTGGACCAAGTCAAGAGGTGCGGGTTGAGACCAATCGCGTTGCACCAAGTGGCGCAAGCAAGTCCAAGGTAAGACCATGGCATGCATCATCTCCAGAAATTCAAAAACTTAAAATAACAAGGGAAATATGGAATACATAACAAATGAACTAATTAGAAAATATGGATAAGATGGAACTTGTAGATCTGCAACTTTCATGAAAAAAACTTATTCAAAAGTGATTATTAGGCGTAGATAAATTTTTATAGGTATTTATAAATATAAAACACCTATATTGTGGGATTTTATACTTTTATCTTTTGTTTTCTTAATACATAATATACATATTATATTATAGGGATATTTACACCCATAACCTTGAGTAATTTCGTAATTACAATAATAATCCCACATAATCGTGAATTACACGAGAAATCTCGGATAGTCATTCCGTATTACACCCATAACAGTTCATTAGTTTTCTCGTTAACGCCACCATTTCATTGGGTTAATCTAATCCATGGTCTAATCCAACAGCTGCTACACATTTTTTTTCAAAAAATCCCTGACTCTCCCCCTTCCTTCTCCATGCCCGACACCCTCCCCCTCCCTCCCGCCTCGTCGCCTTCGCCGTCTGACCTCCTCCTCCAACCCCCCTGCTGCCTGCTCCTTCCACCTCCTCCCCAACACCCTCCCCTTGTTGATCGCCTCCCCCTCCCCTTCTTATTCCTCTAGATCACGCCACCCCCCAAATTGCCTCCCCCTCACCTTCTTCCTTCTCCAACACGTCCCCTCCCTTTCTTCCTCTTCCATCTCGCCCACCTGCAAATCCAGAGGCTTCAGTTGGGATCGGGGGCATCGTCCCTAGCGGAGCTCCTCTCCCCACTCCCCTCCCTCCATCTCCCCTCATTGTGCCCCTGCCGCCGCCACCCTCTTCCGTGCTCCCATCTCCCGCTTCCCCTTCACCAGCACCGCCCTCGGCTCGTCTGGTCGTTTCTTCCTCGACGTCAACCTCGAGTTCCCCGACGCTCCTCTCCACTACTCCGTCCAAGCCAAACAGTTCCTCATTGCCCACACCACCCTCCATGCCGAGCCGCGTCTCCTCTTCTCGCCGTCTCCCACTTCTCCTGTGGCCTCAATGTCGACGTAACTGTGTCGTCGGGTTGCCCTCCAATGCCGCCTCCGATCGAGTCCTTTGCCGTAATGGTCTGCCTTCTGCATCCCGTCATTTATCGTGTGAATTCTGGGGCTTTAGAGGTATCTGACTATGTCTAGTGTGGTGGCAGTGTTTGAATGCGCGCAAGATGAAAGATACCGCGTTGCACGAGTACACTCGACCCACGTCGATACAGGCACAGGAAATGCCTGTGGCACTAAGCGGGAGGGATCTCTTGGGATGCACAGAGACCGACAGCGGGAAGACATCGGCATTCATTGAGTTGTGGTTATGCTTTGTAGCGGGTGGATGGTGGCGGTGCTGATAGTTGTTTCCATGTGCAGCATTGTTTGGCGCAGATGCCAATTCGGGGAGGGGATGGGGTCGTGGGAAGGTGGTTGGCGACGGGGAAGGGGGTGTTGGACTGGGAGGAGGAGTGTCGGCGAACGGGCGGGTTGGAAGCTAGCAAGGTCTCATTTGTTAATAATGGAAAATTAACGGTAGAAAATAAATATTATTTGATAGATTCTGTATGATGGAAGTTAATATGGGATTATGGATGTAAGAGTCCAACACTATTGAGGGTCCTATGTATAATTCACGATTATGCAAAGTTATGATTGTAATTACTAAATTATTCAAGACTGTGGGTGTAAATATCTCTATATTATATTAATATTCAATACATAGGTTCTATTCTTCTTGATTTTTAACAAGCGATTTAATAGATAGAATATATATATATATGGGGGCCTTTCAAATAGGATGCAGTTCTTCCTGAGTTCAGGAAGGTCGGCCCTTTTTTGTATAAAACATGAGTACTTTGTAGAGTACGTATATAGTTTGTATTATAGGTGCGCGTTATAAATACAAAGCCGCATACAAAACTGCGCATTATAATACAAACATTAAAACTGCACATTATAATACAAAACTATATATATATTGTACTAAAGTCATCCTGTTTTATACAAAAAAGGGGTTGGTCTTCCTTAACTTAGGAAGGAATGCATCCTATTTGAAAGAAATCCATATATATATATATATATATATCATCTCTTTTCTTTTTGTATTTATCTCTGTATTTATATTTTTTGTATTTTGAATTCTTTGTATTTACTTAATATACAACAAATTTACCAAAGCAATAAGATTTAAATTAATCTTATTTTTTTTATAAATAATATAGGCGTTCGGATTGTGTCTTGTAAACAAATGTATTATATCTTTTTTCTTTTTTCTTGTCATTTTATAATATGTTTAGTTGTTTTTAAAAGCTAAATATTTCTTCTTATGTACATATGACGAATAATATCGTTGTTATGCATTTAACAAGAAATGATATAGAGATGATTTTTTAAAAAAAGTATCACTATAAGCCTATTTTGTTCTACTGAAGGAGAAGCAATGCAATAAAGAGGGAAAACCAATATAATTTACATGTAAGTTGAATGGGTTATTGAAATTTCAAACAAAAAGATTCATATAAAAAGAAACACAATACTTCTATTGCAAATTGTATATATCACTTAGCGAAATAACGACCTGTTATTTATCATTCCTTATATAATATATTGATTTTTGATGGAGCTAGATTTAAGGAATGTTTTGAACATTGGACTGAATGGGTCAGTTCGACTAGTGAACCGAGAATGGATCAACGTGATTAATCAATTCTTACCCATTTGGTTTGAATGTCCAATTTTAGTCGAACAATCGGTTCAATCTGTTATTTCAAATCCGATTTAACCAGGTTCCAACGAAGCTAAATCGTATTTAATTTTGAATTTATTAAAAAACAATGCTATTTGTAGAAGTTGAACCCACAAGTTTGGTTACGTACGCCCAAACTCCTAACCTAATACTCCACCATAACTTTTCTTTGAAATGGATATTATATATTATTAAACTACTAGTATTCGATAGAGTTTTTGGTAATTCAAATATTATATATAATGAGAAAGGAGCCTTCTTCATGAATGAATTAACCTTACCTACTTCATGCTTATTTTTAATTAAATTTTTTTATTTTTTTAATAAATATTGTCATGGATTTTCATAATTATATCTCTTTAATATGTCATTCCAATTTTATCAGAAACAGAAACTCATAGATCCTCCATCCAGAACATGTCGATTACAACAATTCTAAGATCATTAAAATTACCCTTCTAGAAGGAGGGCATATGCGTCTATGTTTCCGATGAAATTGGAGTGACACATTAGAACATATAGCGATGAAAATCCATGGTGATATTTTCTGAAAAAAAAGAAAAATTGATCAAAAATGGGCATGGAATATGTAATGTTTCCTACTTAATGAAGTAGAATCCCTTTCCATGTATAATTATATGTACGACGATTTGTGGTGGATATGGAAAAATAATTTTAGGTATACTGTTTATTTCTATTTCAACTATATCCGAGTGAATATTTAATATATGTTTTAATTCATTTCGATTTATTGGAATGTTCGACAATTTTCTCCCACGGATTCAGTTTAATCCCCTGTTAAATAATGTTGACATCATCATTCCAGTTTGGTTTCAAAAATATTATATTTAAGGGTTTGTTTGGTTACTAAGATGGGATGAGCTGAGGTAACTTCATGTGAATAGCAGTTATTTGTATGGTTGTGAGGGTTGAGAGGGTTGGAATAAAGAATGTGATATGATGCCACATTGATTTGTGATGGAATTCCAACCCAACAATACATGAGGGTAAACCGAGCTATGTCGAGGTAACCGATAACCAATCGGAAGAATTAGATTCAAGGGTAAATTACAATTTGGGTTCCCATCTATGGGTCCGATTCCAGAATGGGTCCCGATATTTAAATTGTAACGATTCGGGTCTCAGGACCATTAATGTAAGGAATTTTTAAGGCTAATGACGAGTATGCCCTTGTTTAAAAGTTGGAATTCAATCCCCATTCCCTTCCCAACAAGGGTATATTCGTCATGAACTACAAAATTTCCATTTCCTAAATAGTCCTTGGACCCGAATCATTACAATTTAAAGATCGGGACCTATTCTGAGATCTGATCGATAGATGGAGATCCAAATTGTAATTTACTCTAGATTAAAAGCCTCAGTTCGTCTGGTAATTGGCCAGCATGCATTCCGTCCAATATCAAAAAAATCACGGTTCAAATGTCTCATAAATATGATTTTCTTCGAAAATATTTCCAGGTCCATTGCTTCTCTCGGCAGGCAACGGATCTTGTATTTCTCATTTTAAAATTTAGTGGACGAGGATATTGACTTTAATTTTCGTAGTTGACTGCAATATCAATTTATTAATATTTTTTTAAAAATCTGCGTCTTGGCATGAGGCACGCGATAAAGACATCACACTGAACGGAACCATATATTCCTCGTCTGACTTTTGAATAATGCAAATTTTGCAATTTCGTGGCGCAGAAAATCAGGCTTTCAATACGGACCCCTTCCATTCCACAATAAGAGCATAATCTGAAATTTCTTGAAGGACAAGGTTGGTTTATTGAGTTGAGGGACAAAAATAGCATCAACTATAGCATCAACTAACCCATGCGTGCGCGCGCACTCATATATATATGTAGGAGTTATCCTCTGAGAGCATGAGATTAGTGATTCTCAACCACTAGATTATATTTTCTCTCTACTCTCATGCACTCACAACTTTTTGCTCTCTTTCTTTCTCTCCTCTCATGTTCTCACAATTTTTGCTCTCACAGAATCTAGTGGTTCAGAATCACTCCTCTCATGTCTCACAACATTTTGCTCTCACATGATCACTTTCTCTCTCTCTCCTATACATATATATACACACACACACACGAGTGATCCTATAAGAGTCAAAACCTGTGAGAGCATGCATTCAGGATCACATGATCCAACCAGGAGAGAGAAGATCATGAGAGAGAAAACATGGTCATGTGGTACAGAATGCATGCTCTCATGCTTTCAAATTTTTTTGCTCTCATGCTCTCACTATATTCATTACTATATCCCTCTAACACCCCATTAAAATTTCGTCAGAAACAGAGACTCATATACCCTTCATCCAGAACAGGTAATTTTAACGGTCTTAGATTGCTGTAATCGACCTATCTTGGATGAAGTGCACCGGAGTTTCTGTTTCTGACGAAATTTTAATGGAATATTAGAGGGATATATTGATCAATATACATATTTTTATTTTCCAATAAAATAAAAAAAAATACAGGGAAAATGAGGGTGGGAGTAGCATGTTGGCTTCTCCTCCTGTTTGGTTCTGGGTTGGGTTGGGTTGAGTTACCCCTGTGAATAGTAAACTGTGATGAGGGTTGAGAGGGTTGGAAGAAGTGGTACACCGGTATACCTCAACCCAACAACCAAACAGACCTCGAGGGAGCACCCCCATTATATATATATATATATATATGTGTGTGTGTGTGTGTGTTTTCTCCGCATGAGCAGTTTAAAATATAGGAATATATGCAGCTAATGAATTAAAAGCTCCAAAATCTTTCAATTGATTATAATTTAGTCCATGAACTTGAAATTCTTTTCGGTTACTTCGCTCTGAAGTACCCATATGCAACCTTTGAATGGAATAACCATGGTTACGATAGAAATAAGAAATATCGACTTGAAGTGGAATATCTCCGATAAAAAATGATCCTTTTCTATGTGTTTCAAGGAAGAAAAGGATCATGAGAGATCTCATTTTTTGCTTATTTCTTAAAAATCATGAATCTTTCTATCGAATCCAAAGATCTGTTGAATAAAAGTTCTTAGGTCAATCAACTTACTTCTGCACTAGATACAAATCACTAATTATATTTAGTCACTACATATTGAGGGTGATATCACTACAAGACCGATACTTTAAATACTTCCTATATGAGTTTTTCACTTTAATCATCAAGCATCGTAGTTTAATACGTAATACTACTCGCTTGCTCATACACTGCCCTGGTAGCAAGGAGGGCGAACGACGCGGTTACTTCACATGCTATATTTTCACCTTGGGTGGCACATCATAAGGGAGACAACTATTAGTGTTAAGCTAGTATATTTTATGATTAAACTTTGAAATAAGCCGATCGATAATTATATCTAAAGTATTAGTATTGCGATAACATGGCTCTCTGTTTGGAGAAATCAAGCGAATAATAGAATTAGTGATTTAATCATATAATTACTTTTATAGCAAAAAAGTTCGACATCTGAGTTGATCTCTCCAAGCAGGAGACTAGGGAACACAAAGGACATCGAGGTGTGGTATTTGACGTCTCATGTGACCACATATATAAATTCACCAAAATTTTCGTCGAACTTATATCCATAAACCTTAATAATAATAACAATAATTTTAATCATGGATTTTAAAAAAAATGAGTATCTCAATTGGTAATTCATAGGGATAACACATATGTAGCTATGTATGACAAAACTAGCCAAGCAAGGGGAAAACAGTGGACTTTTTCTTCACACGTGGGAAAAATCCAGGGCGAACCACGCAAAATATCCGAAAATCAAGGAAGCCAGCAAAAAAGGAAAATAAAAACCCAGGACGAACCACGCAAAATATCCGAAAATCAAGGAAGCCAGCAAGAAAAAGGGGGAAATAAATAAAGGTATCGAAGCGAATAGGTACAATGGAAAGAAAGCCCCCCGCACTCACCTTCCACGCGTAGCAGACGCGTCTCACTCGCCAACGAAGACCACAGACCGCAACCCAAACGGGAGGGGGAAGCGAAACAACATAGAGGTGATATCGGATCGAAGAAGAGGGAGGAGGATCGGAGCTTTTATGTGATGCTGAGATCGTGCTACAGACCCATAGAGAGGTGCTTGGGGAGGCTCGGCTTCGGCGGCGGCGGAGATGGGCTGATGTGGCACCTCGACCTCAAGCCCCATGTCTCCGGCGAGTTCTCCATCTCGGTTGTGCAGGCCAATTCCTCCCTCGAGGACCAGTCGCAGGTCTTCTCCTCCCCCCTCGGAACCTTCGTCGGGGTCTACGACGGCCACGGTGGGCCCGACGCCTCCCGCTTCGTCAGCTCCCGCCTCTTCCCGCACCTCCACCGTATACCACCCTCCAAAATCGAATCTTACAAACACGGTAACTTCCAAAATCCGATCTTGACGCGTGTTGTGCGTTTCCGTCTTGCGTAGGGTTCGCTCTGGAGCATGCGGGCGTGTCAGAAGAGGTGATAAGGAGGGCGTTCAAGGCCACGGAGGAGGAGTTCCTGCACCTGGCGAAGAGGACGTGGACGACAAAACCGCAGATCGCGTCGGTGGGGACGTGCTGCCTCGTGGGGATGATCGCTGGTGATCTTCTGTACGTGGCCAACTTGGGAGATTCCAGGGCCGTGCTGGGGAGGAAGGATGCCAGCGGTAGGAGCGTCGTGGCGGAGAGGCTGTCGAGTGATCACAACGTCGCGGAGGAGGAGGTCAGGAAGGAGCTCAGGGACCTTCATCCCGATGATGCGCACATTGTTGTGTATAATCGTGGTGTGTGGCGCATCAAGGGAATCATTCAGGTAAAAAAACTGATGTTGATTCGCCTCTTTTCTCGATCTGTTTTGTATTTTTTGTTAGGAGTTGTCATTGCAATGGATGGTTTGCTTTGATTTTCGTTATGATTCTTTGCTACGTGTTGCTTGTGATGGTTGCTAAGATTACTTATGATGATAGATATCCGCTCTGCTGAGTGCACGGAGGAAGCTAGTCGTATTGACACCGGGTCTAGGAAAACAGTCCATGCCAAGTAACGCTTTCTTACCTATGATTACTTATGATGATAGATATCCGCTCTGCTGAGTGCATGGAGGAAGCTAGTTGTATTGACACCGGGTCTAGGAAAACAGTTCATGCCAAGTGACGATTTCTTAATTATGTTCTAGGATCGCTAGCTAATAGAGTCCTTGAGTGGGTGAAGGGGGTTAGGAATAGAATCTTTCCAGGCTCACATGATCTCATCAAATTTGTATTTTAGCTGGTCATTGCCCTTGTAGAGGTTGCGAAATTGTTGATGCTCCCTGTCCTCATAGCTTTTAAAGCTGGAGTGAAATGCTGACAAGATTCTAAGGACTTAAGCATATTATGTTTTTTTTACTTGAGGAATTATATCTGTGGTGTCTGATCATCTGTTTGGATTCATAACGAAAATCTAGATGTAATTGTTTTGGTGATGGCAATCGCAACTATCTCATGTATTATCAAAGTTGGTGGCTATATGATTGAGGCTATTCTTAGCCTTTTTTCGCAAGTATGAACATAGCCTTGAACTTGTCACTTCGTTTCTGTTCTGCACCATGGGGGGAATTTGTGACTATGACTCAGACTAGCACCCACATTCCTAAAGTAATTGCTCTACATTCAAACTTCTAATAGTGAACTGATAGGGATGATATTCCATTTATATGCCATTGAAATGGCTCGTTCATTTTGATACGTAGTTAATTTTCTGTGACCAACTAAAGGGGCACGAGAAAGAAAAAGAACAGTTTGTCTTTCCTTTTTGTTGTAGACGATTTTTCAGATCATACCTAACATGTTACTTCTGTGCATGAATCATTAATTATTTGAGAAGCTATATGCTATGAACTCTAATGTGTTTTAAGATTTGATGCAATGGTATTATTCTTCAAGAGGACTTCTCAATTTTACTTTATACTCTTTTTTTAGCTTTGAATAAAGAAAAGAGCACGAGTTGCCTTCTTTTGTTTCTCTTTATCCACTTGATCATTTGGAATATGGCGTAAAGACTGCATATATACCTTAACTTTATCAATAATTGAATGGAAGATGCCATTTCTGCAGTAAATTCCAACCTTTTTCTAGCTTTTTGGTATCTAATGTAACTTGCTGGCATTATTTTATTAATCCTGTGATTATTCTCCTCGTAAGATATCCACTGTGACAATGCTATGTATTATACCCATCTTCTAAAAAGAAAATCTTCTCTTTTGATGAGAGTATATTTATCAGTAAGGTTATCTTTGAGACTGCTATATGAAATTTATATTGGTGCTTTTATGGTGATACTCAGTTTTACCAGATTTTCCTTAATCCTCTCAGAATAGAGTTCTGTAATAGCAAGAAAAGTTGCCTGATTGTTCCAGCCTGTTTATTGTGTTGTATCATATGCCTTCAACCATGGCAGAGAGGATCTGTCAGTTTTCTTTGTTTGAGTACAAAAGTATGTGGTGATTTACACACTACTATTACTGTGTCTTATGCTATTGAGTAATCTTCTAACTTAGATAAGTGGTAGACAGCTGTTCATAAACTAAACATGAGTTATTCTCCTGATACAGATATTAGATTTGCTGATCGAACTAAAAATTTAGTATTCAGACTGGTCAAAGAACCTCTGGAGTCCATATTTGAAGGTTGATGATTGTATTTTAATATTCTCCTTAAATGATGCACCACTTTTTGGCTCAAGTCCACTATTTTTTAACCAAAGTTCATTTTAATTAATATAGTGTCTATATCTCAATAAAGGATCTGAACTGTGCGGATGGGAGTAGTAGAAAATTATATTTATTGTGTTTGTTAATCAATGCCTTGTACTTCAAATTCATCCTAAATATCTAAATATGATGCCTTGTGTTTTTCTATGAATAAATAGACTTTGATGATGAAAGAACTGGCGAGGAGGAAATTTTGATATATTATTTAAACAATGCCTTCAAGGGAATGTCTTATCTTCCATTAATCAAGTATTTTCATTGGAAGTTTTGGTGGAATTATACCTTGACCAAAAACATAGGTGAAAATATGGTATGGCGGCTTCATATCTCATTGAAATGTTGTTTTTTTTGCAAAGTCCTATTTTATGTCAATCTAGAAGACAAACAAGCTCCAAGTATACCCGACAACAAACTTTTTATGTAGTTTCATATGGTTTTGTTTTGAAAGAAAGTTTCATATGATATTGTTTTGATGTTCATTTTCATTATCATTTGGTTACCCTAAAGTTATGCTTGTTTGTTTGCCATCTGATTGCCTCTAAATGGGTGCAGCACATTAATTCACACTTGTTTAGGATATGTTCTAACTTCTGAAACCTTTTCAGGTATCAAGGTCTATTGGAGACATGTACTTGAAGAAACCCGAGTTCAGTAGTGATCCGATATTCCAGCAGTTTGTTTCCCCTGTCCCCATCAAACGGGCTGTGATGAGTTCGGAGCCCTCTATAAAGATCCGCAAGCTCAAACCACATGATTTGTTCTTGATTTTTGCATCCGACGGACTTTGGGAGCAATTAAGCGATGAAGCTGCTGTTGAAATCGTCATAAAAAACCCGAGAGCTGTATGCCACTGAAAAAACCTGATTTCATTCTCTTCATTTACTAAATATAGAAGTCGTATAATCCATTACATGTTTCTATGAACTTTCTTGCCATGACTTCGTGCCAATATTAATGTAATCTTATTGTTAATCCTTGCAGGGAATAGCGAAGAGGCTCGTGAAAGCAGCTCTAAATGAAGCCGCGAGGAAGCGGGAAATGAGATATAATGACATCAAAAAGATAGAGAAGGGGATCAGACGGCACTTCCATGATGACATCTCCGTTATCGTGATCTACCTTGATCATCGCTCCGGTGGATCCTCGAGATTTCGAAATGGCATGGTTGACTATACCAATGTTCCAACAGACATCTACTCGTTCAATGCAGATGAACCGACTGTTCCAATGCAATCCATATCCTGAGGGGTGGTGGATTACTTTTCCATAGAAGAGCACCAGTAATCACCCAACTGACCCCTTTTTTTATTGTTTTCACAGCAGGAGCCGAATATCTTGAAATGTATACAGTAGTCAATATCATTCTTACTGGGATATGCTGTTACTATCTTGTTTAGAAGAGATTGTATATATTTGAAATTAGCAGTGGTATATTGATAAATTAAGGGCTTGATTCCCAGTTGTTTTGGCTAAACTTGTTGGATCCTTTCCCCTTGTGTCTTTAGTTTACCTCGACCCTGGCCAATAGCTGTTTCTTTACTGGCAGATGGGAGGGTTCGTGATAGGTGCATCACATTTTGACTGTGTGATTATACGGATGCGTATTTCCTCGTACAGGACAGAATCCACCGGGCTCCCTTCGACATACATTGTGGATTCCACATGGTAAACGTGTCCCTCTGCTTGGCGGACAAACATGCATTAACATGAAAACGAGTGTAATGAAACATTGCTATAATATGTACTTGGGATCGGAAAACGCAATATCTCTTCAAAATACATGAACCCAAAACGTGATATGGGGAGAAAAAAACACTTTACCGGAGCTGTTGGGTGCTTTTTCTTGCCTTCAGGTCTATGCTTAGTCTTGGGCATGTGGACTGCTCAGGAATTTAAGAATAATAACTAAATCATTTATTTTCATTTAAGAATAGAGTATTAATCATTTAAATAATGATATAAATTACGGTGCATTGTACAATATATACATGTACCAATACGGTTCCGAAATCCACATTTTGCATATTATCTCTGATTTTAGCGAAATCAGTGTCATTTTGTAGATAACTAAATAAATGAACTTTAAGACTGAGTTTGCCTAATTCAGAGTCCATACGATCGAATTATAAGGTTCGAAAAATTTAAGAGCTTCGTGATCTCGAGATTTATTGGTATTTTGACTTAAATTATATTTTTATATTCTTATATACATTTTTAGAAGAATTTTAGAAAAGAAATTAGATTAATCATATTTATGATTAATTAATTAAAAATATGAAAAGTTTCTACATATAGTATATATATACACACAACAGGACTCAAATGACAAAATTCACCTATTTTATTCTAATATTTTTTTGATATTTTTAATAAATAATATTAGGTATAAGACGAAATTTAAAAGTGAGTTTGCTCCGTTTGGAGTTTTTTTATAAATAGTTATGAACCTCATAATAGATTTTTACGGTTTTTTCGGTTCATTACAAATATTTTATTTTTGTACTGAATAATTTTTCCAATACTTTTATAAAATAATATATCTTTGCTAAATCTTGACACTGGCAATAGTAAAAGATTATTTGGCATTCTCAGAAGCGTCTTGAATTCAATTTTACTAGAGAGACTACACCCGCGCTTCGCTGCGGGTCCATTCGATTACTAATAGAAATTGTTACAATTATTTATACAATTTTACAATTTCGATAATTACTCATACTTTAAAATATGGAGGAAACTAAAACAAAGTTGTAAACAAATATTTACACCATGCATATGTCACATTTACATATGTATGTTATATGTACATAGTTCCCGTTTACATAAAATATGATCAGATCATCATATACATATCAAAAAATACTGGAAAAAACAACCAGGTGTAGACAGATTTTTTTTATAAAATATTTTTGAAAATATCATGCAGACATTTTTAATACAAAAAATTACTCTCATATTATGAGGTAGTGAGATTATATATCATTCTGCTGTGAGCCTTTATCCATCATTATTCTTCAGATGTAATACAACATAAAATTAGCTATGTTAGCTTGAAATTCATCTGTAGTTATATTTAGATTAAGAAATTTGATGCATTAAAATTTTATCCTTACAGTCTAAACCTTTTTAAGGTCGCACTGGATCCTTCTTCAGTTATTTTTCTCTTCAATTTGACATTAACATCTTTTCTATCACTGCTTTTGACAGCGAAAATTATATATATACAGATAGATGTGAAGTCTTGGTCATTAATAATGACAGAATGACTAAACAAAAATCCAACAAAACCAATTTGTTGTTTGATGGAGTTACTTTCAAGATAAGAGGAGACATTCGAAATAGTGTCACTTTTTCCATAAATTAACATGACAAAATTTGATAAAATATCTAACGAACCGTTGCAACTAATGTAACAGAGAAATTTGGGAAACCGAAGAAAGCAACAAATTATACCAAAGAACTTTTGCTAAAAACAAAGTAATAACACATGTAAAGAAGCATAGTTTCCCAATCAAATACTATACAAACCTCTTCATGACAATAAATTCTTTTTAATAGTAGGTCAGGTAAATTGGATTGAGGGGGGGGGGGGGGCGTCCCCCTGGGGATTCGAACTCGGGTCCTTTAAAGTGTAAGCACACTCTCTACCACCAAACCACTCTTTGGGTTCGACGACAATATAAATTAACCCTTGTGGTCAATCAAGTTCAACAATCTATAGAGGAAAGCAAAGTACACTGGGTATTTTTTGGCAAAGTCGATGTTATTGCTATAAAATAAGGCAGCCACCAACCTTGAAACTCTTTCCTATATGAAGCTGAAACAACAAAAAGAAAACATTCATAAAACAAACTCGGTATAAATCAAGATCTAGCAAAGCATGTTGGAAAGTATCATTATTGTTCCTACATGATGATATCTTGTTAGTCCTTCGTAACTAACATAGCAATTTTATATTAAAAAAAATCATAACTCCTTATTACTATTGCTTTGTTATAGAAAAGGCAGCCACTCGTTACTAATATTGTTGTGTGATGAGAAAGGCAGACAATAATATTATTTATCATCATCATTTTCCAAACTCAGTAAGAAAAGGAACAATATTGACAGAATGACAAAAAAGTAGAGTGATATGAGAAAGAAGCTAAAGCTGATTTAGCTAATATGTCTACCCGGTACTGTGAAGTAGATTACCAATAGAAAAGCAAGTGGTAGAAGTCTACAAAAAGACTGTATTTTCCATATTTCAATAAGAGCTTTTTCGGTCTTATTCCATATCTAGTCTAGAAAAGCAAGTGGTGGAAGTCCCGGTTCCTAGTGCTGAGAGCCCACGGCTCAAAACTCTGCAACTTGCACCCCACCTCACACATGCCCGCCGCACTCGACGCTTATTTGAGCGATTGAATCGTGGCATCGCGGCCTCTGGGGGCCGGGAGCCCTGCCACGGCTTGTTGGAGCCCGGCAATGGCGGCAGTGTACTACGCCTTGCAGTCCCTGATGCGGTCCTGGAGGCTGACGGGCTGGAACCTATTGAGAAGACCATCGATGTGGATCATCACCATGTTGGCTTTCTTGATGGTGCCCTTGATGCCAACACCCCCGAGCCCCGCAAGGTCGAACTTCCCGACGTAGGGGTTGCCGGTGAGGATGAGGAGGCAGACGTCGGGGTAGGTCACGTTGCTGCAGGTCTCGGTGATGAGCGGGGTGGGGGCGATGTGGGGGATGCTGACGTGATGCTGCGCGATGGTAAGGGAGAGGAGAGAGAGAGAGAGGGAGAGGAGGAGGCGGAGGTTACTGGAGAGGGGAGCCATCACCGTGGGGTTGGTTGCTCTTCCGATGGAGCTTTATTCGTGATTGTGGTGGTGGCTTCTTCTGCATGTGTCTTGCGTTATGAAAGAAAGACATAAGGGAAAAGGAGGCGAAGAGCAAAGCAAAAGATAGCCACGTGTTGGCTTAAAAGAGAATGCTGGAATTATCCAGCTTTAGTTATATACTAGAGCGGGACTAAACCCGCGCTTCGCGGCGGGTCTACATGACTATAAATAAGAAATGTTACGATTATTTGAATAAATTTGCGATTTTAGCAATTATTCGAAACGTAAAATATGTAGGAAAATAAAAGAAAGATGGGGAAAAAATATTTACATCATGTATGTTTCGCATTCACATATGGACGGTATATATACATAGCCACCTTTTACAGAAATATGATTACGTCAATATGTACATAGCAAAAAATATTGTAACAAAACAACCAGGAGTAGATAGAGTTTTTTACATCATATTTATGAAAATATCATGTAGATATTTTCAAAAAAAATTGTCTTTTATCAAACCATAGTGGTGGGACTTATTCATCAATTCTTTTGTGAGCACTGGGCGTGCGGAGCTTTCATCAACGGTTAACTAAATCATCCTAAACCGGCCAGCCTAACTACGTCCTTTTGTCCTTTCTTTCCCGATTGCAGTCTTAGTGGAATCAAGGAAACCATCAGTCTTTCCGTCTTTATTTTGCATGATACGGGAAGACAACTGGTATCTGTCATTCCCTAACGGTTATATTCTAGTTATGGCAAAAAAAAGCTATGGAAATATGCCAGTTACCTAAATATTTAAAAAAATAAACAAAAAATTTAAATCATTAGCAGCTACATAATAACATTATTTTCTTCCCCTGATAATTAAATCTAAATGTTCATTGCTAATAAAAAGCAAGCATATAACATTTATGTTAATATTGCCAGGTTACACAGGTTGGTGTTTGATGAAATTAACTGAAAGATAAGAAGAGACACACGAAATAAGGGTATTTTTTCCAGATATTAACATGACCAAATTTGATAAAATATCAAATGAACGGCTACAACTAAGTGAAATCAATCCTTAAAGCAATCAAATCCATCAACCCAACAGTTTACAGATGGAAGCAAAGCATACCTGATAAATTTTTGTAAAGCCTCTGTTAGAGATAATTGCTACAGAATAAGGCAGCCGGAGATAACCTCGGGACTCTTTCCTATACGAAGCAAAAAAAAACATGTCGTCGTTAGCATTTTTCTCCAATAACTGGAAAATATATACTCAGTTTTTAGCAGGTAATCAAAGTTTCATTTTACAGTACTATTATAATTAAGCGGGAAAAAAATAAGATCAACAACAATAAGACATAACAAACCAAATAACAAATGTTTAAAGAACAGGACCAATATACAAAATATTTAATTATAATAGTAGGAATGGTAGGCACGTGTTAAGGGTAAGAGAAAAGGAGACGGGAGATCAAGACAACCCGCGCGAGATAGAAAACGGGAATGGGGTAACCACGTGTTGGCTTAAAAGTGAATGCTGGAATTATCTAGCTTGTTATCAAAGAAAGACACAGGAAGGGAAAAGGAGTGAAAAGGAAAGCAAAAGACGTAGCCACGTGTTGGCTTAAAAGAGAATGCTGGAATTATCCAGCTTTAGTTATATATAAGATAAGATAAGATATTGGTAGATGAAGTCCAAGAGTGATTCCTTCTGGTTGTTGATTTGAAGGGAGTAGTTCATGAGGACCTTCGAGGGTATCTCGTATCCAACTCTTAAAATTGCATAAGAAGCGAATATTTTCTCCGATTATCTCGTAAGAGATTAAACATCCACTTATATCAGATTATCCATCACTTTTTTTATTAAATTTATGCTTGATATGCAAACTTAGATTTCTTATATATGGCTTGCAAAAAAGGGTATGTCTATTTTTTAAAGATATGATGTTTGATGTAAACTGCCAAAAAGCTTTTTTTGTTAGTTTATATCAAAACTAAAATCTTTTGTTAAAGGATAGATGCCCCTAATCTCTACGAGGTTCTCTTTTATTGTCAAATTGGGTATCACTTTTTCTACTAAACTTTGCTCAGCCTAACCGTCGTCTTTTCGTTTTTCTCAAAAATAAAATCTCGAAGCTTTTCATTTTTTTGTTTTTTTCTAAGGCGATCGAAATCCGCCTTAAGTTGTTTTTGCTTTAAATTGCTAGCTGTCACTACACCAAAATTGATTTATAGTGTCGCTTTTATAAAAATCCTTCACTAAATTAGCCGTTGTTAAATATACATAATGATGATATTATTCATTGCAAAATGAATTTTCGTACTTGAAATTAGCAATGAATATTATTAGTCGCTATATCATTAGCAACAGTCCACATACCAACGCTTATCCATTACTATTTTTTAAAATATCAACTAATCGTCGCTATTTTTTTAGTTCAAAATTTAACAACGATTAATTAGAAGTTTGCAAAATGGCAACGGATAGGCGTCGCTATGTGGACTATAGCTAACGATATAACGACATATATGATATTCATGATAGATCTAATAACCTGATAGATCTATTTACTTAATCTTAAAGATAGATTTAAGATAGTAATAATTACCGAAAGCCATCGCAACGGAAATGAAGTGATGAAGATTGGATTTCCTTCTCCTTCTCAACTCTTGCCTAATATGCTTGAGTAATGGATCCTCTTGCATTTTTATGGTTGAGGGAGAGGGGACCCCATCTATATTTATAATACATGATGATTACCTATCCATTAAGGTAACCACCAAATGCAACTTCTCAAGAGATGCATCCCTTCATAATTAATCATGAGCCACAATATATATAAAAATAAAAAATAATGTTGACAACTACCATATATGGTAGTTGCCTACAAAATTTCTTACATTCTCCCACTTGGCTCATGTATCAAATTTGTTGCTTTACATTTGTCTAGTTAAGCTCTATTAATATGAATACTGGCGGTAGATACCTTTCAAGCAGATATATCCTTCCAAGCATTACAATACCAATAGTTTGCTTAACATGACAAATCTTTATGTGTTAATATCCAGATATTAACACGGGTCCTTTCTTTATGTCTGTTCATTGATTGCATGCAATTGAAATATAAGACAATAAACAACTAGATCATTATACCAAAACTTAAGGTGTACACACATGGATGTATTGATATTATTACAAGGTACTAGATAGGCCTATTTCAGTTACATGATTGATGAATACACTAGGCGGCAAACCCTTTGTCATAGGATCCACAATCATGTACTTAGTACCTATATGTTCAATCAATACTAAATGATCTCTAACTTTCTCTTTAACAACAAGATATTTAATGTCGATTCTCATTCCGGCACGCGTATACTTGTTGTTATTAGCAAAAAATACGGCTGCAGAATTATCACAATGAATCTTTAATGGTCTTGAGATTGAATCCACTATCTTGAGACCCGCAATGAAATTCTTTAGCCAAAGTGCTTGTGTAGTAGCCTCGTGACATGCAACGAATTCGGCTTCCATGGTGCTTGATATGACAAGTGATTGTTTCACACTTCTCCATGAAATAGCACCTCTAGCAAGAAAAAAATGTATCCAGAGGTAGATTTTCTATCCTCCTTACTTCCTGCATAATCCGAATCCGAATAGCCAGTAACTTCTAAGGAATCTGAATGCCGGTAGATTAGCATAAAATCCTTAGTTCCTTGCAAATATCACAAGACCTTCTTTGCCGCTATCCAATGGTCCATGCCTGGATTGCTTTGATGTCTACCCAACATTCCAACTGCAAAACATATATCTGGTCTAGTGCATGTTTGGGCATACATTAGACTCCCAATGATAGATGTATATGGAATGTCTTTCATCTGTTCCTTTTCTAAATTATTTTGAGGACATTTGAATGAAAAATTTTTATCTCCTTTTACCATAGGTGCTGGAGTAGGAGAACAATATTTCATTCCAAATCTCTCTAATAATTTTTCAATATAGGCCTTTTGAGACAATCCAAGTACTCTATGAGATCTGTCTCTATGAATTTTAATGCCAATGACATATTTAGCATCATCCATATCTTTCATTTCAAAATTATTAGAAAGGAACATCTTTGTATCGCGCAACATCCCAAGGTCATTACAAGCAAGTAAAATATCGTCTACATAAAGGACTAGAAAAGCATATTTACTCCCACTCGTCTTAAGATATATACAATTATCAACAATGTTCTCAATAAAACCAAATGAAGTTATTGCATTGTTGAACTTAATGTACCATTGACGAGATGCTTGTTTTAGTCCATATATACACTTCTTTAATTTAGAAATCAAATGCTTGTTATTGTCTAAAATAAAACCCTCAGGTTGTCGCATGTAAACCTGATCATCCAAGTCTTCATTAAGAAAAGTTGTTTTCACATCCATTTGGTGTAACTCTAAATCATAATGAGCTACTAATGCCATGATTATTCGTAACGAGTCCTTTCGTGATACAGGAACGAAAGTCTCATTATAGTCTATGCCCTCCTTTTGAGTAAAACCTTTAGCCACAAGTCTGGCTTTATATCTCTCAATGTTACCTAATGAGTCTTTCTTAGTTTTAAAGACCCATTTGCAACCAATGGATTTCGCTCCTTTGGATAGCTCTACCAAGTCCCATACTTGGTTTGCACTCATTGAATCCATCTCCTCCCTCATGGCATTATACCATTTAGTAGAATTAATACCACTCATGGCTTGTGAAAATGATATTGGGTCCTCTGAAATTCCCGTATCGTAGTCACATTCTTGTAGATATGTTATAAAATCTGATGAGATTGTAGATTTTACTACCTGACCAGATCTAGTTGTAACAACACCTTGTTGAACAGTTGGTGCTATTTCAACTTGATTTTCAGGTAGTGGAGGATTCACCATTGGTTCAACCAAAGGAATATCTTGGACTTGAGGGACAACAATATCTTGATGTAGTGTCTCATCCAAGATATCGTGTTGAATATTTTGCTCCTCCCTTTCTAGTGGTATAACAAGATCCGCTAATTCATCAAGTATGATGTCTTTAATTACCATCCTGCTCCTACTTTTCTCGCTATTTTCGAAAAATATAGCATTCCTTGATTCTACAATACTCAATTCCCTATTTGGACAATAGAATCTATAACCTTTAGAGCCTTCTGGATAACCAATGAAGTATCCACTTGTAGTCTTCATATCCAATTTTTTCTCATGTGGGTTATAGATTCTAATCTCAGCTTGACAACCCCAAATGTGTATATCTTCCAATCTTGGTTTCCATCCCTTCCAAAGCTCAAATGGAGTGGATGGAACTGCTTTTGATGGAACTCTATTTAATATATACACGGTTGTCTTTAGAGCTTCACTCCAAAAGGATAAAGGCTATGAGGAGTTACTCATCATACTTCGAACCATATCCATTAACGTACGATTCCGTCTTTTGGCGACACCGTTTTGATCCGGTTCACCATGCATTGAAAATTGATGTTCAATACCTTCATCCTTAAGAAATCGTGCAAATGGTCCAAGTTTTTGTTCTCCTCCAACATACCTACCATAATACTCACCACCTCTATCTAATCTCACAATTTTAATTTTCTTTTCTAATTGTCTCTCTACCTTTATTTGATAATCCTTAAAAGCATTTATAACTTCTGATTTTTCAAATAAAAGATAAAGATACATGTAACGTGAGAAATCATCTATAAATGCGATGAAGTATTTTTGACCACTAAAACATTCCATAGGAAACGGACCACATATGTCAGTATGTGTAATTTCTAAAAGACTAGTACTTCTCCTTGATCCTTTAGCATGTTTGTTGGTATGTTTTTCCTTAATACATTCCACACAAACACTAGAATCAGTAAAATCTAGAGTATCAATTACTCCATCATTTACTAATTTCTTGATCCTTTTAATGGAGATGTGACCTAATCTTTTATGCCAAAGCATTGATGAATGATCACTATTATGTTTTCGCTTTTTACCAACTATATTGCAAACAAGGACATTATTTTCAAAATGTGGATCTAAGTGTAATTTATATAAATAGTCCACTAAGCCACCTGTACCAATCAACTTGTCATTCTTAAACATTTGGAAAGATGTACTTTCAAATAAAAATTTGTATCCAAGATTACAAAGTCTAGATATAGAAATTAAATTTCTAGAGAACTTGGGTACAAAAAATACATTTTCCAAATCAAGTACATGGCCAGTTTCCAAAATGAGCCGTTGCGTCGTAGTCGCTTCAACATGTGAAGTCATGCGATTCCCCATATAAACGCTTTGCTCATTTTTTAGTGGCATCCTTGTTTTCAGAAAGCCTTGGATGGAGTTGGAAATATGGATTGACGTACCAGAATTAATCCACCAAGTATTAATAGGAACATCAATGAAATTAGATTCATGACATACATGACATTCAAGAATCGAAACAGAATTTATGAAATTGAATTGAGTAGACATGAAAGCTGAACTATCTGCAATAATTTCATAACAAGACAACCACAATAAGCAATAACTCAAGCATAAAACCTTATCGAAAATATTAACTTATTTAATATTTTGAAAAATCAATGTACTATCATTACAAGACTTGTTGTGGCTAAAGAATTGTAATATACAATTGATTTTTCTTAATAAATGAGACAAATAAATTTCAAATATTCATTAGAAATTCCGTACCTGTGGGCATTAGAATAACTAATAAATAAATACATTATTTTTCTCATTTAAAAATAAAATATTAAATTAACTCCGTCACTTAATGTAATTATTGGCATTGTTATCCTAGATTCTGTGGCTACTCTTGGATAACTAACCAATAATTACTCATTACAAGAAATAATATGTACAATATGAACCGATCAGATGCTGTGGCTACTCCTCCCAATTCAATTATACATACTTATCCAAATAACTTTAAATGGAGTTAATCAAGTTATTTCCACCATGTAGATGTGATATGATGCCATTAGTTCAAATAATTGAACTCTAGCACTTAATGCAATTATTAACATCGTTATCTAAGATGTGATATAAACTACATACACTTCATACACTTTTTGTGTACTAACCATGTGTATACAATAACCAAATTGTATACACTTCAGTACAAGTCCCTACACGGATATACAGTAACCATACAAAGATAAGTGTATACATAAACCACTTAAGTATACTCACCAATAACCATCTCGTACAAGTGTATACAGACACGGCTATGTCGTATCTAACTTATCGATTATTGGTTATACAATAGATGTATACATTGCTTAGTGATATCGTAGAAGTATGTACAAACCATGTTTAAGGTAACGAACTTGTACAGAATACCATGTACATTTACCTCGTACTTAGGCAGGAGGCACAAAGATTAGAGACTTTATCTTAGTAAAAAAATCTCTTAATACACGAATGGATTTAATCCATTAGAAATAAATTAAAGTGCATTAGAAAACAAAATGAATATGCACGATTGGATAAAGGAATATAATCTCATAACCATATCCCATATGTACACTAGTGATAGCAAATGAGAAACATAGAGATTAAATCCATCAAGATTTATTGTTGCAATTAATGGATGAATCCCATTTAAGAATCATTTGATTTTTAAACCACCAAACAAGGAAAGGCTACAAATTACCCAACGATAGGGGGAAAAATTATTGATTTTAACCGAATCAAGAAATACATGTATAAAAAAAACGTAACCGCCCACACGCATTCTTGGAGAAATAAAGCTTAAGAAGATAACATGTCACTCCCCCAAAAAAAACTGAATATAGAGAAAGACGAACTTCTGTTATTCTAAGTGAAAAACTGAAGTAACATAAGGCCAATTTTCTTATCACGAAGCACGAGGTTAATAACCAGATTGATCACATATCACACAGAATTTTGACAAGTATGGAACTTTAATCTTACAAAAGGAATTCAATGTCACTTTCTAATCTTGAACTAATAACAAGAACAACTTAAAGGAAACAAATGCACCAACGGTTCGTCAAAGTGATTTAAAACACGATGACCACAAAAACAAAAACAAAAACGATTTCATGATACGAGATCTTGTCCAAATAATGCTTAGCTCTGATACCAATTGATAGATCTAATAACCTGATAGATCTATTTACTTAATCTTAAAGATAGATTTAAGATACTAACAATTACCGAAAGCCATCGCAACGGAAATGAAGAGATAAAGATTGGATTTCCTTATCCTTCTCAACTCTTGCCTAATATGCTTGAGTAATGGATCCTCTTGCATTTTTATGGTTGAGGGAGAGGGGACCCCATCTATATTTATAATACATGATGGTTACCTATCCATTAAGGTAACCACCAAATACAACTTCTCAAGAGATGCATCCCTTCATAATTAATCATGAGCCACAATATATATAAAATAAAAAATAATGTTGACAACTACCATATATGGTAGTTGCCTACAAAATTTCTTACAATTCATTGCTAATTTCAAGTACAAAAAATCATTTGCAACAAATAATATCGTCGTTATATATTTAACAACGGTTAATTTAGCGAGGATTTTGAAACAAACGTCAGTATAGCTCAATTTTGTTGTGGTGTATTGATGTTAATTTGAGATAATTTTTTTATGAATGAATTAATATTTGTTTAAAAAAATTATCTAAATTATTTTAGTCTCTTTCTCTGCATGCACGTAATGTTTATGAGCACATGCATGTGGATTAAAAAAATATGATCAAGTTAGATAATCCCATATGTTCATGAAGAGATAACCAGATATGGAAATTTGTTTTTTCTTAAAACCGTGAAACTGAATCCATTAATAGGAAAGTCCATTTCTCTATTTGGATTCCACATTTGCTAAAGAAGTACGTGTCTGGTACTCTTAATATTCATAGGATTGTCTATTTTAAGAGTAGCCTGAGACCATAAATGTATGTGTGACGAAAATAAAATAAATAAACTATTAAAATCAAAAGCATGTTTCGGATCTCTGAAAATAAAATAAATCTGGGGGTATTAGTTAGAAGGGTACGTGATAATTGCTTCTGCTCTTGAGCAAATCTTCGACCTTAGATTAAGCATTTTAAATGGGCTGTAAATAAATGATGTCAATAAATTCCTGAACTGATTTTATTGCATCTTTGCGTAGATTTCAACTAATGCACTGAAACTTGCGCATGATAGTTACGGAAATGACTTTGCTTGGAGCTGTTCATGTGTTTGATCTGAAGGAATTAAGTTAGTGCATCAGAATAGCCCTATTTGCAGCATTGGAAACATTTAGATCTTTTGATAAGTGCATGAGTTACATTGAAAAATATTATGAGATAGTGGGGCTGATTTATAACATAAGATATATTGAGAAGCTGATTTAAAATCCATAGTAGTGGCACGCTCGCACTTGTATAGTCTTGCATGGCCTGAGTTCTGGAAGTCTAATATGATAATCCAAAAGCTTCATCAAGTATAGTGGCGGCGTTAGATTGAACTAATAATATATGTGTCAAAGAAAAATTGCTGTGCCCAGAATCTGTCTGAAGATAGATACATCTCCCACCACATTTGTAAGATAAAGCGTATCTGCACCTGATTGCGTGGATCTGTTGATTTATTTTTGCGGCATCTCCTAAATCTCGTGTGTTTTACTCTTATCTAATTAACTTCTATGTGTGTTTCAATATTTCATCAAAAAAAATGTGTGTTCCAATAAATCAGTTCTACAGGTTTGCGTAGATTTAGTTTTCAATCCGTGCGTAACTAACTTAGAATATCAATATTTCAAAGCACCGAAAAAATCTCATTTTCCCCCCAAATGCAGAAAGCAGCATCCTAAAAATCCAAAATCCACAAAATCATATCAAACGCTCCCAATCCCAAATCCAAACCCAGTAAAAAAGGCCGCGAAACGAAAGGATAAACAAATACCGCGCCTGATCATGACGACCTCGTTAAAAGTGCGCCGTGAAGTCGGGGGTATGGGAGGGGCGGCGGCAGGAGCTGGAGGATGGCAGCGAAGATGGGAGGAATGAGAAATCGGAGGCGTGAAACGGTGGTTGGTTGCCGGTTAGCACCCGTGATAAGAAATCGAACTTAATAACATATTACCCTACAATCCTAATCCTAAACCGAGAACAGTGATAAGAAAACTATCGTATCATCCCCACGTCTCCTATATAATATCCTCAAATTCAGATAATCTAAACCCCAGAGTTCCACCGCCACGGCTCTGCCGATAGCATTGAGGATGACGTTGCAGACGGCGCCCGAAGAGCGAGAAGAAGGCAAGATCGTGCCTGACGAGAACATGCAGCCCCCTCCTCCCGAGGAGGAGGTCCGATTGCTGAGCGCCGAGGAAGTAGAGCGGCACTGTCGAAAATGCAAGAGGACGTTCCACTCCAAGAAGGCTCTGCATGGCCACATGAAGGTACACACCAAGAGGCCTTCCGACGAAGGTCGCAAGGATATGATCGAAGCTGCTCGGGTGCTGATGTACATGGCCAACGGCTACTGGCCGCCGGAGCCAGACCTGGACGAAGTGCTCGAGGTGGAAGCGAGCATGGGATCACGGACGGAAGACAGTACGGGTGGACGTGCGAAGAAGAGGAAGAAGCCGGCGATGGACGACGACGAAGAAGAAGATGGCAAGAAGGTGTTCAAGTGCGATCTATGCAAGAAAAGGTTCGAGAGCCACCAGGCCTTGGGTGGCCACAAGACGGCTCATAGACCGTCGGCCAAGAAGGTGGATCTGAGCGATGGCGGCGGCGAGAAGAAGCATCAGTGCCTTGATTGTGAAGCATGGTTTCCGACGGGGCATCAACTGGGAGGCCACAGGGGGAAGCACAAGAAGAGGAAAGTGCCACAGTTCGATCTCAACGAGATGCCACCGAAGGAGGAGGAGGAAGACGATGCAATCTAGTTCGTTCGTTGCCTTCTGTAGTATAGAGTTAATGCTCGTTAACAATAATTATTTTAGTCCTACATCTTTACTTTTTCGTTGTTGATAAACCATATCAGAAAGAACACAGCAAGAGATACAAAATCTGATTGGTTTCCTAATTTCGTTGTGGTCCGTTATTTAAATCTTATATCTTATGTTCATCACCACCTTGTAGATTAATTAATCTGTTTGTTTAGATTTTCATTCTTCAATTTCTAACCATTCCACATGAAATGACGTGTCAATTAACTTTACTGGTCACAATACCACCAAACCATTTCTTGTGAGGTTACGGAATGTTATACATTTGGATATGAATTTCCATAGCCAATTGCTGGACAAAAAATATGATAACGAAAAGTGTACCTTTAAAACAAGCTGGAAATATCTTGAATTAACCTAAGGTGCGACGTATAAATAGACTCGTGGAAGATAATATTATTAGTAGTAGATTAGTGAATCGTATTAGAATTAAAAATGATATTATTAAATTATTTCACGAAAATATCTTCGTGATGATATGTGTCTTCAGATTATGTAATTACATCAACAAAAGCTTTAACTTGTGGTGGTTTAACAGTCATACCAAATCATTATAGAAAATAAGGTATCTAGCAACAATGTGTGTGTATTGCCACTACAATAAAATGTGCCTATATTGGCATTTTTAAAAATATCATTAATTTTGTTCGTTCTTAAATATAATTATATATAACAACGATATAATTCATCACGAAATTATTATTTTTAGATGAAACTAATGGTGAATGTCATATTTGTTTCTATGTCATTTGTGAAAATCTATATAGTAACACTTAATCACTACTATTTTCTAAAGTTTACTAATAATCACTAATTTTGAAGTAAAAACTTAGTATCAAGTAGCAAAAAATTTGAAAAATAGCAACTAATAAGAATCATGACATGAACCATCGCTAATGACATAATAATGGATAAGAGTGAATCTAATGTGTTAGTTGTAGTCCCAACATCGCACTCTTATACTCTCCTATTCATCCTTAATATAGATATTGACCTCTAAACCTGAAATATCCGAGGTGGGGGGGGGGGGGTGGCCATGGAAATCTACAAAGCTTAAAAAAATTACGAGTGAATTTAGCCTTACCATATTCGCCATCCAGGAAATTAGAACAAGAGAGTCTTTTTACTCTCACTAGATTATATATGTTGGCACTCAAACCCTATATGCAAATCCGAGGGGTATCCTTACGGCTTGGGACATGCTTATCTTCCAATGCATAAATTACACTATCAATGATTATTCTTCGATATGCTTGACATGACCCATTTACCAAGCCATTCAGCTTGTAAATATTTATCACCCACCGCATCCCACTACCAAAGGAGAGTTTGTGGACCATCTGGCAACCTTCAATACCTTCAATGGCCACCTTATCATTGTGGGTAACTTCAACATCCCACGGTACTCCAATGAGACATCCTCTACGTTAGCCATATGATCTCGTGACGAATCATTTATACATAAATGTTATTGTAATTTTTTGATATATCAATACAAATTATTGATTTATTTCACTCCTTATCTGAGATTAAATGAATGAATGCACTTATAAGATACCATAGTACAATTAAGGTTACGTACAATGGTCATCTTAATAATCATACAATTTTTTATTCAATAGTTGAATAATAGAGGATGGTGCTTGGATGATATCTAAAGAGCATCAAATGATTGTTAAGAAATGATCTCCATCCTGAGAAGGAGATAGCAATTCTTCTCTGAAGACTGATATTTGACCGACCTCTTGATGCATGTCCTTTACAAAGGAAAAGAGATCCGAATGTGTCAGATAAGTTAGGTTAAAGAGTTGCCTTAGCGAGATCGAGATAACCAAGACCTATTTCTTATGCTGACACGACAGAGGAATGCATCCTCTAACCAAGACAGATGTATTATTGTATTCTAGGTATATACATTAGGCAAATCATTTAGTCGATGGCCTAATCAAGGTCTATACACCAGTGAGCTGGTGGGCATACAAGGACATATGAGTAATACAAGATATCAAAGGGATCATGCAAGTTCACTACTGAACCAAAGACATGAGCAACTCATGAGGTATTGGGATCGATCGAATTCCATGCATGGTCACCTTACTTTGGAAGCATTTTTCAAGAAAATTGTAGGTATGATAAATGCTTTTGAAAATCATATGATTGATACTGACTCCCAATGACCGAATGATATACTTAATGGTAAAATCCTGAAGGAAATATTTCAAATATGATCTAAAACTTCGGGTTTATTCTAAGTCTTCAAATATAAAAATGTGTGGGTATTAGGTACATGCTCAAGGGTGATGTGTCGTAAATGATTATATAACCTTGACATTTTCATTCCTAGAGAGTGATGAAACAAGTTTAGATTTCAGTGTCTCCTCTCAGTAGATAAGTAATCTGGTCTTGGTTTAAATGTTGGACATTGATCTGAATATGATTCGGACGTAACGAGAAGAATAGATTCAATCCTTTTATTTAATTAAGCATCTTTGAGAGCTCCTCGAGATCTGGGTATGAGATATGATCTCAACATTCAAGTCATTGTACATGGAATGTACAATCGCCTTGTCATTATCTTCAAGTATTCCGAAGAAAGCACATTATTTTGAATGAGTGCGAGAATAATTCTATAGTTGAAAATGTATCTGGGCACTGGAAATTGATAATTAAATGTGATTTAATTTTCATAAATAATATGAATGTGATCCATATTATTTGGACACAAAAGTTATTGCACATGTGGAATATTTGATGAGATATGAGATCTCATCAAATATGGATTGAGAGAGCCTCCTTGCCATAATGGGAGTGGGCGGCCACCATTAGTCTTATTTCTTGGTGGTTGTCTGCCTTATGTAGAATGAAGCTTTCTCTCTTTTCAAGTAATTCCATATTGATTTATTTAATTTGCATTAAATTATTTGATGGATTAATATATACGATTTATTTTTTAAAATCAATGATTTATTGTTGCAAATTTATGCAATAAAAATCATAGCATTTGATTAGAAGCATAAATTAATATGCACCATTTATTATGTGTACACATGGATTGAGATCCATGGACATCCAATATGTTATAAAAAAGGCTAAACCTAGCTCCTTCTTAACAACAAACTCAAGAGAAACAACTCTCTTTCTCTCTCTCTCTCATCATACAAGTCCAAGGTCTCTCCATCTCTCAATATTGTGGACGTTCACCATATTGACCTAGAGAGTCTTGTAGTTGTTGCATTACAATTGTGTTGCTGGATCGACTGCTCGTGGATCTATGCCTTCTTTGATGCATCTCGCTCATGAGGAAAGATATTTATTTCATGATACAGAATTAGGAGATTCATTGAACAGATCATCAACTCATATTGTGGAAAGTACGTGTCTCATTCATGTGCCTGTAGGCGCACCCTTCGTTGGATTGTACTTGAGACAGGAGATCTATTCGTTTAAAGATGCGCGATCACAAACATGCTTCAGTAGGTAATTATATTACTCTTTTTGATCTTGATGAAATGATATGAGAATGATTCTCATATCATGTAGTTTCATATTTATAAAAAAATTATTTATGTTGCCCCGAGCAACTTGTATAACTAGTCCCTCATGATCGCATGCAATGTGATCTTAACTTCTATGATGTGCTCAGGCCTAAACTGTATCCTTCAAATGGTATTAGATCCTTGATCAAAGGTCTTGTATTTGATCCAAATATTAAGGGAATGGAGTTTTGTCTATCAGATGCGCGGGGACTCGTAGTTTATTCAGGAGATGCATGTTCCACAATATTTCTTGCTGAAATGAAAGTCTGTTGTTTATGCCTTGTTTGGAGGAATTTTTTGGATAATAAAATGTACTCAAAATATCTAAATATATCTCCAAAATAGTATCGAATAGTTGTCATCAAATGTGCATAAATTAAAATTCGAAAAATTCCTGCAATGATAATGTTTTTGCATGTATTCATTAATGGGTAACAAATAGATTTTTGATACTATTTTCCAATCATTAACACATGAAAACATATTAATTAAGTAGAAAATTAACCCGTAAATTGCTTGAATTTATTTTATGCGATTCTTACTTCATTGACCTTAGATTATTCAATATCAAGTAGAGATGTGTGGGATGTTGATTGTGTCATCAAGATTACTTTCTTAATGTGTTTGTAATTGAATGTTAATCAAATAAATTATGAATTTACCATGATTAAATTGAAGCTTCATAAAAATGTAAATATTTTATTAAACATCAATCACCATTGAATGATTATTTCATGACAAAACCCTAGTTTAACCTACAATAGTTATATATCAACTTTTACATGCAAAATATGTTTGCTTGATATGACTAAAAACTTAGGATGTTAAGATTATTTTAAGATGCCTAAGATTTTTGAGTTATTACTATATAATATCATGTCGGTCATCAAGAGCATATAACCGATAAAAACCACTTAGTACAATTTTGTACCAATTGTGTTGTCTTGAATCGATTCGGTGATGGTGTCTAGACTGTGGATATGCGAATGGCTTACTTAATTGGTACCATGCACCATAGTGGAAGCGCTTCCTCTTTCTTAGCATTATCTATCTAGCATGGCTTGATATGTTTCAAGGATGGTTAGCATGAGAAGTCTATGTGTACTTTAAACAACTAATTAGAATAATACAAATATACTAAGTGAGGGTGTATATTATATAGCAATATAAATATATCAAGCATTGACCATCAAGTTGCCACTCCATATCACCCTCAGATAATGGTTTTGCAGAAGTATCGAACAGGGAGATCAGGACGATATTGTAGAAGGTCGTCATCCCGGACCAAAAGAATTGGTCACAACTTTTGGACTCGGTCTTGTGGATATATCGGACCTCCTTCAAGACACCTTTGGGTACATCTCCCTGCCATCTCATTTATGGAAAGACATGCTACTTGACTATGGAGATCAAGCAAAAGTCACTTTGGGCAGTAACCGAATTATTATTGGATCCCAAGAGTATAGAAGACCAGAGGAAAGCACAGTTGACTACCCTGGAGGAGTTGAGAGATACAGTCTTTTCGAGTATACTATAATATAAGGAGAGAGTGATGATATGGCATGATTCTCAGATCATCCATAAATAGTTTGAGTCGAACCAGATAACATGGCTATTTGATGCTAGGTTAATATTATTTCCAAGGAAGTTACATAGCAAATGGAAGGGACCATACTTTGTCAGAAAGGTGCATGACAACGGAAGCATTGACATATCTGAGTTGTCATTTGAATCCATCTTTCGGGTTAATGGTCAGTGCCTGAAGCCATATCTTGATCATGATCCGCTGACCCTTGGCGTTGCCCCTATTCATTTTGCATGAGATGTAGTCTTTGACTCACATCATTTGCATCTCACGCTTGATTTTCACCCTCTCTTTCGCAGTTGTACATATCTAATCGTCCATATCATTCATTCTTTTATCTCATAAACAAACTTCATCTTATGATTATGCTATACTTAGGGTGCATTTTACCCTAGCTATAGGGGGGTATCAGACGTTCGAGTATTCATTTGATTCTGTTACCTCCATTTTGGTGCCTACACTTAGGGATATTTTACCCTAAATATAGAGGAGGTAGTACATATACATAACCCTTGGTTCTCCCCTCATGTATAGACTTCTAGACTTAGGATTACTTGATCCTAAGTATAGGGGGAACCGCCTACCTCTATTCATTACATTCTTTTATTCTTCATTGTAGAATAGCATTCTTTTCACTTCCTAATACTCAGCACGAGTTATGTCTTCCTTTCATCGCTCTTTGATAACTCTTAGGACATCGTTCGAGCTAAGTATGGGGGGTGCCGTATATATTGTATATATATTTTAGCCATAACTCGTACTTTGTGCGAGTGTGTTAATAAATATGCCTAAATCCACAAAACTAAAAATCATAAAAACTTTGAAAATTTTCCTGCACATAAATGTATGTAAAGAGATTATTTATAAAAAATTATTTTTTACAAATGTTTGTAAAAATGTTTTGATTGTAAAATTTTTGTAAATATTTGTGTATCAAAATTATGTATATAGTACATAATTTATGAAATATGTTTAAAAAATAAAATTTTGCAAAATTCGTTTGTAAATGTTTGTAAATAGCTTGCAAAACTTTTCCTTCTTCCTTGCATTCAAAATTTTTTCATAAAAAACACATATTTTGAAAAACTACACAAAAAGAGTTTTATGCATATTTGCTTGTATATTCTTCTGAATCATAGTTGACAATTAAACTAGTCTGGAATTAAATTGAAGAATGGAGCTTGATTAAGAACCTTAATCTACTTAACTTCAGAGGAACCATATAGGATTTGAGGTTAAGACTTTTCAAGATCATTAGTGACTTCATTCTTTGAGTCCACTAGGCTATGTTCACATGTCATCTTGATGAGCCTAAGTAGAACACTTAACAATGCATGCATGACTCTCAGAGACAATGGCTTGACTTAGAAATGCACCTTACACGTAGCACAACACTGATGAGGTGATGAGTAGGCATAATTCTTTGGCTTGGGGTAGCACATGAGGGTAGTACTTCTGGACGGAACCTCTCATCCTCCTCTAGGGAGGAATGTGCACATCAACCTGGTCTAGTGGTGTTGAGGTCTAAAGATAGGAGTGGGTTGCAATAATGCTTCAATAGAGGGATAGTCTGGTGGCTCAAGAGGAAAAACTCCTTATGTATATGATGCACCATGTAGATATGTTGTACATATGCACATCAAAAGAAATGTGCAAAATCAAGAAAAAATCCAAAAAAAGTGGACATTCTTGATTGAAAACAAAATGCATGTCGGAGTGTATATAGTGAATAAAGCAAAGCTTATGTATTCCACCTTCTCATCTCATGGAATCTTGCAGCTGGAGACTTGGCTACACTGGTTAAGCTCCAAGGGATATGTGGCTACATTGGTCATGATCCATTCTCTTATTTCCCCCTCTTCTTGAGCTGGTTCAACTTGAACTTAGAAGGGAATACCCCGCTCCTCGAGGAAGGAGCTGCTAGACTAGGGAATTAGAGTTACCTTGTTGAGAGAGGCTGATTCTTTGTCATTTCTGAGGTGGGGAGCTACATATCACTTACACCATACAAGGCAAGATGCATAGTCATTAGAGTTTGCGTATGTAGACTTATTCTAACCTAGTTTATTGAGGAGTCTTGACCATAGAATTATGGAACTTAGAGGTTGTTGAGTATTAAACCTATTTCCTAATAAGGTTCCGACAAAGTAATAATCTAAAGGTCTGATTGAGCTCCATACTCTAATTTAATGAAGATGAGTTCAACAATCAACATTGATTGTTTTTCTTTTCATTTCTTGTTATTTACACTTCTTTTTCAATTAAGTGTTTGCTAAGGGAATAGCAAAGGTAAAGTATAAGGGGGTGATGAATCCATGATTCTCACTTTTTATTCTTTTATTTTAGCTCTTCTTTTTGGCAAAACTTTTTGCAAATACCTGTAAGTTCAGTAACTTAGCATTCTGCATGCTCTTGATAGTAATGCATTATTAGCACATATTTTACAAAAATAAAAGAGTAAAGGAAAAGGAAAAAAGAATGATGTGTTTAGAATAAATGCAGAGTGGCCCCCAAGAGAAGGCCAAGACGTCGTTTGATCGCAAAAGAAAACAAGTAGGGACATAGGGTATATTACGTACAATACATATCACCTATACTTGTAGATAATATTTATGTATAGATTTTTGACCTAACAAATTATTTTATTCCTATATATAGATTTAGTAATAATATAAAAATAATATAAAAATCAGAATTAAAAGAAAAATTAAAATAAAATCATCAAACCATTATATAAATACACATGCACATATTGCATTCACTATTTATTTTATACCCCTATATAATTTATAAAAATAAAATAAAAATTATTTTTTACTCTCAAAATCATGTTGTAAATAAATAAAGTACAAAATAAAAATATTTTTGTAATAATAATAAAATAAAAATACTTATGCATAATACATATGTAAATTATACCTATATATAATACTATATATACTTTATATACATTAATTTATTTTTCATAAAAACAATTAAAATTCATAGAAAAATAGTTTATAAAATAATAAAAAAACATATTTTTATACAATTTTAATTTAAATTCATTTGCTATTTTATTGAATTTCCTTTTATTTTGTAAATCCTGAATTTTCTATTGGTCCATTTGGGTTTGTTGCCCCCTGTCAATGTCACCCTCCAGACTAGGTCTGATCTCATTCCTCTCGCTTAAGCTTCTTCTCCAACTTTTCACGCTCAAACCCGATCGCCTCTTTCCTCGATATCCGGACTCGAGATCCCTCGTACACCCGAGATACTCGTAGATCCCTAGAATCACCCGGATCCTCCTAAGATTGCACTCGACCTCTCAATCTTTCCATACCCTTGGACACACCTATAAATCATCTTTTCCACCTCCAGATCTCGCCAACTCATCCCTCGCACCACCATAGACCCTTAGTCCCGAACTGTGGGAGGAGCAGCTTAGGACTCGTCGGACGTGTTTGGAGACTCGTAGCCCATCGCATCGCCAGAGAGCCACTCTTAGCCTGTTGCAGCTCGATCGAGGCCATAACGTAGCCGATATCCTTCGCCTGAAGTACAAGAGCTCATATGAAGCTTTAGGTATCACTCTTATCCTCCACATTTCTCCATTTTATTCCATCTTTGCATTTCACGTCGCCGCCAGTTCCTCTACTCCGACGACTCGGTCGGAGCTCCATCATAACCATATATCCTCCGATCGATGTTACACCGTGCACCGCACATTCTTACACTACCTATCCACCCTATATCTCACTCACCAGAGTGAGATTCAGTCTGAAACTTCCTTCCCCCATCTCCGCCAGAAGTTGAGCATCATCCCCATTGTTTCGCTTCTCTTCTTATGCAATAACTTGGACCAGAGCATCGCCCCAAGTCCCTTTATCTCCTACTGGTGCTGGTTCGTGCAAAGGAGCCCAATTGAATCACCAGCTGACCAGGTGGAGTACCTCAAGGTGGTGCGATGCAGCCACTCACTCCCAGCCGTTCGTCGCTCCATCAGAGCCCACCACAAGATGCAGAGGAGCTACACAATTGTGTTGGACCTCTCATCGACGTCATCGAAGTTGTGGATCTCCCTCCACATATAATTGAAGGTCACCGAAAGTCGAGTTCATCCAACACCTTCAGTCACCATCTGATCTAGACCCCATCTTCTAGATTGTATCTCCGCTTTCTATCCTCCCCCTTTTTCATAGGCATCAGATCCACGTTTAACGGCCATCAAGGCTGAAATTCTTTGCGTCGTTTGATCTCATCAGAAGCCATCAGACGCATACGCCTGCTCCACTCGCCTGAGCCATCAAATCCTTAGCAGAGTAGATCAGAACTGTCAGCACCCGCCTTCATGAGAGCCTACCATGCATCCCACATGCTCTGCACATGCCTGCAAGGTTATCTTTTACTCTTAACCCTGCATGTTTAGCTATTTTCTTTAGTCCATTGAATAAAAGTTGTAGCTAAAATCTTTTACATTTGGACCCTCGCACTTTTTAAGATTTGGACTTTAGTTCTGTTTATTTGAACTCATGTGTCTCTCCACGTGCTCCTTGGGTTATTTGTAGTATTTTGTATGAACTTTTATGATGTTATGGAATGAATGAGTTTTTCTAGAAATTGCATTTATATCCCTATGCGTAGATTATTAAGCATGTGTGGGAATTGGATGGGCTTTTTGCAGATTTTATCATGAGCTTTTCCACTGTGTTATCTATTTGGTCCGTAGACTTAAAATATTTACGATTTAGTCCCTGTGAACTGTGCTTAATTACTTGTTGTGTTTTGGACTTATGAAATATTAAAATTTATTCGAAAAATTACATAAAAATTACCATTTGCTCCTATTAGTGTATAATATTTACTGTAATTTTATTGGATTTATTTATTTTCATTTTCTATTTTTGAAAAATCAAAAACCTTTAAAAACATCCCTCAATGTCTTTTAAAAATCCTAAAAGGCCTTTCATTGTATTTTAATTTATGTATTAATTTTGATTCAAATTTCATTATAAAACCCTAAAAATATCAAAACATTGAAAATATTTTAAAAATCATTTAAAATCAAGGAAATATCCAAAAATTACAATTTTTGTTTCAGTTTGTAGGTTTTTATTTATATTTATCATGAAATTGCTAATTAGGACTTTAGGGCATTTTGGTTCTTTGTAATTTGCAATTTAGTCTAAGAGTGCACTTTTTTATTTTTGAGCCTTTTTTATTTATAAAATCAAAAAAACATCAGAAAAATCAAGAAAAATTACCAAAAATATTTTCAAACCTAGAAAATAAAAAATACCTAAATTTTTTGAGCATTTTTACTATATTGAAAAAATACAAAAGAGTGTTTTGTGTGTGCTTTGTGTTTTGTGCTTACTTGCTCAGTGTTTAAAAAAAATAAAAAAATCTAAAAATTAAATAGCACTAAAAATATTTCTTTTTTGGAAATTCTACTTCGTATTTCTCTCGTGCTCTTTTTGTTCAACCCTGGTGGCAATACAAAGTAAATAAAATAGCAAATCGTTGACATGCTTTGATTGTTTGATTGATCTTTCTCGATTGTTTTTATTTTCTTGTTGAGTGATCAGGTTGATTGAGAGCAATGACCCTTTCTTATTTCCCGACTTAGTCATTCCAGATTATATCGATGATCAACTTCTTAACGACACCATCAGCCACGGAGGAACTAAAGCTCCATTTTGCCGACTCTCAGGAGCTTTTAGGTTGACGCTCAATTTTAACGTATTGCAACCACCCAGTTTAGGTGTTCTTCCCAGTTCGTCCAGGACACCCCTACACTGTCTGATTAGCAACACACCTCGAAGAGCAGCAATATATGCTCGATCAAAGCCCGCATCCACCGTCTGATCTCTCGTGGGATGTAATCGTGGACGTTCATCTACGTAGGAATGGCGAGTAACGACGAGCCACCACATGAACAAGTGAACTCAAGAGTGTCAATGGATCACGTGCTTTAATGGGTAATTTAAATAGGGACCCCCTTTACCTTTTGTATTTGCAATAAAGTTCCATAAAGTTTAAAAATGTGAGTCAAAATTGTACATATCCCCTTGGATTTATTACTATTTGCAAGTTCGTTCCAGCTCACATCAAGTGACGGTCCACATGAGGGGGTGTTTTGCAAGGATACCATGCCGTGTTCCTTTATTTGTATTTAGTCCTAAAAAATTGTAAAATACTGTTAAACTTTTGGTTATTATGCATGAAGAACCTTGGATATTATTTTTAGTGCAAAATTACCCAGATACACATTTAATTTTATTTTTGCATTTCTATTTTGTTTAAATAGATCTTGTGCTTGTAAAATTCTAGAAAAATCAAGGTAAATATTAATATTATGTGTTCATGTCATACTTTTAGTTTAGCATTTTTCTTCATTTTGTCTTTTATTAAAAATAGATTTAGGAGTATTTATCCCTTATTTAGATATAAAAATCAAAAAAAACGTAAAACATATCTGAAAAATTCAATAAAGAAATATAAGATATATAATACCTTATATATCAACTTTAGACCAATTCACAAAAAATATAAATAAAACATTAAAAATTTTAAAACCCTTCTACCTTATAAAAATTTGTAGAATAATATAAAATACAAAAAATAGTTTTTATTGTATAATTTTATATAGGGAAAAAAGTGTATGGCCCCCTAGGAAATCTAACTTAGCTCCCATCGCCTCATTTTTCACGTTTCTTTAAACAAAAATCATGTAAATTCATTATTAAATCCATATATTATGTCATTAAAATTTCATGTGAAACAGAGACCTCTACGACCTCCATCCAGATGGGGGTCGATTTAAAAAATCTTGTGACTGTTAAAAAATGACCATCTGGATGGAAGCCATAGGAGTTTTTTTTCACGCAAAATTTGAATGACATAATATTGGGATATAGTAATGAATGTTTACGGAAGAAATTTTCAAAAAAAATATAGAAAATGAGGTGAGGAGAGCTAAGTTAGCGACCCCCTGGGCGCAACCCCATTTTCCCCCTTTTATTTATATTATATAATATATATTAAAGATAGTTTGGGGATTTTTGAAGTATTTGTCTATCTTTAGAACCAAAACAATCTGACATATTATTATAAGTTATTGTTTTGCTATATTTAATCAAATAAAAATACCAAAAATAGCAAAAACTACAAGATAAATAAAAAATAGAAAAAATATTTAAAAAAGATAAAATCAATTTATTTGCAAATTTTTACTATTTAGCCATTTTTATAAATAGAAACCCCTGTATATGATATTTGCACTTTTTTATTCATATATATTATCATTACTGTTATTTATAAATACTTATATATTTTAAAAACCTTATAATAAAAGAACTATTCGTACTTTGTATTTTCAGTATGTTTATATTATTTATATTATTCTATCTATTGCTAATATTATTATGTAGATATAGACATATATATTATATCTTTAGAAAACAAATTGATTCAAATTTGCAAAATTAAAAATTATTAAAAAGTAAATATCCATAAAAAGTAAATATATTGACATACAAAAAATATGAAAGCCAAACATCACAAAACACCTAAGTAGGTTATTCACTTGTCTCTACTTCCCTTTACTTTTTGTGTGACTGGGTGACATGTAGTTCTTGACGTTGCCATGAGGTTCTTGCTGGGTTGTTGATAATCACACTTTATCGAGGGTCTAAAATACGTCGCTGTGGCGACCCACAATAAAAATGTAATTAATCAACAATGAACCCACAATCAAGTATCAAACAATGAAAAACAAGTGTGGAGTCAAATTTATTTTTAACTCTGCACAAATGGTGTATAGTGACAAGTATGCAGAGAGTTCGAACACAGGGAGCAAGCAGGGTAATTCACGATAATGTGCTCAGTAAATGTGTGTGATGTGTCTACACTAAGCAAGCAAGCAAATGAATTTTTGTGGGTTTTTAATTTTATATATTTTTTATTTAATTTTTGATTTTATATTTTTGTATTTTGATTTTTAATTTACTGATTTTATAATTTTATATTTTATATTTTCCTTTTCTTTTTCAATATTGGAATTTAAAGACAATGGAATAAAAGACAAGATAGAATATTTATAAAACTAAAGTAAAAATTACCAAAATTCAGAAACAAATTGTTTTTAGTCTTTTTAGGGTTTTTTACTGTTTTTGTGATTTTTGGAAAATTTTCAAGGTGTTTTTGGTATTTTTAAATACTGAAATAAAGCAAGACAATGCAAATAAGGCTGGCTGTGAAATAAATGAGATTTAAAAATAGCAACCAGTAGCTCTAAATTTTCACACTATTTTTCAAATAAAAAGGACAAAATAAAGAACAAATAGAAACTGAGTTTTTGATTTTTGGAGTTTTCTACTATTATATATATATATATTTTTGAAGTTTTTGAGTGTTTTTAAATTTTTAGTGTTTTTCTTTTGAACTTTTAATGATTTTTGGACTGACACTAAATAGGATAAATAGACACTAGGTGATTTTTTTTGGAATTTTTAGAGGGAGTCTTAATATTTTTTTGGTATTTTCTAACTAGACAGTGCATAAATAGCAAGTTTTGATTTTTTAATAAATATAAAAATAAAATAAAATCAAAACTAAATAGATGGCGTCAAAGTACACGTGTCCAGGTGCTTAATCCTCTTTTTGTGGAATTTTTGGACTTCAAATGATATGTTAAATAATTAGAACAAGTATCCAAACATTAAACAGTCCTGGCAGGGGTATATGTGCAAAATCTCAAACATCCAGGGGCACACATGCAATTTTCCACAAGAATATACACTGAATATTCAATTTATAGCACCAAAAAGCAATTACAAAAGCCGCCTGGGCTTCCTAGAAATTTTCCCACCAGGGCGCGTGACTGGCACGCGCCTGGCGAGGACTGGAATGCAATTTCTCAAAAATCTGGGAGCCTACTTGCAAAGTAACCAGAAATATTACACTTGCCACGAAAGTTTTTGTACTGAAACGAAATACCCAAAAGGCCGAGGGTTCCTCTGCAAAATGCCCTCACCTCACGTGTACTGGTCACGTGAGGTGACGTGGCGGAGGACCTAAGTGCAAATAAACAAAGCCTAGGGGTCTTTTTGCAAATATCACAAAATTTTTAAACGGCCAATGAAGGTTTACGTCCTAATAAAATATTACAAAAATGGCAGGGGTATCGTGCAAAATTACCCCCGCTAGGCGCGATCGGACGGCTGGTCGATTCCACTTATCCACGTGTCCGATCCTCAGGCGCCGATGGCGGTTGGCTCGTGCGGCTGTGAGTAGATCATCTGGGGATGATCGGACGGTGTAGACGAGGCGCGATCCAACGGCTTGGGCTCGACCTGGGAGGGCTCCTCGATCCAACGGCTTGGGGGCGATGAGGAAGAACAGCGAAGAACGCCGGCGAGGCGGACTTCGCCGCTCCAGATCTTCGTCCTCCGGCGTAGTTAGGGCTTCAAAATGGCCGTGGAGCGACCCCTGGTCCTCCTCTATCAACTGGTGGCGGCAAAAAGACACGGCGGAGACCGTGGCGCTCGCAGGTGACCGGCGGAGCTGGTGGGCTGCGTCTGCTCCGGCGAGCTTCAAATCCGCTTCCAGGTATCATTGCTCGTTCTTTGACCTGCACAAATGGTCAACGGGTCCAGGGCAAACTGCCTGGACCCTTGGATGGTCGGGGGGGGGGGGGGGTGGTTCGCGATATGGGTGCACGGCCGGAGGTGCGCTCCGGCCAAGGTGCGTGTTTTGGCGATATGGTTGATGAAACTTCGATTTTTTTGGGGGATATTGATCCTTAAGCTAACAGGAACGAAATGGTACAAAGAAATAGGCGGGGGAATGCCCTCGATGGCCGGAGCCAGAGGAGAAAGAGTACCTCGACGCCGGCTGTTGGCGGAGGTGATGGAGGCTCCCTCGACTTCGCGCGCGCCTTGGCTGAAGGGCTGGCGATGGAGCTGTCACCTCCACGGAGCTCAGGAGCACGATGGTGGCGCTGAAGGGTGGACCAAGGGGACTCAAACCGGGGACGGAAGTGAGGGGTTCATATTTGAAGAGTGGTGAGGGCGTGACTTCGAGGAGGTGTCACGGGCGGAGGGAGAAGATCTGAAGAGATCTGGCGTAGCGGCGATGGAGATGGATCGAAGGGGCACAACTTCCATGAAGGAAGCGGCGGCAAAGGACGCAAGGAAAAGCCTCGAAAAATCCGCCAAAGCGGGGAGAAAACGAGGCGCGCGGAGCTCAAGGGGGGCAAGATCAGACTGTTGACCCGCCAGTCAACAGTCGGAGGCATCTGGTTGGTCCACGTGGACCAACCAGGAAAAAGAATAAAAAAATGTTTTCTTATTTCGTTTAAAAATAGAAAAATGCCGAATTACTTTTTGGTGAAGAATAAAAAATGTTTAAAATTTTATGTAGTATTTTATTACGATTTTTAATTTATTTTATGGAGTATATTTTTACAAGTTTGCATTTATACCCCTATATAGGTATATTATCTATATATTTGAGTATTTTATTTTTATTTAGGTATTTTTAATTTTATTATTTTTATTTAAGATTTTCTAAAATTATAAAATACTTTTATATACACGAATATTTTTATTTTATTTTTCCGATTTGTTTGTATTAATAAATTATAGGAGTGTATTACATAGGTATGTATATGAGTATTGTATCTATGTAGTCTATATACAAGTATTTTTTTTTTTATTTTTATTTGGTTTTATTCCACTTTTAATGTACATAGTTATTATAAGTAATATTTACAACATTATAAAAATGTAAAATAAATAAATAACTAATAAAGAATAAATTGAATATTCTAATCTGTACAAGTATACAAGGTGGGTCCAAAACTCAACTTGCAAACCGTAGCTCCGCCAAATGCGAAACCACCGCCATTAAATAGCTTATTTTCTTCTATATACAATTAAGGTGAGTATGCTGCATTTGGAGTTTTCATTTGTGAGATACGGGTCTGGGAAGTTGACATTCTGGAACTTTATTTAGACCATAACTTTTCATCTGTACATTATTTTTTTGTGAAATTAATTTTGTATTTTTCTTTATAAAATTATCTACAATTCTCATGTACAAAGTTTCTTTATTTGATGTACAAAAGTGAAACCAAAAATAGGTCCCAAAATGAATAAGAAATGAATAAAGTAACATAGGTATTTGACCCTTATCTCCCCATACTTTATTCCTGGTCGACCTATTCATCACGACGCCTAGGTCTCGGGGTTTTGGGTCATAAAATATTTACAATATTTTATTCTTTTTCTTTTCTTTATTTATTCTATAATTTTGGCTTTAATTACAGCATTTTACACACTAATATGATGCACATGCATGAATGATAAGATGATGATTTTAATGCTATTTACAGGCATTTGCTAGGGTTTTTGGTGCCAAAATGATAGAATAAAGATGATGAAATGTGGATTCATCAGTTGTAGCGAGACGTCGCCTTTCAAGAAGCATGCGTGGTAGTCTATAGTGTTCGCTTTCTATCATAGTATTAACACGAGTAGGTAATGGGGCCTGATCATTTGAGGTAAAAATTACATGGATCCCCTTAGACTTATTACTATTTGCAAATTCGTGCTAGTGCACCTCACGTGGTGGTCCACGTGAGGTGCGTATTTGCAACTATACCCTGTTGGGTTCCTTTATTTGTATTTCATCCTAAAATTGTAAAATAGTGTTACAATTTTTGGTATTATGAACAGAGACCCTTGGATATTGTTTTTATTATAAATATACCCTAATAAACATTTTTATTGCATTTTATTTTTGTTTAAATAGATCACGTGCTTGTAACATTTTAGAAAAAATCATGGTAAATGCTTAATATTATGCTTGTTCACACCATAATTTATTTTAGCATTTTGCTTCATTTTTATTTATTAAATATATAAGGAGCTATTTATCCCTTATTAGATATAAAAATACAAAAAATATGTAAAACATACTGAAAAATTCTAAAAACACAAAATGATATTTAATACCATTATATATTAACTTTAGACCAAAATTACAAAAAGAAAAAAAGAAAACATTAAAAATTTAAAAACCCTTCTAACCCTATAAAAATTTGTACAATTTCCGTAAAATCAAAAAAAAATATAATTTTATTTATATTATATAATATATATTAAAAATAGTTTTAGGTGTATTAAAGTAGTTGTTTATTTATAAAACCCAAAACAATCTGACCTATTATTATAAGGTATATTTTATTTATATTTAATCAGTTAAAAATACTTAAAAATCAGCAGAATCTACAAAAAAATCATAAAAATATGGAAAAATCTAAAAAGACAAAATAATTTATTTTGCAAATTTTGAGTGCTTTAATCATTTTATAAATAGAATACCCTATATAGGCTATTTCCACTTTATATTATATATATTATCATTAATATTATTTATAAATACTTATATATGTATATTAAAATCCTCAAAAAAAAAAATAAAAAGGACTATTCTTATTTGCATTTTCAGTATTTTTATATTATCTATATTACACTATCTATTATTAATATTAATATATAGATATAGACTTATATATTATATTTAAAAATAAAATTGATGAAAATTTTAAAATAAAAAATATTTAATAATTTATTAAAATCATATATATCTAAAAATTCACAAAAACATCAAAAAGCCAAACATCACAAAAACACCAAAATAGGTTGCGTACTTGTCTCTACTCCCCATTGCTTTCTGTGGTTCAAAATTCTACATACTTGTTTCTATACACATACTTTGTAGAGTTAAAATAAAATAAATTTTGACTTGCTTCACTTTGAATGCATTAATTATCTTACGTCGGTTGATTTTTTTTGAATTGGCAGTTCGTGTTCCGTCACCTCAACGATGGTGTTCTTGCCTTGTGTAGAATACCGGACCGGCTCAAAACTCTGTTCAATTGTTTTACATGTTTCGTACACCACGTATTGATAGTTCTTACGTCAAAACAATGTTCAAATCATCAACGATCGTGCATGTATAGTCAGATTTCGGATCGGATTGTCGACATCCATCATAATTTTTTAGAGATCTGATGATCCGAAAAATGTGAAACTTGAATTAGATTTATCCTTTTTCTACGATCCATACACACATGTAATTTGTTTCAAACTCAGAGATGAAAAGTCAAACACGAAATCGGACCATCCATTGCATTCAAATGTGATTTATGAGCGATCTGATGATCTTGAAAAATATATAACTTAGAGCAGATTTATCTGTTTTCCATCATCTATACATACATATAATTTATTTCGAAATCAAAGATGAAAAATAAGACACAAAATGAACAACCACTGCATTCAACTGCAATTTTCGAGAGATCCGATGATCCAAAAATAATGAAACTTAGTTTAGATTTCTCCTTTTCATGATATATACATACATGTAATTTGTTTCAAAATCGGAGACTAAAAATTAGAAACGAAATAGGACCAACCACCACATTCAACTACAATTTTCAATAGATCCAACTATCTGAAAAATATGAACTTAGGTTAGATTTATCCTTATTCTATGATATACACACACACGTAATATGTTTTGAAATTAGAGACAGAAAATTGGACACGAAATCAGACACCCACCGCATTCAACTGTGCTTTCCAAGAGTTTTGTAATCAAAAAAATATGAAATATAAGTCATATTTCTCCTTATTGAATGCTCTATCCATGCATTTGATTTATTTTGAAATCTGAAACAAAAAATTGAACACCAAATCGTATGACCAACTCATGGTCTACAACTTTTATCGACCATAGAAGTGGCCTCGTCGATGTAATGAGTCGTTATTTTAGCAAATGTTAGTCATCTAAATAAGTTATTTACCTAACTATAGTGAGATATTTTACACCTAAATCCTAAGTGAATGAGTAAATGATGAATAATTGTAGATGATCTAGATGCTAATAGGATAAGAAAGGAAAATTGCATAACTAAGAGAAAGCCTTAATAAATGTTAAATCTATTTGAATATGAGTACTTCGATCCATATGACAGTTGGTTGTGTCGTGTTGGAACCCTTTCACTGCATGCCTTGTGCTTCGATGGTCTCCATGGTCAAGGTACTCTCTCGTGTTGAGGATCGGGGTGCACACATTGTGGTTTCCCATGTCACCCTAGGTAGAGGAGTAGATGACACCAGGGGATGGGGTGTTGGTCGTGAAATCTCAGAGGTGGAAAAATTGATTGATAATGGTAAATAAGTTA
>JAZKJV010008346.1:600000-1132847 GCA_037367405.1 Ottelia alismoides | reverse complement strand
TGTGTTGCCTGTGAGATTACAGTCAGCTACCCACAGTCACTGCTTAGAACAAGAGAAAATTTTTAAATCATCCAAAATAGAATTCCTGTATTGTGGTACCATATCCAGTAATGGCAAAGCCTTCAATGTAGATTAAGGTGTGAACATATATAGTATAGGAAAAAAAGAAAAGATTGCGGGAGGTGAAACCTAGGAAGTTAAGGTATACTGGTTGCAGAACTCATAGTGTTGACAACTCAACTCTAAGTTAAACATGCAGATGTTAAAACAGAAGGTTGTGTCAACTCGAACATTGTCACTTAAATCGATCACCAATTGCTAAGCCATCTATCAGTATTCAATTATGCCCATCTCACCTATGTATCTGTCTCTAGAGTGTTAGAATACACATTGAGATTAAAATTTGTCTTACGCTACAATGTCGCTTATCTTAGCATCAATATATCATTTTCATTGTCATTCACGTTTACATTTGGCGATGCTACATGTCATACTTGTATAGACAAGCATGTACTTCGTGCAACTTCACAATTTTTGTCGACGAAAATTGGTTGGGATCTAAAGAATAATCTTTTTTACCCATGATCATGTTTTGTTTTAGATATAAACGTTTAATTACCAATTCCAAATTTACCTTAGACGATTTTACCTAGGAACTGGACAGGGAGAAAAAAAATCAACAATCCAAAAAGACAATGAATGCAACATGGAAATCTTCTTCGACATTATTTAATTCTCCAACACAGAAACATCAACATATTCTCTCCCGTGAGAAACAATAACTAAATTGCAGATTATGAAGTCTAAAGTCTAAAAAATACAAATATCTGCGCAGATGTGTCTATTCTCATCTCCCATTCTCGTGCTAATCAGATAAATCCCTGTGACAAGTACCTACCACAGACGAACTTCTTGATTTAAACGCATAATCTAAACAGCAGGAAAACTACCAAGGACAACTCCGATTACTTGGATCGTAATGATCCATGTTTGCTGATCAGGTTCATCAACGCAATGTATACCCAACCTTATATCTCTGTCTCACATCCAAACTCTAAAATTCTAACGCGGAATTCACGCCAGAGATTCACTTCATAATTTCCCATCGCCACCAAGATAAATAAAGATACGCTGCAATATTGAAATGGGCAGAATCACACTACCCAGACTCTAAAAACAACAAGATTCTGCCGAAAATCACCTCACAGCCCAACTGCGAGCCGATCAAGTTGCGGAGATAATCTATAACATCCCATCTCAGCCTCTCCGAGGCCTCATTAGGCTTGACAGAGCAGACGACGTTTTCGCCAACCAGCTCTGCTATGCGCCAACACTCCTGGGACACCTCCAGCGGTCCCGCATTCGAACTGGACGACACCATAGGGCCCTTCAACTTATCCTTTGCGTCACCCATCACCAAGAGCCCACAGCCCAACAAGAAAGAAAACGGCCAACAGAAGTATCGAAGACAAAAAAAGGAAACGAAACCAAAACAGAGTCCACGCTCAGAAACCCATGACGACGACCCACAACAACAAGAACCACCTGACGACCAATGGGAACTCGAAAACAGAGATATCAAAGGGAAAGGCGAATTGGGTCAGCAGCAATCATGTCAAACAGCGGGAGAAAGACTCGATCTTTATGGCTCAGGGGATAAAGGTGGGGCCTTTAGGGGGACTTCAAAGACAGACGCTGTTGTATCGGGATCGGTGGGCTCTGTCTGTTCGAAGTGGTGGGGGAAGATGGAGGAGCCTCGGCCTCTGTGACAGCAGAGAGGGGTCCTTCCTTTCCCACTTGGGGGGATTGGCGAGAAGAGGCAAGAGGTTTATGTGGTTTTAAAGTGGGGGGTATGTGGCATTAAACGCATACTTCCTTCGCCCTTTTGCCTTTGCGTTTTCGGGGACTCTACGAGGGAAAGAAAGGGTACAGGTGGGATTTCTGCCATTCCAAATCTTCGTGTTCTTTCCCCTGCGCAATGTTGATTGATTGGCGGTTTAACTGGAAGGTTTGTTTGAGCAGAGACGGGTCGTGTTTGTTTGAACAAACTCCATTAATGTCTGCCAATGGGTGCAAGGTTCTCTCCTCCATTTGGCGGAGAGGGCTCGGTGCTATCTCCAGATACGCTGCTGGCGAAACCGAAGGGGGTGATGGAGTTCTCGTCAAACGCAGAAGTAGAGTTTTTGGTGTGAAGATGGTGCGCTGTCTCCCAGTTTGCTTTTGCGGAAATACCGGGCCAGCGAATGTTATAACGTTCGTCATACAAGAATTAGTTGTCTTTACTAATTACCGATTCATAATTATATGTGGGGTTCATAATATTTTTAGGTAATCATTTAGGGTTTGTTTTAAGTTTTTTTTGCTCCTAACAAACTGGTCAAGGGGTAATCTCTAGTTGACTTTAGGAATTAAGGAAGGTTACTCTTTTTTGGGTAAATTACACTTAAAGGATCCCAACTCTGCATAGTTATGATATCATATAATTCTTTTTTGATGTACTCAAACATGCGGGAGTTGCTTCAAAAAAAGAAACATCGGTGAATTTTTTGACTGATCCACAGGAGAGGAGATCGATATTTAGACCAGTGGATGTTTTAATATTTGAATGGGTTGGAGAAAATATGCGTGTGTAGATTTGACCGGAGTTTTTCCATTGGTGGGTCTGATAAAGAGTGATTTTGTTGCAGGATACGCTGCACAAAAAGCTGCCTCAGCTGAAGTGGCTAAGCATGGGAAGGCATATATTGACAATCAACATGTATTAATCCCTTTTGGGTTTGATACATTTGGGTTATTGGCAAGTGAAGCAGTGGAGCTTCTCAAAAGGATCCAAAAAATTATGCATAACAATGTTATAGTTTCTTAGATCTATGAATGTTGTATTTCGGATTGGATTTGCCATCATCCAAAAGGGATTGACGGCGCAACTTGTTGCCCATCTCCCATCAATTTCTATGTAGTGACTAATATTTTAATTTATGAGATTAAGGAGGCTCTTCTTTTTTTTGGGTAAATTACAATAAAGGATCCCAACTATGCACAGAAATCTCATTTACAAGTCTCATTTTTCAAAACAAGGACGAGTTCGATCTTATTTTTTTGTGTGTCAAATACAGCTTTTTGTAAGCGTTCTACGACCATTTAATGTCGAAGTTACACCCTAAAGTCGAAAGTTTAGTACCTCTTTGTTGCAATTGAAAAATAAGATATGTAGTTGGAGCTTTTTGTAATTGCTCCTTATTATTTTATTCATCCTGGAAACTTGTTCAACATGGACATTGAAATAGGCAATTGAGCAAATATGTTTCCCAAATTGGAATTTGAAGAAAAGAAAGGTTTTTATAGGATAATAACGTATAAAGGAAACAAAAAGATGATGTTGCATCTTTGCATTTGTGTTTCAAAAGATGATATCGATTTTTTTTCTGGTAACAAAATCTTTAATGATTTTGTGTAACCTTGCAATCGAAGTTTTCGAAATTAGTATAAGAAAAGGTTCAAGATTACTATAACATGCATGTAATATTTAATTACAACTATTTTTCATAGACATTTTTAACTGAAAGGGGACTTAAACACCCTTCAAAATAATGTTTAAATCCCTGACAAGCATGTTTGTGCTTAAAATAGTTATCTTATAAGCTCGATTGCACTTCTCCTTCTAGGGTTACCAAAGGGGCAAATAGCTGCAAACGATTGCAACCCAAGTTGGGGCTGGAAAACAAAAAATCCAACAACACATTGTATATATATATAAGAAAAAAATACATTCTATATTAACATAAGGGCTATTCTTTTATTTTCCGACTCATCCAGGCATCCACTCCCTTACCTTTATCCCACTTTACCTACCTTTATTTCACCTTATTCTCCTTATTCATATCCTCCAGCCGAACAAAGAATAGACCCTTATTCTCCTTATTCCCCATCCTTATTGCTGCTTATTCCCGAACCGAACGGGCCCTAAGTATCTAATCCCTATTCCCGAAACCCCACAAAATCCTCCCTTTACGGCTTGGTTTTTCTCTTTGAACAGAAACATATATACAACATTTATTCTTAAACGAACCTTTAACGGGTTGAACCGAACCTTTCACGAGCCTAGCCGAACCGAGCCTTTATGAACCATATCCGAGACGAACCGAACCTGATTACATTTTTCATTTTATCGAACCGAACCGAACCCGAGCCTGAAAGTATGCTAAACAAACCGAACCGAGCATGAGTCAGTTCACTTAGATTCAGCTCGTTTACACCCCTACGTGCAGCGACATTGGGAAAAAAAAACACGGTCGGAGAGAGATCCAATGTGATGAAGAAGCTAGAATACTGGATACAAAGTCTGTAGTATCTCAAACATAGCCCCCCATCTAATAATTAGCGATGCTATTAGACAAGTTGAGCTCAAGCATTTTGACTTGTGCTCAAGGTGGTTCAATAGTCCTCGATATCGCAAACCTTTTTCGATGTAGCCTTCGAGAACAAGGATTGCGTATCCGTAATCTGACCAAATATGCAGTTCGGTGGAATTAGGTGTACATCACTTTGTCTAAATGGATACCCTTTCTATGTAACTATTAGTGCGATGGTTGAGGTGAGATAAATTTAGCTCATCAAAAGTAAATTGAACATATAGGCATTCACATGATAATTGGATTCCTAAGTGTCATAATTATCCTAACATACGTAGAGCTTATTGCCTAAATGGATACCCTTTCTATGTAAAGTATCATGAGTTTCAAATTTTTCATTGAAAAATAACCGCGTGAAGAAAGATAGCTTTAGGTGGAAAATCTTAGATTAGGAGATCTTGTGGAAGCTAGGTATTTTTGCCCCCATGTTAAATGATCAAATAGATCTGATTATTTGGAGATGTGTCTTTATATCCACTACTTCTGGAAGGGAGGTCATGATATCGATGTTGTAACATCCCCGCCCCAACACAATTCGGATCCTATCTAGACGTTCCTATGCACGGAGTTAATTACGTCAATCAGCCCAAAAATCGAGTCATCCAACAACGAATACAAAACAATTACATGTCCATACGTCATTGCGACCCAAATCGCCAATCATAATCAACGAGAAAATAAAAACCACTCAACGAAGAATCAATCAATCAAGAATGTAAACGGTGCGCTATTTTAATTTACCTGGTATAGCCACCAGGATCGAACACAAGGAGCTCGAGAAAAATATGAATTAGTCAAATTTCCCAAAATAGCATAATTTTTAGTGGTTTTTAATTTTGCACATTTTTAATTTTTGAATAAGGACAACCAAGCGCAAAAATAAAGAGAGCAAGCACAACAATCTTTTTGGATTTTTCTATAAGGCTAAAAATACTAAGAAAATTAAGCTAAAAAAATTGGGTTTCCTTTATTTTTAAAGTGTTTTTGGTAATTTTTTTGGGCTTTTTCAATGTTTTTATGATTTTATAAAAATCAAATAAGGCTAAAAACTCCAAATAGTGCACATTCAAGACCAAATTATAAATTAAAAATAGCTAAAGTACCATAAGGTCCTGGTCAACAATTTTATCTAAAATAGAAATAAAAGGCTACGAATAGGAACTGAAATTATAATTTTTGAAATTTTATTTGATTTTATATGATTTTTTTATAAGAATTTGGTTTTTTGTGATTTTTAGGAGTTTTAAAGAAAATTTTCAAACAAAATTGATAGTGGAAGTAAAACACACAAAATGGCACACATATGAATTTTTATAGAATTTTAAAAATAATTTTCAATTTTTTTATGATTTTTATAAGATAAACGGGGACATTTTTAAGGTTTTTATTTTTAAAAATAGAAAATACAAATAAATTAACCCAACAAAATTACACTAAAGATTACACACTAACAAGAACCAATGGTAATTTTTATTTAATTTTTCAAATTAATTTAATATTTCTTTAGTTCAAAACAAACCCTACAACCAAGCACAGTTCACAAGAACCTCTTTGTAAATACTTTAAGTTTCTGGACCAATTAAACAACACTCAGAAAAAGCACAAGGTCGATACTACAAAAATCCCACTCAATTTGTGTACATGCTCAATACTGAACGCACAAGGGTATACATGTAATTTCTAAAAAGTTAACAGTCATTCAATAACAATAGAGAAATCCATGATAGATCATGCAAATAACCCAAAAATCACGTGAGTGTACACGTGCTTCATATTCGGAGGGACTAAAATGCAAATACTAAAAGTATGAGGTCCAAACTGTAAACGTACTTAACTACAATATTTTATTTAACGGACTGAAACTAAATAGAGAATACTACAGGGAGGACTGTGAAATATACCCTTGTGGGGGTACATGGCACGTGTGGAGACAATCGCTGACGTACGGCTTTGATCTCCGGTCGCAAAGTGATCTAAGGCTCAGGAGCGGTCGAAGACGTGCAGGTCAGATCTGCTGTGGTAGGTCTAATCCAATAGTCTACAGGCTGTCGTTGTTGGGCAGTTGTGATGAGATCCGGTTCTGATCGGACCGTTGGAGGATAAGCGTGAATGGACGGTCACGATAAGAACTGGGTACGAAAGTGCATCGAACGGCTCTGGAAGGTGCTGGACGAACTGCTCCCTAGAGAGTTGCAACCGAGCATCGGAGGGGATCCGACGCTCTGATGAAGGGCCAGCGAAGTCCAACAGTATCGTGAGCGTGCTCTACGTCTCATGGAGGGCTCCAATGGAGGAGCTAATGGTCGGATGATCGTAGAGATGAAGCTCTTCATCAAGCTGCTCCGCCTAAGCCGATGAGGGTCCAAAAGTTGCTCCATGCGCGCGTCTATTCCTACAAAGGATTCTACGCCCAAGGTGAGGCTCCAGCGGAGGTTATTGCATAGATATATAGATAGAGGGAAGTGATTGTGAATGGTGATTTGGGATTCCGACGAAGATGAGGGAAGAAGACAGGCCTAATCTCAACTTGATGGTCGAGCCTTAGGGTGATCAGACTACGTGAGAGGGTGCGAGGCGATTCGAGGGCGTGATCTGAACGGATAGGAGTGGGTGTTGAGGCTCTGACTAGATGGTCGGAGGAGAGGTGACAGCGGCAACGCTAAATGGAGAGGATTGATCGAACAAGGAAATACAGCAAGGGATATAACTACGTGAAGGTTCGGATGTGTTCCTGAGGTTCAGGCGAAGGTGGAAAGATGGGTATTGGCCTCGATCTGATGCGATGGGCAAGAGAGGCTTCACGTGGCGGAGCTCTGGCCACATTGTGAGCTGCAAGCCTCCAAGCACCTCCGGATGATCCTATGGTACCTCTCCAATGGCTGTCACTACAAAGGAAGAGGGATCAGGGTATGTAGTGATACGAGGGACGAGCTAGGGGGAGATGGAGGTGGAAGATGGAATTTATATGGTTCCCCAAGGTCTAGAAAGATCGGGAGGAAGCATGCAACCCTAAGAAGATCAGATCCTTCCTAAGGATCCGCGAGGGTCACGGATCCTAGGGGAAGAATCGGGTAACCAATCGAGGGGAACAGAGGTCGAAGTCGGGGAGAGAAATCAGAGAAGAAGCGTCGGTGAGAGGGGTTCGACCAGACCCGATCTGAAAGGGGACGTTGACCGAGGTCAATGTTCCGACTTGGCCCAACAAAAATCCAAGATTTCGAAAAATGAAAAAATAATAGAAAATAATAAATGATTTTAAATAAAAAAGTGTATAAAATAAAAAATGTTTATTATTTAATAATCTATTTTTATGATCTCTAGTTATTTTTATGAAAAAAAATAGTGTATATACAATATATAGTATTATGTACATGTATAATATACCTTTGTATTATGAACATGTATTTTTGTTTTATTATTTTTCTAAAAATAATTTTATTTTATATTTTATTTATTTACAACATAATTTTAGAACTATAAAATAAATTTTATTTTATTTTTATAAATTATTTAAGGTATAAAATAAATACTGAATGCAGTGTGTATGTATGTATTTTGTACAAAGGTTTATTAAAGCTATATACCATGGTGTAAAGGAATAAAATATTTTGGTTTTATCAAAAATACATAATAAATAATATGTACAAGTATAGGTGATATGTACATACTGAAGGATATTGTGAATCCTTAAGCGCATAACGGAAGCGTGTCGATCGCATCGTATGCAATCGGAGCAACTAGTCGTACTAGATGCTAGATGCAGCGGAAATTAAAATTTTTAACTTTAAAGATGAAACCACATGATCACGAGAACATTTCTCGGATCGTTTCATCAAACCACAAACTATAAGGAATACCTCTTGAAGCGTGGTTGTGATCGCGAGATCTCAAAGTAGAGATCCTCCCGTCTCAAGTCCGACCCACAGAGAATGCACTTGCGGGCACGATGATGAGTCGCGTCCTTCCCGCAATCCTTTGACGAAGATCCAAGCATCGAAGCGAAGCCAAAATGCTCTCCTTCCTAATACACAAAGTGGACGGCCACTTGAATATTAGGGAGAGCCCACACGAGAATGAGAGAGAGAGAGAGTAGAGTTCTTCAACTCTAGATTATGTATTTGTGTAACTTGGAAGGCTACCCTAGCCCTCCTTTTATACTAGTTTGGGATCCAATGGATCTCAATCCATGGGACACATGGATCCAACGGCCATGCTTGGTCCATGCTAAATCAATGGTTATGATTGTTGTTGGTTAAAACCAACAACATTAATTTAAATTAAAATATGTTGCAACATTATCAACATAATTTAATCTAACATTAACTAATTAAGAGATAATGTGATAATTAAAATGGAGTCAACCAACCACCCCTAAAATTAGGGGGCGTCACCCATGAACAATTCATGGGTGGCGCCACCTATGAAGGTGGTGGTTATTTGGCTCCTTTTTTATCTATCTTATTATTCCTTAATTAATCACAAAAATATTCGCCAAATTAATTCCAAATTAATTTGTGAATATTTCAATCATGTCATTGAATATTATGTGAATCATATTCACAACCCAAACTAATTAGTAAATTGCATTTCCAATTAATTAATAAATGTGAATCCAATCCACATTATTAATCAACAAATGCTATTTACATAAATTTTCTCTCTTATACATGTATATTATAAATCATATTTAGAATACACATATATCATGGATAGTGTTATCCACATTCTCTTAATCCTTGATAATTAAATCCTATTTAAATATCTTAGATAATCATTTTCACAATATGAACTATATTCATATTAAGCTTGATAATTAAATCTCATTTAATCATCAAGTCCTTGCTTGGATATTTCATCAAATGAATTATTCTTGAACCCTTTCAAGAATAATGTGCTTTCTCCGCAGATACTTGGAGATAAGGATAGGGTGATTGTATTATTCCACGTATAGTGACTTGGGTATTGAGATCTTATCTCAAATTCAGATCTTACGAACCTCCCACAGATGCTTGATTAAATCAAGACCGCAAATCCAATCTTCTCATTGAATCTGAATCCCATTCAGACCAATGTCCAACACTTGGACTAAGATCGGATTGCTTCTCTACTGAAAGGAGTCACTAAAATCCAGACCTGTTTCACCACTCCCTCGGAATGGAAGCGTCATGGATATACAATCGTTTATGATCACATCACCCTTCAGGTATTCCCAATACCTGTACATCCTGCATACTGGAAGACCCATGGTCAATCCGAAGATTAAGATCAATTTTACACTGTCTTCTTCAGGGTTTGATCACTAAGTTTCTCATTTGATCATTGGGATTTGGTATCGATCATATATTTTCCAAAAGCATATATCATACCTAGGTCTTGATCATATACTTTCTAAAAGTATATATCAAACCTACAAATTCAGTCAAGCTTCCAAAGTGAGACGACCGTGCACGGAATTTGATTCTTCTCAATATCTCATGAGTGAGCTCATGTCTTCCGGTTCCGTAGTGAACCTGTATGATCCCTTTGAGAGATCGTATTACTCATATGCCCTTATATGCACACCAACGCGCCGGTGTATAGACCTTGGTTAGGTCATCAACCTATTGGTCTTCCAAATGTACATACTCAGACATATAGCAATACATCTGTCTCCGGTCAGAGGATGTGTGCCTATGCTGTGACAGCATTCCACATATGACTTAGGTTATCTCGATCTCGTTAAGTCAACTCTTTGACCTAACTAATCTGACACCTCCGAATCTCTATTCCTATGCAGAGGACCTACATCAAGAGGTCGGTCAGATATCAGCCTATGTGAGAAAGGATTGCCATCTCCTACTCAGGCTGGAGATCACATCTCAACAATCATTTGTCGGTGCTTGATGAGTCCTCAATCTAACTATTTAGATATTCATCCAAGCACCAGCCTCTATGATTCAATAATAGAATCAATAGCTGTATGATTATTAAGACAACCATGGTACATAACCCTAATTGTACAGAGGGACATATTATGCAAATTATTTATTCTTCATTTCAGATCAGGGAATGATATGTGCAATAACATTTATTGCATAATGGCTCGCCATGGGCTCACATGTCCAACAATCTCCCACTAGCCTAAAGAGCCATTAATGGGCTAATCATTTAAGCCCACACTCATGTGACAATCATAGGCTATTTAGAAATAGCTAGGTAAGATGATCAGTCACTCTGTTCCCAAAAGACTATGCCAAGTCCTTTTACGGCACTTGCATATCCCCAGGTAACAGTGCTCGCATCCAATGCGAATGTTGCATCTTATGCAACCAATACTTAATCTAGACAAAGCAATTATAGTGTCCTTGACACTATTGCTTAATAATTATTATAACCAGTATTTCCATAATCCTTATCAGAATACCCTTATTCCTGGAGATCACTATCTCTTAAGGTATCCACAGTTAAGACCTTTTAGATCTCTATCTATAAAGTCTTAATTTATTGAAGATGAGACTTAAAGATCACTATCTCTAAAGCCTTGTCATCTTTGAAGGCATCGTTATTACTGCAACCAAGTGTTTTCTCTCCATAGTAGGATTAGCAACACTTTGCTACTCCCACTGCATCACAGATATCTGGCTTTTGTACACATCTAGCATACACTTAACTTTCCGTAACTGATGCACAAGTGCAAGCAGTTCTAGCATTCACTTCCTCAACTCTTTGAGGTGCTATACCTTTAGATAGGTCAGTACCTAATCTTAAGGTAAGAAAGCCTTTCTTGGAATTTCCAAAAATGGAACATATCCAAGGTGTACTACTAATGTGACAGTCCCAATACCCTCTTCTCTTTGCTTCTGAACAACTTCAGAACTAAGATCTAAGAGGCATTCTTGAGATCATATCTCAAGGTATGGAATAGCCAGTCTATAAAACACTTGTTATCATCCTTATATCATTCCAAATGATTAGGATATTATCTATATTTAGCACGATGAACACAATGGAACTCCCACTAAGCTTCACATGGTACATCAAGATTATATCTAAAATCATAACACTTATGGTTTCATCAAATCTGATGTTCCAACTACAAGAAGCTTATTTGAGTCCACAGATGGAGTTTCTTTAGCTTTCACACCTTACTTTCCCCAAATCATGAAGCCCTATGGCTACTTCATGTGAATATCCTCAGAGAGGTATTCTTAGAGGAATGCAATCTTGAATTACATCTTGAAAATGCAATAGTCAAGTTGTGTAGCTATGGTTAGCAATATTCTGACGATTTTAAGCATGGTTACCGAAGAGCAAGTCTCATTGCAAGCAATGTCTTCTCTTCCGATGTGTAGCTTATGGCTACGAACCGAGCTTTGAAGTTCTCTACCTTCTCATCAGGTTCCCTCTTCTCTTGAAGATCCATTTACACCTTTATGGGTCTTACCCATATAGGTGGATCCTCGAGGGTCCATATACAACACTTGTATATGAAGTCTACTTTAGACTTTATTGCTAATATCCATCCTTCCATGTCATGATCCTTAGGAGCTTCTTCACATGAAGTCCGATCACTCTCAGACTTAACTGACACATGGAATACATCCTCAAACTCATTTGAAGAGGTTTTAATATCTCATCTTTAATTATCCCTTTAGTTTTCGATTTCAGGAGCCTCATTGTCATCTCAAGATTAAATGAGTTCCTTCACTTCATTTTCATCTTAATTCTCAAGAGTCTCAATCGTCCAAGAATCACATTCTCAGAAATGAGATCTTTTAATAATCTCAAGGTCATAAAGTAGGCATCAAATATCATTCTTTATTTTCCTAATGAAGCAGCACTCTCAAGTGCTATATTCCAGCTTACATGCATGGAACCTTATTAAGGATATATAATGTAGTCTCTAATACACATATATATACCAGGAAACTAAGAGGAAATTATGCTAAAATTCATCATTGATCAAATCATGTCACACATGATCCAATTGTATCTCCCTACAACTCTATTGAGTTTAGGTTTATCAGGAGGAGTGAGATAGAAATGATATTCATATCTCCATAAGGTATTCTTTGAATTTTATCTAATAGGTACTTGCTACCTTGGTTAGATCAAATTCATTTAATCTTCTTTCAAACTTTGGTTCTAAATCAAAATTATGAAATCTTTGAACATTTCAAAGGTTTCTCAAGTGAAGAGAATAAATCTCATATCATACATGATCATCAATAGATATCACATATCCATAATGTTCACTATGATATAGATGATCCACATACATCAATATGTATGAGATATCGAATACCTTGACATCTAACACCATTCTCAGAGAAGGGTGTATTGGACATTTTACTCGATCTCGTTAAGTCAACTCTTTGACCTAACTAATCTGACACCTCCGAATCTCTATTCCTATGCAGAGGACCTACATCATGAGGTCGGTCAGATATCAGCCTATGTGAGAAAGGATTGCCATCTCCTACTCAGGCTGGAGATCACATCTTAACAATCATTTGACGGTACTTGATGAGTCATCAATCTAACTATTTAGATATTCATCCAAGCACCAGCCTCTATGATTCAATAATAGAATCAACAGATGTATGATTATTAAGACAACCATGGTACATAACCCTAATTGTACAAAGGGATCTATTATGTAAATTATTTATTCTTCATTTCAGATCAGGGAATGATATGTGCAATAACATTTATTGCATAATGGCTCGCCATGGGCTCACATGTCCAACACATACATAGTGAGCTCTATCTCTCTCTACTCATTTTATTTTGCGATCAGGTCAAGGCTTGACCTTCTCTTGGGATTTGGGTCACTATGTATTTATTCTAAATACATCATTCTTTTTCTTTTTCCTTTATTCTTTTATTTTTGCAAAATAAATTTTAATTATGCATTATTAACAATAGCATGCAGAATGGTAAGTTATTATATTTACAAATATTTACACGTGATTTTGTCAAAAAGAAGAGCTAAAATAAAAGAATAAAGAGTGAGAATCGTGGATTCATCACCATCCGTAAGAAATTTCATTAAGAATGAAAGATGTCCATATATTCAACATGAAATAATATATCATGATTTATAACATCTCGAAGGAAAATGAGTTGAGAATGTTTTTATTTCATGGCATCAAATATATATCCTAGATATAATAAATTCAATTATGCTGAGAAAACTAGAAGCGATGGATCATTTCTAGATAAGTAGTAACTACTCCTTCAAGTAATCACCAAGCATCTCCTATGAATAAATCCATTTTTCTGAGTCACAAAGTGAAAGATGGGTTAACTAGCCTAGTAAAACAATATATATAAGACTATGTTCAAGGTAAAAAGGGTTAGCTAAAGAGAAGAATCAATGAATATCTTTTAAGAATGATTGACAATAGTTATAGCACATTTACATCTAATAACTAACATGCATTTAATCCAATTCCATTTGCAAGTATAAAAGAACTAATAAACATTTATGAATATATAACTACCAATTAATGGTTTCAGTACTTAACTCATAATGAAAGAAGAGCATTTTCATTATATCGCAAAGCATAATATGTTAAAGTATTGAAATGAATTTAAATAATTTTCATTTATACTTCAGCTTCTTCATTCATAAAATGATTAATCATATTTTGATTGTTAAGTACAAAAGATAAAAAGTATGCCCACATTCTTATTGTGGCAAGCATTTGAAGCTACTCTAAAATCATGTTATTGTACGTGAGTGTGTAGCTATTCTTGAACTTATTATGGAAGATTGGCTCATAACTAAAAGAACCTACATTCTAAGCGATATGGCTCTAAGTTGCTTAAATAACTCTGCGACATGAATCCCCCCTGCATCATTCTCCCAATACACCTAAGTTACCACATTTTCTTCCCAATTGCATTTAAGTGATTGGAACTACGTTCAAGTTATTTAACTAAGCACACAGCATCCATGTAGTCGCGTAATTTGGACATTTTAGAAGAGCACAAAGTATTTCCAATCTTTCATGAATTAATAGGTAGAAACATGCATCATGTTCTTAAGAAATTCACAAAACAATATATAATTGTTAGTTCTCCATCTAACGTGTATCTACAAATTCAATTATATGAAAACATGTTTCTCAGTCTTCACATGCTATTATGTCTATATTGATCATTTAATAATTACCACACAAGCATCTAAATGTCTCCATGGACACTTATAGCTAGTTCACAATTTAAGTATTAGACAACACATATTAATTTAAATATATGTGCCTCTATAACATTTATGCATAAACCGGGTATCAAGCACCTCATAGATTTCATTTTATGCATCAATTAAAGCTAATCCATCATTTACAACATTAAATACGCCCAAACTAGAGTACAAGAGCATTTTTCATATTTTTTCCCTCTCATAAAATTTTCAAAAGTTTCAAAAGATCAAAGGACGGCTTTCCTAATTTTATGATATTTTTCTAGGTTTCATTTGACCACACAACACTATGTGTGAAAAATATATTACAAGCGATTATGTGCAATTTTATAAACATGGCAAACTATAAAAAGAATTGCATAAATTAATTTCCAAAAGTAGTTGGGAACTTGCGTAATTTTTCCACGTATAAATATCATATAGGCACGTACCACCAACCTTCCCGCTATAGTTTATGTAGTTTAATGAAAGAAACTTGATAGTTTTAAGTGTAAATATGAAAGAAAGATGGGTTTTGAGTGCAAAATACTCAAAAGATGGTCTCCGTATGCAGCGGCTGGTGTGCACGTGCCACGTGGCATACCACCATTGATGTGTGCATGGCAAGAAACTATAGCAACCTATATATTGTAATCTATTTTTTTATCCATTGGAGATCAAAGAATTAACCTATCAAACGTCCAAAATCTATATAGATGATTTGGGATCTTACAATCATAGTTTCAAATTTAAAATCCAACGGTCTTTTTCAAGATTTTCGAGTCACGTTTGCCCGTAAAATTGTCAGAAAATTCTCATGTTTGACATTCGTTCAGATTCGACTCGTTAAAAGTTCGATTTTGATTCGATTCGAAAATAAACGAACTGAACCTGAACATGAGTTTGATCTCGATTAAATAAACGAACCGAACGTAAAAAAAACATAAGTTCGTTCAATTTCGATTCGTTAAATTTTGATTATATGCACGCACACATATATAAAAGTATATATACATACATATTGTATATATAAGGAAAAAATACATTCTATATTAACATAAGAGCTATTCACTTATTTTTTCATATCCACCCAGTCATCCATTCCCTAAGTCCATATTCCCTATTCCCAAAACCCCACAAAACCTTCTCAAACAACCGCGGGTTTTCCCTTTGAATAGAAACGGCTGCATAATATTTGTTCTTAAACGAACCTTTAACGAGTCGAACCGAACCTTTACAACTTTACCCGAGCTGAACCGAATCTTATTGTAGTTTTCATTTTATCGAGCCGAACCGAACCCGAGCCTTAAAGTATGCTAAACGAACCGAATCGAGTCTGGGTTACTTCGCTCAGGTTCGGCTCATTTACAACCCTATTTTTCCTATTTAGACGAAATCAATTCCAATCTGCTCAAGTTTTTATTTCTCTCGTAAACAATATATATATGTGATACTATCAATTTTTAGATTGTCAATCGAACACCTAAATTTAACCATCAAAATTTGCCCCCGATCTATGCGATTTAGCAATCAAAAGATTAATAAAAATATAAAAGTAATTATACCCATGCAATCGGGATTCATATTGCATTTAATTCACATAATGGCTCAATGATTAAAGAGCAGATGAGATATAATTAAATATTGATATCTTAAAGATATCGTAAAACAGAGTGTAAGAAGAGGGATATTGACCCTTTACATTTGTCTTATGTGTCCCGACTATGTGAACTTTTGATTTCTTCTCAAACTATAAAGCTTTCGTATGGGAGTGGAAGATATTGTATTTAAAATAAGTAATTTAGATTTTAATTGGAAAATCTATACAATTATATAAGATTCAGTTTGTTTTCAATTGGGAACCAAATGGCTTGAAGGGAAGTTGGGTAGAAGTTTAGTACCATACCTAGTATGTCTAAACTTTTGGTGGACTTATATATGAGTTCACACCCCAAACTCTTGTAGCAATAGTAGAGAGGAGGAATGGAGGAACACGAACGCATGCATGTGCTCCGGCTCCGGCTCCAGCTCGGGAGACTCAATTCGGATCTTGATACTTTTGCTGCGTATTTTATTTGGTTGATCGATTAAATTAATCCGACACATTAATTTCAGTTCAATGCAGTTTTGGAATTCAAAGGGACACGCCCGTTGAGGGGCGTTTTCGTAAATCAAAAGTTATCGGATGCTAGGACACGCGAGCTCCTCTTTTTATACCCCTTTCCCCACACCGTTTTTCTTCACTCGCAAGAAAAACTCTCTTTCTCACTTTGTCGCTTGTGCTCTCTGTTCCCACCGCATTTGCGACCTCATCTTCTCGGCTGCAAGTTCTCGGAGGCGAGGATGGTCTCGTCGGTGTGCGCGGACGAATACTGTGGACTGTCGTATCCTTGGAGCAGATCGCCCGTACCCTTTGCACCGGTATTGTGGAGGACGATATCCTCTCTAAGGACAATCCATTTTATGGACGCTTCGATGATCTCTGACTTACTTTTTCTTTCATTTTGTTTGTCGCAATTTCTTTATTGCTTTAACTTTCCTGGATCTCTCCCTATGACACGTTTTGGCTTTATTAATCGGTTCATATTTACATGTTGTAATCGAATGAACAAATGGAATATATGCATGATTCAAATGATGTTAATATGTGATGCTTTCTGTTAATTCATTTGAATCAGTTTAATTACAGTTTAATATATATGATAATGATCCTGTTAACAACAATCTTAGAGAGGATATCCAGAACCGGATTTGAAACCATGTCGAAAACAATGTTTAAATCGAGGATAGATATGACGGGTATGCCTGAAAAATTCGGTGGACGGAATTTCAAGCGTTAGCAACAACACATGAAGATCTGGTTAACCACCATAGGATCATTCTCTATGCTTGAAACCAACTGTCCTACGGTGGAAATGGAAAACCCCTCACCCGATAGCCAGAAGGTGCAATTTGCGTGGAAGGAACGCGACCGTATATGTCATGGTTGCATCCTGTTGGCTCTGTCCAAGACGTTTGCCTCGGCTCATGTGTTCCATAACTTCTACCGCTTGACTCACTTCTACTGACGTGTTCTGGAGAATAAACCACATGGGCTCTCACCTTCTTCACATGCCCTACCCTCTATTTCTCTCACTCACATCGCACGTACAATACATTTGCCTCGGCTATTGTATTCAAACATTTGCAAGACTTCAATGATCAAAAAAATTGAGAAAGGTCATTCTCCTTCTTCATCGTAGTTGGGACTTCATCGATCTGAGGTGGCATCCATCTTCGATCACTCACCAGACTTCCTTTGCTTTCGTAAGCTTTCCAAGAAGGTTTCTTGATCATTTATAGAGCTAGTGAAGCAATGAGGAGACTTGGGTTCTCTTGTCGGAGCCCAAATCCCCGTCACCATTCACGGTGGTGTTCTTCCGAAGAGAAGGCACATGTGCCATTGGATCATCCCAATTTGGGGTGATCTGACGGCCCAATTTAGACCACGTCTCTGACTCTGACCCTGTAGCTACGGAGCGCATTGAGCCTTCAATCGAAGCACTGGTGCTTGCCATGCGAAACGAACCATGAACCAGACACCCAAGCCTGGGGTGTCGTATCTTACGCGTACGATCTAGACCAGGGGGTGTGGCGGCTGCAGCTTGCAGGGCGGTTGGGCCGCCGGGGGTCACGGTTGACGGGGAGGGGGTGGATTTAGAATGAGCTCAGTGGTTCTAACCGGGGATCGACAGGCGAGCAGGAGAGGAGAGGGGGGGTCTCGGCTGGCGAGCAGGGGAGCACCGAGGAGGGGGGCTCCAGACAGCTGTCGGTGGGCGAGCAGGGGAGCACCAACTCGGGTTAGGGGAGGATCACGCTTCCAGACATCTGTAGGTAGGCGAGCAGGGGAGCACCAACCTCGGGTAAGGGGGGGCTTCGCAGGGGTGCAACAGAGGTGCTTGGCGGAGGGGAATCAATAATGTCATGTTTTGCAAATAAAAAAGCACATCAAGGGTATTTTTGTCTTTTCCAAAGGAAATCATTAAATATAACGGGCGGAACATAACATAGGGTTATTTCATGTAAGAGTTAAGCATTACTCGGGGTTTCTCATGTAATTCGTGATTATGCAGGGTTATAAATGTTATTGTGAAATTACTCAGGGTTATGGGTGTAAAAATCCCTAAATTTTTTACAACAAATTTAATTTATTTTTAATTGATTATTTTTTGTTGCAAATTTATACAATAAAATCATTGTCATTATTTGAAAGCACAAATAATCTAAATCATTGATTTTATGTGCACATGGATTGTGATCCATGGACATCCAATTTAGTATAAAAAGGAGGGTAACCCTAGAATTTTCTACTACATGAATTGCAAGAGCAATAACTCTCTCTCTCTCTCTCTCTCCATATTCTTATTCATGACCACTCTCTCTCTCTCTCGACATTATGGTCGTGCACATTGTTGACATAAAGAGACTCATAGTCTTCATGTTGTTGTTGTATTATCGGATCGATTGGTCGTGGATCTCATTGATGAACGTCAAATTTGCCTCTTTAATTATCGGTAATTGTCGTAGTATAGGAGGCAAATTTGGTTCAGCAAAAACCACAAGTTTTGAATGTTGTGGAATATTTTTACTTGGCAAGTGTACCAAGGTCGAACACAGGGAACAAAGATTTTTAGTTGTGCGGTCTTGAATCAATTTAAATAATCAATAAATATTTGATTAATTTCTGTGTTGGGAAAATGAAGAGGCAAATTGATGATGTGATGCTAAAAAGCACAAAGAAAGATATTAAGCGCAGGATCTGTGATGAGAATTTTAATCCAAATAAATTGATCAGTTCTCTCAAAAATAGTCACAGATCGAATAAATGCAGGTAAGATTCCAAATAAGCCTGCAATAAAAAATAGTCCTCAATTGATCTCAACATTCTCTCTGATTCAATTCTCAAATAATTCGAGTTCAATCACACTATTTATTGTCAAATGAGTCGAGTCCACTGCAAAGGTTAGATCCTCAAAAATATCTAGAATAGTATAAAGTGATCAAGTAATTTTCAGGTTCTTGCACTTAATCTCCTGCAAATAACGTCAATGATCTTCTCAGTTAAGAAAGGCACAAATAAGTCAAGACAAAACCCGCATATGACAATAGAGATCCTCAGATAATAATTATTGACAAGACAACCTCAGATCTATCCACAAACTCTGTCAAATGATAGAACATGGAATAAGATTCAAAACGACATATTGTGTGTTAAGAACTGAGTTCATATGGGAAAGTTACACAATAAACAACTTTCAGGGACTGAAATGTAATAAAAGATGAAGTTTCTTCTCAATTGGATCCCTAGAAGGACTTATCTTTGAATATCAAAATCCGGAGGTCCTTATATGAAATTAGCCCTCATGTGGTGACGCTTCTGGGCTCGAGATGTGACGACGGAAGATGCTTCAACTGTGTGGATCAAAGGGGTGGCACTACAGTGCTCCATGTAATTGATTGGTATCCATAAGTTATGCAGCTTCTGGTTTTCCATTCCTTTTTCCTCAATGTTCTGCAAATTAAAATTACCTCGATTCCTCGAGAATCGGGTCAGGTTGAGTGTGGAACATGTCGTAATCTCAAACAGAAAAAAATGGATGCAATGATACTTGATTCACGATATTAACATGCATATGTTTCCTGTATCTGCTTCATAAGTGGTAATGATTCAAGGGTTGGAAATGTACATGAAATTGGTGTTGACTTTATTTATGCAATGAACACACAAATCTCTAGAAACATTCAGATCCAAGTGACTACAGATTGCAACAGATACCCCATAATAGCATCCTATGTCAATCTCAACGTGTAAAACAATAATTAGCCCTTTAAACTTATGTTTTCAATGTCCAGTACAAGGTCTGAGGATGCTGTTTCCCATAATTCAAATTCACAGTAATATATCTAATAACAACAATAGAAAGTTCAGTAGATTACTCCAGTTATTATGCACGATTGAATAGCAGAGACTAAACAGAACATACAAATTTTGGCATTACTGCTCAACACTCAAAAGCTCACTTGGATATCAATCCTTATTAACGTCAATGGCATGAATACATGATTTATATACGCCTATCTTGTGATAAGTCTCCACTCACGTGAGGATATAGGAATCCAATAAGGATTTTAACTTAAATCTCAACTCCACATATCCTGATTTAACTCAAATATTTTAATAGTTATGCAGCAGATTCTAGCCACAAGTTAAAGATATTTCCCAAGAGATTTAAAGTTTTGAATTAGTATAGATAGAATAGTAGATTTGCATCAACTTAAAGCACATGTTCCACGGGTTTTAACGCATCAGGATTTCCATTTCAGCCATAGAAAATAACATCATTTCCTCACCTTAAGTTACCCTTCTGAATGGCAGAGATTGAAACGCTCCAGTTAGTGGTTCCAGGGATTGACTGCCCTCCCGTTATACCTGCAAGTAATTAGACAAAAGGACACCTTCGAGCTCCAAGCTCAAAGGTCTGATCACTAAGAAAGGAAGGGGGAATGGGTAGCTCCGATGTGAGCGGATGGAGGGAGCTATGGCTCCGACCACGGATTGTGGTCAGAGGGGAAGATCGTGTCTGGATAGAATAGAAGCGGAGAGACCAAGGTGTGAAGGTGACAATCGAAGATCGGGTGGTGCACGTTTGGATTAAGTGACAGGAAATGACAGAAGAAATGGGAAGACTACAGTAGCAGAGAAATAAAAGGGTGAAAGTAAAGAAAGAATAACAAATAGCGATGAGGAAGAAGAAATCGGGGTTTACCTGGGAATGGAGTGAATGATGCTCGACTCCGATCGTTGCTCGAAGGTTCGGTCAACCTGAGCTAAACGGCTGCAAGGAGCAGCTGCAGCAAGGTCAGGGAAGACCTTGGATCTCGCCACAAAAGAGGAGGTCGCCACGTCTACGAGGAGCCGACTCCACGTCTGTCACAGGTGGGAGCTCCGAGCTAGGCTTCCTCTTTCCCAAAGGGCGGATGGAAGACAAGGCCGGAGGGAAGGGGATTTTATAGGAGGATGCGGCAGGGGGTTACGGCCGAGGCCGTGCATGGCAGAGGCGTAATGGTGGATGGCCTCGTAACGGCCGGAGAGAGCGGGGGTGGGGGGCGTTGCCACATGAAGCGACGGCGGCGGTTATCGAAGGGGAGGAGGAAACGGCTGAGTGGGGAAGAAGCTCAGGTCACGTGCTGGGCACGTGACCTGGGGTGGGGCTGCTGCTAGGTGTGATCGGAGAGAGAGTGGGGGTGCCACGTGGCACGCCTGAGCTGCCACGTGGCACCATTTTTTTTCCAGATTTTCAGAGAAGAAAAAGAGATAGAAGATGATCTCGGATCGAAAAGTTTCCTTCACGAAAGTTGTTCGTCTTGACGAGATCTACAACCTTCATGAAGGACCCATGAGCAAAAGAGATCACCTGTGAGAAGTGGCATTTTTGGCGGTTCTCCATGTGTATAGAAAACCGATTTTTGGAGTTTTGTAATTTTTTAAATGTTTTTAGAGAGGATAAAAATTTAGAAAAAATGTGATAAAATACAAGAAAAGTAATTACACCTTAATATATTTTTTTGGATTTTTAATAAATAAGAAATTAGGAAAATAAAATAGAAGTCAGAAACACACAGCTTTTGTACAGACCGACAACGGACACCTGGACTCAGTTAGATTCTTTGATTTCGGTTTGGATCTGGATTTGGATTTTTGAGTCTCTTAATAAAACTTCCATCAAAGAACAATAATGAAAAAGAAATAAAATTAAAAGAGTTAAATATGCACATATAAACTCAGGTGAAAAATAGCAAAAAGTTAAAATGCGCAAAAGAGGCCCAAACCCCAACTTTCACAAATGAGCTCCAAATTTTATGAAATTGGTCTTGTTTTGAAGGTATTTGAAAATGGAGTACTTTAAAAGTGAGTAGACCAAAATCAGAAATTGTATGTGGGAGATATGCTCATTTTAGTCTGTCAGATGTGAAATTTGACTTTGGGATTATTTGACACTTATTAGAGTTAGTAATTTTTTTGTATTTTTTTATTTAATAAGGTTAGTAATATCTACATAATGGAGGTAGTTTTGGGTCAATCGGAGTTAGGATGAATTAATTAAAAATGTGAGAAGTTAGCGGCTTTTTGGGCTAATTTACACGGGATTTTTAATGCAATTCATGCATGATGAAATGCTGATATTATTTACACATGCATGATGGCTAATAATGCTCTATTAATGATTAATTACAAGTGGATGATGGGGGACAGAGCCTAAATGACCAATTTTAGCATGATGAATACAAGATTCATCATACCCCTATACTTAAACCATGCTCGTCCCTGAGCATGAATGAATGAATGACTTAGTTGAATACATCCCTGACTGTGTAAGTGAATTTTCAAGGCTTAATTCAGAGAAGACCCTTAATTTGAGTGATCCTAAAATTCTGAGCTCACCCAAGCTTTAATCAAAAGGAATCCAACTTCTCTAATTTTCAGACTCTCTGTTTGTACATATAATATAAGGATGTGATTTTAATTGTACTGCATTACATGAGAGTCGAGTCGGGGCATCACTCAAAGTTCCAGTCCCAAAGATCCTCCTCTAGACCTAATCCTCAACACTAGAGAATAAGTCTATTCTTGTTTCAGTCAACCGTCTCATTAGTTTGTCAGACTTGAAAGTGTAAATGGACGGCCAGATGATGGAGGGCATAGGATTGTGTCTAATTTTCTCTCCCTCACATTGGAACAAGGTGCCTCTCGAGTGCCTTATTACTCAACACAAGTATATTTTATTTTGTTGATCAATGTGTCCGTCAAGAGAATTTGGAGTCGTCTGCACTTGTTTTTCTGGGAGTACACCGGGGTGTGTCTCTTTTGAGTATCTAAGATACCTTCGACACCCAGACTTGTATTGCTTACGATGCAGAGCCTTTTTATGGTGTCAGCCCGACTCCTTGGTCCTAATTAGCGCTTGGTCCAAGTGGACACTTTGAAAATATTTGGGAGCGCTCGCCATTGGTGGAAGCTCATTTGGAATTTGACTTTGGATGATAGAGCTTTTCTTTGACATTTTTTTGTTGGCTAGCTCCACTGCTTTTACCAAGAGTTGGCGCACACTGATCAACAATTTTTCATTAAGTTTCAACACACCATGGCACTTAGGTCAATATCAAAAAGATAGCATATGAACTTGTTCACATACTGGCTAGGTTTTTGCTGACACTCAGGTTTTCTGAAGCCTTCATTAACTTTATCCCATCCTCGAATATCATTAGATTGGGTCTAAACTCAAATCTCTAGTCCTAGTTCCTCAAGTGATATCTCAACTCATCTCATCAATCATGCAGTTGTGGGAGTGATTGTGCTTATCATATTCTTTTTGAAGGTAGAGATGAAGAGTGCAATATAGCGCTCAAATCTTTCAAACTAGGGAAGTGTGGATTATTAAGTTCAAAACCCTAATGACTAAGGCCGGCTAACTCAGAATCTCAAGATCTCAGAAATCAAGTGTCCTCAAAAATCCTCAAACCTTGAGTGATGGTGAATGTGTCAGGAATTTATTTACCAAGGAATGCATGAAATGCTTGATGAAATGCAAGACCATGAGTGATGATTTTTTTATGCAAAAAGTTTTTTTGGTGGTTTTTTGTTTCTTTTTGTTTTTTTTGTTGTTTGTTTTTTTGTTGGAAAACATGTATTATACACTACTTGTACCCATTCCCGATGTTAGATAAAAACGATTAAAGTACGAGCTATGGATAAAGTAGATAAAATATATATACAAACACCCCCTATACTTAGCTAGTGCTATGTCCCCATGGCAAAAAGTGAAATGTTGACATAGCTCGTACTAAATATAGAAGGGTTAAAAACAAAAGAAGAGAAGTGTTGTATAAACAATGGTAGCGGTCCCCCTATACTTAGGCTCAGGTCAGCCTAAGTATAATCGGATAATTACAGATGGGGAACCTGGTAGATTTGCGGATGTACAAGATCAAGGAGGTTTGCGACGGACCTTCTTACGGGAGTGTGGAGGGAGATAGTATGGAGATGTGGAGTGTGATGAAGAGGAGGCCGATGAAGAAGACCAGCCATCGTCGGAGTCGTCCTCAGGAGAATAGTAGTCGTCTGCAGAGGATCTCCAACTTTTATGGATCAAAGGTAAGTGCCCATGGATCAGAGCTGTACCTATTGCACTTATCTGATGAACCATATCAGGACCGGACGATGACTCTTCTGAAATCACCTGATGTGTAAGGTCAAAGGTGACTTTCTTGGTCGGTTTGTTTCCTTGGAAAGTATTGGGAGGAAGTTGGACAGTCTTCATCTCCCTGTCTTGAGTAACCGAAGTGGCATTTGTGAGTTCCTCATCAGATGAATCCTCATAAAAGTCGACCAATTCTTGAAGGGTCATGCACTGCTTCGGTCGAGGGAGATTGTTCTTGCGGATCTTGTGGTTTATGGCTGGAGGTGTTGATGTCACTTTCAGATGATCGTGATTTTTGGTGACATCGGATGTTTTCGAAGTCGATTCCTTATATGGTTCAAGTATCTCATGAATTACTGCCGACTCAAAGATTGGTCCACTCAGATAATCGTGACGGTCCTCAATAATATGGTCCAATTCTTCATAAGCTCCAAAATCTTGATTTTTCCTGGGAGCAGTAATAAGGTGGTGAGAATCCGAAGTTTGTCCAACAGTCAGTCCCTTAGGTGACTCTCCTAGGGTTTGTATCAGTGTGTCATGTGGAGATGTCTGATAATGTGAATTATTTATTTCATGATCATAACTGTTGGTTTCAAGTTGGTTTTCCTCAGAGCATGATGTGTTATTGGGGTCGTGTTCATTGTGGTCCGAGTTCGGGAACTTGATTTCCTGAGTCTCACAATTGACGATCGCTTTAGCGGAGGCTAAGAACGGCTTTCCTAAAATGATAGGAGACTCAGACATCCTTCCGGGGTGCTCAATGTCAAGGACCGTAAAGTCCACCTTATGTTCTTTCCCTCGGAAGTTTACGACGACAGAAACGATCCCCCGCGGTCTTTTGGTAGATCGATCGGGTAACTGAACGATCACCCTAGTCTTTTTGAGTTGTCCGAGTTTGAGTTGGTCAAAGGCGGACTTGGGGAGGATGTTTAATGTGGAGTCGTCGTCTAACCGAACATGAGTGAATGTAGAATCCTCAATTTCACATGTGATCCGAGTCAATCTCTTGACTTTACGGCTTTTGATTTTATGATTCATCACCAAAGAACTAGCCATAGATATGACATGATATTCAGTCCTTGATTGCTTCTTGCCCGTCTTTTTGGGGTTCAGTCGACTCTTCACAAATCTCTTAAGATCGGGCACATATTCTATGGCTTTGATTAATGGAAGCTCTAAGATCAGACTCTTGCAAAATGCTTCCATTTCAGAATTGTCCAATTTTTTTTGAATTTTCGATTTTTTTAGTTTTTTTGGGATTTTCGGTAATATGGTCAGTTGGGGGGTCAGAGGTCAGTGGTTGTGTCTGATTGTGATGATCCAGTGGTTCGTATGGTGGTGGCCTCACTTCTTTTGAATTTTGCATTGACTGGATGAGATCGTATATTCTCATAGTTAAAGTGTCTGCTCTATGATTAATTCGAGCAATCTCATCCTCAAACATCTCATGACTAGTAATTGAATAATCAGTCTCCATGTGTCGTGATTCTGGCATGTAACCTCGAGGAGAGTATTGATTGTTCATATACATTATGGTTTGGTCATGAGTTGAATTTCCTTGACCTCGGTTTTCTCGTTGATTGCCGAAGGAAAATTGACTATACTCAAGAGGATAGTCATCTTTAGTAGGGGATGGCTCCATAGGTTGTGAGATCATAGTAACCAGAAATCGTGGTCTATTGTCAGTATCGATCACTCTATTGTTCATCCTCGATTCTGTTCTCTCTCTCTTGTCCATAAGATTGTCAGAATGTGAGAGAGGGCTAGTCCAAGAAGAAGTGTGGTCATAGGGTGGGATGTATAGGTGGGAAGAGAATGATGGCTGCGGGGAACCTGATTTGAAGAGCAGGCTCCCCTGAGGAGTGTGAGAAGAAGAATATCGGGACATGGTCGTGGAGATCGGGAAAGAAGACCACTGTGCCGAGATCTTGTCAAGAGGGATGGAATGATTAGAGAACCTCGATTTGCTTGCGATTGCAAGGTCTTTTACGCACACAAATCAAACACAAAACAAACACGTTGATTCATCCACTCAACACCGGTGAAGGCACGTTAGGGTTCGGCCGCTTATCTTTTCCGTTTTAATTTAATGGCAAAACAATCTTGCAGATTAAGCGGAGCTGTTAGGTACTGAAATATTTCTCAAAGACTGTCCCGAGTTCGTACAACTAGTTGCATCTACTCTCAGCCAGTATAGGTGGAAGTACGGACCGTTTAAACGGTTTGCTTGAGGACGGTGCCTTCCGCGGTGTCCTCTAAACCACCCACTCTGCTAAGGGAAGTCGGACCGTAAAACGGCTACCCGAGACCCTCACTGAAAAGTAGCTAATTGTTTTTAAAAACAGTAGTCTTTGTGAAATTTCTCAATTTTGGCTCTATCCTAAGTGTGTGTTCTTGTCCTTACATACAATGAGTGGATTTCTCTCCACCAAATACAATTTAATTTTAAGTTAATTTTATTTACAGTCACCTTGATTAGCAGTCTGATAAGCCTCCCGCACCCTTAGTTAATCCGGTCAAATTAATGTCCAAATCAATTAATGATATTCGTTGCAGTCGGATACGAGGGATTAATCAAAAATCACTTAGCTATTAATGTTAAGTGATGTAGTTTTTTTTTACTTGGTGAAGTCCAAGGTCGATCTCAGGGAGGCATCTGTCTCCTTAGGTTGATTACATCAATTCACAAGTGCTCGAGATTCGGGGAACGATTTTTTTTTTTTTTTTTGGTCTTTTTAATTACTATGTAGACAATGCAGACAATCCTTAGCCAATTTCAAGTTAGATTTAATTGATATATCAAATTCAGTCCAAAAATTATGAAAATTGGCCAGAAGGTTGCTTATGATGAAAATGACCTACACTAATTTTTTTGGAATTTTTTGACTCAAAATGAATATTCTATGAATTAACTAAACAAACAGTGTGATTTTCAATGTTTAATTTTTAATAAATATCAAAACACAATATTTCTCGGAACTAAAATTATCCTAGGAAGGTCTAATGATCAGGAACCTAGGAAAATTGACAGAACTAAAAAAATGTTGTGAAATGAATTAATTAAAATTAATCAAAGGAAATCACTAAACTATTTATTCAGGCCTCGTTATGCGTGCAAATGATGTGAAATTTTTATGGGATGTTAAAAACAATGTCCTTAAGCTACTGTGATTTTTTTGGTGATTTTTGAAGGCACAGATAATTTACTAAAAATCAAATGGCATCTCTGGGCAAAATATGACTCAAATCAACCAATTAATTCATTAATAAATCAAGAAAACCAACAAAAATACAACACGTGTGCTAACAGGTAGAGGACAAAGTTCTCAACAATATGCAACTTTTAAAATTCAAAAATAATCAAAAATGCATGCTATGGACACGTGCAAACATAGGGGTCTAAATGCAATACTGAAAAATAAATGTTCAAGAAATAAACATGCTGACAGGGACTAAAGTGCAATTACCAAGACTATGCAGGACTTGAATGCAAATTCTCCACGAATCACGTGCGCCTCACGTGATGTCTGCTTCACAGGGACCTTTCTGCAATTTTGGAAACCTCCAGGGGTGTCGGTGCAATTTACCCAGGCCGCACGTGCTCCTCACGTGGGGCGGCCTAGGCTCGGAGGCGTCGGAGGCTCGGATCGAGGGTCGGGGCTTCTGGAGGCTCGGGTTAGCCTCGGATCTGCTTCGGGGGACCCGAGCCTAGGCTTGGGTGCCGAGGCTCGGATCGGGCGACGTGGCGGCCTGAGGGCCCTTGGATCTGGATGGATCCAAGGGTGGTAGGTGAAGACGCGTGGCAGCGGGTGGAGCGTCCGATCCTTGGTGCGATCGACGGTCGAGGACGAAGGCGGTGAAGAGACGCGTGGCGGGACGAGGGCCGTTCGATCAGAAGATCGAACGGTGGCTGCTGTTTCTCCTTCAACGCTCCTCCGCCGCCTGCGGAGGAGGGGCCTGTGCTCCGGTGAAGGGGGCTGACCTCCGCCTGCCTCGCTGAGCTCCGTCAGTGAGCTCTGTCAGCTCCCAGCTAGCTCGGAAGCAGCGGATGAGGACGGCGAAGCCTCCGGTGGTCTCGGATTGGCTGGAGGAGGGCTGGAGCACCTGGTCGATGAAGCTCGAAGAAGGATCCGATGAAGCTCCGGCCAATGATGATCGGGTACCTGCAAGGGTTATGTGGATAGCCGAAGCGTGCTGATACGATCGTGGAGAGGATGGCGTGGTCGGTGAGGCCTGCGGGTGCTTGAGGTGATCGGGCGAGGTGGCTCCGGACAAGCGGCGGAGCTGCTAGTCGACGATGGTCGAAGTGCGGTGAATGGCGAAGTGGAGAAGCCCGCGAGGATGCTAGCACCGTCGCGGAGCTCGTCGGGATGTCGAGGAGGTGTGGAGATGTCCGTGGAAGGCGAATAAAATCGGAGAAGATCGGAAGAAAAGAAGAGGATGATCGGAGAGGGGATGAAGGAGGTTACCTGGGGTTTTGGGGCTCGGTTTTGAGCTCCAGGGGTCGTCGCTCCAGAGGTCGGTAAGCCTCGAGCTCGTGCAGCTACGCGGAGGGCGGCTGCGGCACGGCGGTGCACCGTGGATCTCGCCGGAGAAGAAGGTCCTTCGTCGCTCAACAATTCGGCCGCTTGCTGTCACCAAGAGGAAGCTTGGAGCTCGGGGTTCTTTCCTGGAGTGGCGGATGGGCTTGAATGTGGTCGGAGAGGGTGTATTTATAGGTCGAAGGTGGCGGCAGAGCTGGGTGAGTGGCGAGTTTCATGGAGGTGGTGGAGCGAGTGTGGCGGAGATGGTGATGTTCGAGGGTGTTGGCGAGGGAGAGGGAAGAGTGGGGAAGATCGTGGGAGAGTCAGTGGCCGGCGAGGGGGGCTGGAGTGCGGCCGAGAATAGAAAGGGGCGGCCCCTCCCGCAAGGCGGAGATCGTGGGAGAGAGGGGCTGCCCGAGGTAGGGGACGAAGTCCTGGCCGTTGGATCTTGTGATCCAACGGCCAGATGGAGGCGCGAAGCGGGCGGGTGAGATTAGATCTGGAGTGCCCAGATGAAGGGCTATGAGGGTGACACGTGGCGTGACGCGGGCGAAGTGCGAGCGGGCGGCTAGGATCGGGTCTAGGTGATTGATCTGAGGGTCACGATCCGCTGGAAGACGAGCGGTTGTGATGAAGGGATCGGGGGCGCGATCGGGCGGCCTAGAGGTCGCCACGTGGCTCGTTGAGGATGCGGCGCTAAGGAACGGTCCAGATGGAATGCGGGGTGGATCTGATGGCTGTAGAAGAGAGCGGACGTGGTCAGGCCTGGGCCGTTGGATCTGAGGTGCGATCCAACGGTGGAGGGCGCGGGCGGAGCAGACAAAGGGCAGCGGGCCGCGTGGCGCAATCAGAGGGCGCCACGTGGCCTGCTGTGAGTGGTCGAAGGGAAAGACACGTGTAGAAAGAGGAGGAGGCCGAATTTGGAAAAACTCAAAACATGAAAGTTGTAGATCTTGATGAGATCTACAAGTTTCATGTTGACCAAAGACGGAGATGAGGTCAAATATGATACATAAATACAAAGTTACATAAATATACATATGTAGTATACAAAATGACCCAAAAACCCAAGTTCCTCATACAAGCTCCAATTTCAATGAAATTAGTCTCATTTTGAAGGTCTTTTGATATGTAGTATTCTAAGAGTGAGTAGACCTAAGTAGGAGTTTGTATGCGGGCTTTATGTGTGTTTTAATGTACAAGGGTGCTCAGGGTATTTAGGCTCTTTTACAAGGGTGATTTGTGGCTTTCTTCCCTATATTCTTAAGGAGTATATACATATATTATAGAGAAGGAGTTATTTGATGAAGAGGTCTTTTACAGGTGATTTTTGGCTTCTTATTTAAATGCAGATGAGCTCCTAAAATGCATGAATTATGGATGCATGCATGAATGCTATTTATGCAAGATAAAGGGAAATATGCCTCTATTTTCTCGGGAACAAGGCTCTATTTTTGACTTTTGATGTGATGAATCACAGATTCATCAACCCCCTATACTTAAACCTTGCTCGTCCCCGAGCAACTAAATGAAATGCGAGAGTGAAATGATTTTGGGTTCCATACCAAGGTCATGAACAAAAGTTAAAAATGGAGCCTGACTCGACCTTTGGATTAATTGTGTGGCGGAACCTTATTTGGACCTGAACTTAAGAGCTAACAGACTTCAAGTTCCACAAGTCTTCTATTCAAGACGCCTCAATAGCCAGGTCAGAACAAATCCTCAAACGCAAATTTCTGATGACTATGATTCTTACTTGTACTGTGTAAGTGAGATATAGCTCTCCACATCAGAAATGACTCGGAACCAGCCTCCTCTAACAAGGTAACTCAATAACCCGGTCCAGTAACTCTTTCCTCGAGGAGCGGGGTATTCCCTTCTAAGTTCAAGTGCGACCAACTCAAGAGGAGGGGGTAGAGAAAAGAATGGACGGTGGCCAGTGTAGCCACCTATCCCGGGATGCCTGACCAGTGTAGCCAAGTCATCCAGCTGCATTTCTTCGTACTCCGACAGGTAAAAAAATTTTTTTTCTTTGACTTGGACCTGTCTGATTTTTTTGGAGTTTTCTTGCAATTTTTTTTTTTTTTTTTTTTTTTTCACTATATACAATGTGCAGCATGTACATCAGGAGTTTTTCCTCTTGAGCCAGTAGACTATCCCTCTTTTGAAGCATTATTGCAACCCACAGCATCCCGTCCTTAGATGTCAACACCACTAGACTAGGTTGAGATGCACTACCCTCCCTAGAGGAGGACGGATGTTTCCACCCGTGTGCTACTCCAAGCTAAAGGATTCTACCTCCTCACCACCTCATCAATGAAGAGCTACGTGCATAGTGCTTGTCCAAGTTAGGTCATTATCTAAAAGAATCATGCGTATGCACGAGATATTCTACTTAGACTAATCAAGATGACATGTGAACATAGACTTGCGGACTCAAAGAATTAAGTCACTTGACCTGAGAAATCTTAACTCCAATTCCTATAAGGTTCCTCTGAAATTAGGTGGATTAAGGTCAAATCAAGTCCATCCTCAATATCTACTCATAACTTGGTTCAGAACCCACTAGCTTTCCACCTTGCATATGCAAGATATGCAGATGAGATGCAGATGACATGCTATGAAATGCAAGACTTTTTTTTTTTTTTTTTTTTTTTGAAAATGCAGGATAATATGCAAGAGTAAATAAGAAGCCTTTTTGTTTTATTTTTCTGGTATACAATAATTTTTTTATTTACAACAATTTTAGTTGATACAATTTGTACATAGTATACATGAATTTTTTTGGTATACATCCTGTTTTACAACAAATTTTTACAAAAGTATATTTTACAAGAATTTTACAACTTTTTATACAAGTATTATACACATAGTACATATTATACAAGATTTTAATTTATTTATTTATTTATTTATTTTACAAAAGGTTTACAAGTATTATACAAGTATACAATTTTTTTTTAATTTTTACCCACCCATAATTATTGCAAAATATATACAAAAATACGCGAAAATACGCGAAAGTACGAGCTATGGGTAAAGTATATATGTAATATATACACGCCCCCCTATACTTAGCGTGTGCTATGTCCTCAGAGCACGAAAGCGACTAAAAAGACATAGCTCGGGCTAAGCGTAGGAGAGCTAAAATTACAAAAGTACAGAAGTCATCTCGCCCCCCTATACTTAGGCTCTGGCAGCCTAAGTGTAGAAGAAGATCAGAAATGGGGCGGACGAGGGAAAGATGGGATATGGATGAATATATACACGGCGGGCATCGGTCCCCTATACTTAGGTTCTGCTCAGCCTAAGTATAGGACAGGAGTGAGTACGAGAACCGATGTGATCTGGAGGATGTACAATGAATAGATGCGGGTCACTCTCCCCCCTATACTGATTATCCTAGGTATAGTCATGAGATGATATGGAATCGGGGCGAGTGATTCGAATCACTGGGTGGGAGGGAGAGAAAATATATACAAGAAAAGAGTGAGAATATACCAGGATTAAGAAGGTTTGTGACGAACCTTCTTGCGGACGCGAGGAGGTGGATAATATACATATGTGTCGCTGTCGGAATCATCCTCAGATGAATAATAGTGAGGTGTAGGGATCGTCCAACGCGGGTCGACACATGGCTGCTTGCTTAGATAAGGCTTGAGAACAGCCGAACTGAGCTCACTCATATAAATCACCTTATCCGGACCAGATGAGGATTCCTCTGAAGCTTCCTTCTCCGGAGTGGTGAAGGAGACTTTCTTAGTCGATTTTCTAGAACCTGAATCATTGAGAGGGAGATGAGAGCGACACGCCTTGAGAGGTTCGGGGGAACATCTCGAGGAATCAATTCTCGACTTCCTCTCATTAGAAAGCCGACTAGAAGAGGGAGCAACCGTGTTTTTAAGTGAAGTCAATTTTGTCTGGGTTGTTTCCTTAGAAGGTCCTAGTCGTGGTGTGGTGCTGACTATGGGTTCCTCATCAGACGAGTCACCATAAAGATTGTAATATTCCTGAAGGGTCAGCACGCGTCTCGGGAAGGAGCTGGTGGTCTCAGTTGGCTTGGCATTATTGGGCTCTTGTGTCGGATCATTGAAATGATCAAGGCAATCCTCAAATATCGTGTCCGACTCAATGATAGCTTCCGGTCGTGAGTCCTCCTTAGAAGCTGTCATGGTGGTGGTACAAGCAGTTGATGAAGTGGAGGTGTGGGGAGTCTCTGATCCAACGATCGTCTGGACAGTCGGTTTCTCAGGTGTAGCAGAGAGGTGAGACTCATCTACCTCTCGATGGTCATGCCTGTCAGCGGATGTGCGGGTCACCTTAGAGTAAAGTTTATCAAAGAATGGATGAGGTCGAAGCGCTCCCAATGCTGAAAAATCGATTTCTCGAGTCTCGCAATCTATAGTCGCCTTAGTCAAGGCTAAGAACGGCTTCCCGAGAATAATTGGAGACTGGGAAAACTCTCCTCGGTGCTCGATATCAATGATCGTGAAGTCCACCTGGAGTAGAGCACCTTGGAAAGTAACGATGACTGAAATGTTTCCTCTCGACCGTTTGATGGATCGGTCAGCCAGCTGAACGATCTCTCTCGACTTTCTAAGTGGCTTGAGTTTGAGCTTGTCAAACACAGAGGTCGGGAGGATATTTATCGGTGAGTCATCATCGATTCTCGCATGGGTGAAGATGGTGTCTTTGATTTCACACTCAACTCGGGGCAACCGCTTCACTCTGCGGCTTTTGGTCTTTCTCCCCATCACCAAGGAGGTGGCCATAGACACTATGTGTCTTTCAGTCCTTGTCCTCTTATTGCCCGACCTCTTGGGCATCAATTTACTTTTCACAAATCGTTTGAGGTCGGGAAAGTGATCTATGACCTTTATTAAGGGAAGTTTGAAAATCAGTTCTTCATCGAGTGCTTCCCTGACAGCAGGATCTAATTTTTTTAGGTCATTTTCATTTTTAATTTTTATATGGGTTTTTGGTTTTTCAAATTTTTTGGTATTTTTGATAGATGAATGATCAGACTCTAGATTGGAGGGCAAGTGGTTAGTAGAAGAGGGAGATAGAATGGACTCCAGTTGTACAGACGGTGTGGGTTCCCTAATGTTTGCTTGGCTTTCAACCTCAAAATTATTCATATCCTTTTCCACTTTCATTCTCAAGCTGGCAGAAATTGAGTTCAATATTTCCATGACATTTCTCAACTCATTACCGAATGATTCACTTTTCTCAATAAGTCTGGAAATGTCATCCTCCACAAAAATTTCATGACAAATCATGGAAGAGTTCTGCTCAATTGGAGGAGACTGCTGAGACGTTAGGGTCTCATACTCAACATACCTAGACTCTGGCAAGTAATTCTGGGTCGAGTATGGACCATCCGAATGGCAGATATTGGTCAGAGCCTCATATGATGGAGTCAATGAACGAGGGACTAGTAAGTCTAGCTCATTAGTCCACTCCTGTGAATGTATAGGCTCTCCGAATGAAGGCTGGTTAATGGAGGCTTGATCACTAAAGTCAATCAAGTCTGGAAAATCATGATATTCAGGCCCCTCAATTCGGGTTGTTTGATCGATCAAATGATGCCCTAAGGTCAAGTCGGGAGGTGTATATGTAAATTGTTGTATGGTCCCTACTTGAGGTGAGAATGAAGTAAACGGGGGCATATAATTCTGCCAATCATCTGTCTCAGCCGTGGCTTGCTCTTCATTTGATTCTTTAATTCCTGCAAGCTCTCGAGAATAAGGACAGTCAGCCCAAGATGGAAGTGGATCCGGAATGTCAGAATATGGAGTAGGTGAGAAATGCGAAGAAGTGGAGAAGTCAGTCGGAGTTTTGACTTCAAGATCGGGTTGAGGAGGAGCCGGCCACGGGTAAGGGTCTCCCGTGGATGGCGGAGGAGAAAGCGAAGATGAACGGTAGATGGTCGAGGAAGAGTGACCAGAGGTCATGGGGTATGGGGACCAATATCCCGACATCTTGAGGAGGGAATGATGAATGCAAGAAGATTGAGGTAGAAATGTACAATTACACAGGATAACACACACGACAGACACAAAGACAAACGCAAGAGCAAAACCCCGAGTTCACACTCAACACGGTGAAGGACCCGAAACCGAGTCCAATTAATCTTGTAAATTTTAAGTGTAGTTTTCAAGCAAGATAGCAAGGATTACGTGGCCTAAAGGGAAGTCGGCTCAGAGCCGGATGCGTCTTCCCTGTTTAACCTGTCGCCTAAGATACCACCACTCCTTCCTTTCTTCGCTCCTATCCCAAGTCGATGGATTCAATGACCACACCCCTATCTACCTGCAAACAGGCGGAGGTTGACAAGGCCGGAACTTCACCCCGGGGGGTTACTGGCAGCTTGTCGCAAAGTACCGCAATTTCGCCCCTATCTACCTGAGACAGGCGGAGGCTACTTGGTACTAGTCAATGAATCTGAAATTATTCGACTTGTGATATTTGCTAAGATCAGTCAGAATGTGATATGGAAGGCGGGGATTTGGGCTCTGCCTTAAGGTGTTCACACACACTCAAGTACCCTCACTCAGCCTGAAAACAAGGTCGGGGTTACTCTCCCGCAAACAAGGGTTACTTTTAGTTAATTTTTTTTGGGTCCAATTCAATTAGCAGCCTCGATTTTAGAGATTAGTTATCACTGATATTAATCCACACAAGCAATCACGTCTACCGTCCAGTCCCAATTCCTTTATCCTAGGTTAGAAAACCGAGAGAGAAAATCGGAAAAAGCCGATGCGATCGAGAAAACGATGATGAATGCTTGAGTAAGAAGACTTACAGTGCCTCCAGCTCTCTACAATGCAGGATGCAGTACTGAATTGAAATTTTACACTAAATGATATGCAAGCGATGAAAAGCCGCACCTAAACAGGTAGTCCTATTAGCGAGTGAAGAACAAGTTAATTTGACTAGATCTGCGGTCTAAGTGCGTCTTTTAAGTGATGTGTGGTCCTAAAAAATTACGAGCACAAGCAAATCCTAGAGTGGCTCGAGGAGCCGCTAGTGCAAGCCTAATCTAAAATTCAATCCACACAGCACACGGGGACACGGTTCTACTATGTTTACACATGCGAGAACCCAAACGGGAACCGCTGTAAATGCAGAAACTTTTTTACAAGTTAAAAAAAATGAAAAATCCTTCTGGCGTCTCAACAGTCGACTTGATCCACGAACCGTCGGCCTCCGATGCACTTCGAGATGCGTCGACTTCAAGAAAGCCGCTCCAAGTCCACCGGGCCCTCGCACAAAAAGATATAAAAATATCAGATAAAGAGAGAGAGAGAAAAAATAAAGAGAAAAGAAAATAATTGAAAAAAATGGTATAATTACAATGTGGTTCGGGGATCAGACTACCCGATTGAATGGAAAATGCAAATCTAAATTTCTAAAATGATCCTAAGCCGTTTGCCTCCCCGGCAACGGCGCCATTTTGATAAGCCTCCCGCACCCTTAGTTAATCCGGTCAAATTAATGTCCAAATCAATTAATGATATTCGTTGCAGTCGGATACGAGGGATTAATCAAAAATCACTTAGCTATTAATGTTAAGTGATGTAGTTTTTTTTTACTTGGTGAAGTCCAAGGTCGATCTCAGGGAGGCATCTGTCTCCTTAGGTTGATTACATCAATTCACAAGTGCTCGAGATTCGGGGAACGATTTTTTTTTTTTTTTTGGTCTTTTTAATTACTATGTAGACAATGCAGACAATCCTTAGCCAATTTCAAGTTAGATTTAATTGATATATCAAATTCAGTCCAAAAATTATGAAAATTGGCCAGAAGGTTGCTTATGATGAAAATGACCTACACTAATTTTTTTGGAATTTTTTGACTCAAAATGAATATTCTATGAATTAACTAAACAAACAGTGTGATTTTCAATGTTTAATTTTTAATAAATATCAAAACACAATATTTCTCGGAACTAAAATTATCCTAGGAAGGTCTAATGATCAGGAACCTAGGAAAATTGACAGAACTAAAAAAATGTTGTGAAATGAATTAATTAAAATTAATCAAAGGAAATCACTAAACTATTTATTCAGGCCTCGTTATGCGTGCAAATGATGTGAAATTTTTATGGGATGTTAAAAACAATGTCCTTAAGCTACTGTGATTTTTTTGGTGATTTTTGAAGGCACAGATAATTTACTAAAAATCAAATGGCATCTCTGGGCAAAATATGACTCAAATCAACCAATTAATTCATTAATAAATCAAGAAAACCAACAAAAATACAACACGTGTGCTAACAGGTAGAGGACAAAGTTCTCAACAATATGCAACTTTTAAAATTCAAAAATAATCAAAAATGCATGCTATGGACACGTGCAAACATAGGGGTCTAAATGCAATACTGAAAAATAAATGTTCAAGAAATAAACATGCTGACAGGGACTAAAGTGCAATTACCAAGACTATGCAGGACTTGAATGCAAATTCTCCACGAATCACGTGCGCCTCACGTGATGTCTGCTTCACAGGGACCTTTCTGCAATTTTGGAAACCTCCAGGGGTGTCGGTGCAATTTACCCAGGCCGCACGTGCTCCTCACGTGGGGCGGCCTAGGCTCGGAGGCGTCGGAGGCTCGGATCGAGGGTCGGGGCTTCTGGAGGCTCGGGTTAGCCTCGGATCTGCTTCGGGGGACCCGAGCCTAGGCTTGGGTGCCGAGGCTCGGATCGGGCGACGTGGCGGCCTGAGGGCCCTTGGATCTGGATGGATCCAAGGGTGGTAGGTGAAGACGCGTGGCAGCGGGTGGAGCGTCCGATCCTTGGTGCGATCGACGGTCGAGGACGAAGGCGGTGAAGAGACGCGTGGCGGGACGAGGGCCGTTCGATCAGAAGATCGAACGGTGGCTGCTGTTTCTCCTTCAACGCTCCTCCGCCGCCTGCGGAGGAGGGGCCTGTGCTCCGGTGAAGGGGGCTGACCTCCGCCTGCCTCGCTGAGCTCCGTCAGTGAGCTCTGTCAGCTCCCAGCTAGCTCGGAAGCAGCGGATGAGGACGGCGAAGCCTCCGGTGGTCTCGGATTGGCTGGAGGAGGGCTGGAGCACCTGGTCGATGAAGCTCGAAGAAGGATCCGATGAAGCTCCGGCCAATGATGATCGGGTACCTGCAAGGGTTATGTGGATAGCCGAAGCGTGCTGATACGATCGTGGAGAGGATGGCGTGGTCGGTGAGGCCTGCGGGTGCTTGAGGTGATCGGGCGAGGTGGCTCCGGACAAGCGGCGGAGCTGCTAGTCGACGATGGTCGAAGTGCGGTGAATGGCGAAGTGGAGAAGCCCGCGAGGATGCTAGCACCGTCGCGGAGCTCGTCGGGATGTCGAGGAGGTGTGGAGATGTCCGTGGAAGGCGAATAAAATCGGAGAAGATCGGAAGAAAAGAAGAGGATGATCGGAGAGGGGATGAAGGAGGTTACCTGGGGTTTTGGGGCTCGGTTTTGAGCTCCAGGGGTCGTCGCTCCAGAGGTCGGTAAGCCTCGAGCTCGTGCAGCTACGCGGAGGGCGGCTGCGGCACGGCGGTGCACCGTGGATCTCGCCGGAGAAGAAGGTCCTTCGTCGCTCAACAATTCGGCCGCTTGCTGTCACCAAGAGGAAGCTTGGAGCTCGGGGTTCTTTCCTGGAGTGGCGGATGGGCTTGAATGTGGTCGGAGAGGGTGTATTTATAGGTCGAAGGTGGCGGCAGAGCTGGGTGAGTGGCGAGTTTCATGGAGGTGGTGGAGCGAGTGTGGCGGAGATGGTGATGTTCGAGGGTGTTGGCGAGGGAGAGGGAAGAGTGGGGAAGATCGTGGGAGAGTCAGTGGCCGGCGAGGGGGGCTGGAGTGCGGCCGAGAATAGAAAGGGGCGGCCCCTCCCGCAAGGCGGAGATCGTGGGAGAGAGGGGCTGCCCGAGGTAGGGGACGAAGTCCTGGCCGTTGGATCTTGTGATCCAACGGCCAGATGGAGGCGCGAAGCGGGCGGGTGAGATTAGATCTGGAGTGCCCAGATGAAGGGCTATGAGGGTGACACGTGGCGTGACGCGGGCGAAGTGCGAGCGGGCGGCTAGGATCGGGTCTAGGTGATTGATCTGAGGGTCACGATCCGCTGGAAGACGAGCGGTTGTGATGAAGGGATCGGGGGCGCGATCGGGCGGCCTAGAGGTCGCCACGTGGCTCGTTGAGGATGCGGCGCTAAGGAACGGTCCAGATGGAATGCGGGGTGGATCTGATGGCTGTAGAAGAGAGCGGACGTGGTCAGGCCTGGGCCGTTGGATCTGAGGTGCGATCCAACGGTGGAGGGCGCGGGCGGAGCAGACAAAGGGCAGCGGGCCGCGTGGCGCAATCAGAGGGCGCCACGTGGCCTGCTGTGAGTGGTCGAAGGGAAAGACACGTGTAGAAAGAGGAGGAGGCCGAATTTGGAAAAACTCAAAACATGAAAGTTGTAGATCTTGATGAGATCTACAAGTTTCATGTTGACCAAAGACGGAGATGAGGTCAAATATGATACATAAATACAAAGTTACATAAATATACATATGTAGTATACAAAATGACCCAAAAACCCAAGTTCCTCATACAAGCTCCAATTTCAATGAAATTAGTCTCATTTTGAAGGTCTTTTGATATGTAGTATTCTAAGAGTGAGTAGACCTAAGTAGGAGTTTGTATGCGGGCTTTATGTGTGTTTTAATGTACAAGGGTGCTCAGGGTATTTAGGCTCTTTTACAAGGGTGATTTGTGGCTTTCTTCCCTATATTCTTAAGGAGTATATACATATATTATAGAGAAGGAGTTATTTGATGAAGAGGTCTTTTACAGGTGATTTTTGGCTTCTTATTTAAATGCAGATGAGCTCCTAAAATGCATGAATTATGGATGCATGCATGAATGCTATTTATGCAAGATAAAGGGAAATATGCCTCTATTTTCTCGGGAACAAGGCTCTATTTTTGACTTTTGATGTGATGAATCACAGATTCATCACAGTCCCGGTTTTAAATTTAGGTTATCACTGAAGTTTATATGAGCAAAGAAATTTACGCCTAACGAACAGTCCCAATTCCTTTAATTCCTAAGTTGAAAAACTTGAGGAAGGAAACCGAAAAAGCCGATGCAAACGTAAATCTATGATGCATGCTTAAGAAGAAGACTTACAGTCAATCCTCGCGTTCTTCATGCGGGATGCAAGACAAGGAAATTAAATTACACTAAATGATATGCACAGTTGAAGAACACCCTAAACAGATAGTTCTATTAGCGAGAAGAATTGATTGAAATTTTGGCTAATGTTGAACGATTTATTGTGCGTATAGTTAGTGAATGTGTGGCCTAAGAATTACGAGCAAATTTTGGCTAATGTTGAACGATCTATTCTAGCGTATGTGCGCCTAAATTCTACGTCATGCCACAGAGAGTCCAGTCCTGAATTATTACAAGGGTACAAAGAGAGGGACCCTGGGAATATTGTAGAAAATTAAATCTACTAAGCTCTCTCTCACAAAAATTAAAAATCAATCTTCCTTGCAGATCCTTGATTAATATCCAAAATTGGGCTCTCAGTAATCTGGAGCGATAGCCGGAGTTGGCCGGAGGTCTAGAGACCTGGGCCTGATCTTCACCTCGACGGATGGCTAGACCGGAGGCTCAGCAACAGCGGGGAGCGGCTGCTACGGTGGCTACACAGCCACCGGATCTCGCCTGTGATGGATTAGGCCGTTGTCGCACTCGATAATCTCCCTCGAGCCGTCACCTAGAGGGCTTTGAGGCTGGTGGCCCTCCTTCTTCACAGAATGGAGGATGGAAGACGAGGCCGGAGGGAAGGGGATTTTATAGGAGGATGTGGCAGGGGGTTACGGCCGAGGTTGTGCATGGCGGAGGCGTACTGGTGGATGGCCTCATAACGGCCGGAGAGAGCGGGGGTGGGGGGCGTTGCCACATGAAGCGACGGCGGCGGTTATCGAAGGGGAGGAGGAAACGGCTGAGTGGGGAAGAAGCTCAGGTCACGTGCTGGGCACGTGACCTGGGGTGGGGCTGCTGCTAGGTGTGACCGGAGAGAGTGGGGGTGCCACGTGGCACGCCTGAGCTGCCACGTGGCACCATTTTTTTTTTCAGATTTTCAGAGAGGAAAAAGAGATAGAAGATGACCTCGGATCGAAAATTTTCCTTCACGAAAGTTGTTCTTCTCGACGAGATCTACAACTTTCATGAAAGACCCATGAGCAAAAGAGATCACCTATGAGAAGTGGTATTTTTGGCGGTTCTCCATGTGTATAGAAACCCGATTTTTGGAGTTTTGTAATTTTTTTAGTGTTTTTAGAGAGGATAAAATCTAGAAAAAATGCGATAAAATAAAAGAAAAGTAATTACACCTTAATATAATTTTTTTGGATTTTTAATAAATAAGAAATTAGGAAAATAAAATAGAAGTCAGAAACACACAGCTTTTGTACAGACCGACAACGGACACCTGGACTCAGTCAGATTCTTTAATTTCGGTTTGGATCTGGATTTGGATTTTTGAGTCTCTTAATGAAACTTCCATCAAAGAACAATAATGAAAAAGAAATAAAATTAAAAGAGTTAAATATGCACATAAAAACCCAGGTCAAAAATAGCAAAAAGTTAAAATGCGCAAAAGAGGCCAAAAACCCAACTTTCACAAATGAGCTCCAAATTTTATGAAATTGGTCTTGTTTTGAAAGTATTTGAAAATGGAGTACTTTAAAAGTAAGTAGACCAAATCGGAAACTGTATGCGGGAGATATGCTCATTTTAGTCTGTCAGATGTGAAATTTGACTTTGGGATTATTTGACACTTATTGGAGTTAGTAATTTTTTTGTATTTTTTATTTAATAAGGTTAGTAATATCTACATAATGGAGGTAGTTTTGGGTCAATCGGAGTTAAGATGAATTAATTAAAAATGTGAGAAGTTAGCGGCTTTTTGGGCTAATTTACACGGGATTTTTAATGCAATTCATGCATGATGAAATGCTGATATTATTTACACATGCATGATGGCTAATAATGCTCTATTAATGATTAATTATAAGTGGATGATGGGGAACAGAGCCTAAATGACCAATTTTAGCATGATGAATACGAGATTCATCACTCATCCATCTTCGGTGCTTCTTACTCGTTAAGAAGGTGTCGGATTTCGTGAGATGAAATTAGGAGACTCAACGCTCAGATCATCAACTTGGATTGCAGGAAGCACACATCCCATCCATGTGCCCGCTTATAAGCTCGTTAAATGCGTATTAAAAAGTACTCGTTGTAATACGACACTTAGCGAACTACATAGAACTAGGTCAGATATCTCTACGAAGAGAACCTAGCTTTAATTTATAAACTTGAGAAGTTCATGGTCGAACACAAGAACACAAGCCATAATATTTTTACTCATGCTTAAATATCTATGTTAAGTAATTAATAAATCATCCCCCTCTCGCCACTGACCTGCAAGAATCCCCCGCCCCGCATCTCCCCCAGCCCGCATCCCCACCCCCCGCGTCAGGCGACCGACCCGCATCCACTCCCCCCCCCCCCCCCCCCGCGTCGGGCGACCGACCCGCATCCCCTCCCCCCCCATCGAGCGACCGACCGCAGCACCCCCCTCCCCCGGCCCGCGTCAACAGACCTGCAACCCCTAAACCTCTACGAATCCCACCAACGATCGAAGCCCGCCCCTACCGACAACAATGTCTCTGAAGCCTCCTCCACTCCCCAAGCTCAAGTTCTGTTATTGTCCTCCATCGCTCCTCCGTACCCGCCCGCCCTATAGCCGTCCTACACCATATCCCTTCTCGTCGATGCAAGTCCGTCAGCTGCTGACCTTTGGCAACTGTCATAGACCTCCACCTTAAACTTAAACTTACGGTGGACTCAAGAGAAAGAGATGGGATACTTGTTTTTTATTTAGATTAATTCCAACCGTTAGATCGGTGACTGGTTAGATTAACTCAATCATTTGATTGAGTTAACGAAGTAAAGTAACGGAAGGTTATAGGCGTAAGACAGTACACTTATTCAGGGTCCTCGGTGTAATTCGCGATTATGTAGGGTTATGAATGTTATTACGAAATTACTCAGGGTTATGGGTGTAAAAATCCCAATAATTTACAACATATTCAATTTAATTCAAATCAATTTCATGTGGAAATAATGGAAAGAAGACAAACTCCCTTCCCTTAATAGAGTGGACAATCATACGTGGAGTGGGACTAAGTGGTCGTCCACCTTACAAAAGGGGAAGGTGGCTCTCCTTTTCCAAATTGGTGAGATCTCGTATCTCTCCATAATTCCACATGTGCAACAACATTTGTTGCATAATTATTCGCAAAATTAAATCCAAATTATTTTATGATAATTTCAACCATGTCATTGATAAATTGTGAATCATATTCATACATCCAACATAAAAATGGAAATTACATTTACTATTAATTATCGAATGTGAATCCAGTTCACATCAACATTTAATTCGTAAATACTAATTACAAGTGATTATTTCTAATATATCATAAATTACATTTTAAAATATTTATGTTTAATATGGATAGTATTATCCACATTAATCATATCCTTTATAATTAAATCATATCTAATTATCTTGGATGACCTTCTCTTGTGTCCAAATAATATGAATTATATCCATATTATACATAATAATTAAATCGCATTCAATTATCAATTTTTCTGAATCCCCAGATACATTATCAATAATAGAATTATTCTTCAACCCTTTAAGAATAATGTGTTTTCTCCATAGATGCTTGGAGATAAGGACATGATGATTGTACATTCCATGTATAATGACTTTGATATTGAGATCATATCTCAAATCTAGATCTTGAAAACCTCTCAAAGACGTTTGATTAATTCCAAACCATAAAACTAATCTTCTCATTGCATATGAATCCTATTCAGATCAATATCCCAAACAAGTTTCATCACCCCCTCAGAATGGAAGTGTCATGGTTATACAATCATTTACGATCACATCACCATCAAGTATTCCTAATACCCGTATATCCTGCATACTGGAAAACCTAGAATAAACCCAAAGTTTTAGATCACATTTGAACTATCTCCTTCATGGTTTTACAATTAAGTTTATCATTTGATCATTGGGAGTTGGTATCGATCATATACTTTTCAAAAGCATATATCATGCCTAGGTATCGATCACATAACATATGTCATATCTACAAATCCAATCAAGCTTCTAAAGTGAGATGACCGTGCACAAAATTTAATCCTAATATCTCAAGAGTGAGCTCATGTCTTCTAATTCAGTAATGAATGTGTATGATCCATTTGAGAGATCGTATTACTCATATGCCCTTGTATGCACACTAGCTCTCCATGTGTACAGATCTTGAATAGATAATCAACCTATCGATCTGCCAAATATAAATACTTAGACATTTAGTAACACATATGTCTTCGATTAGAGGATGCATGCCTATATCGTGACAATATACGACATAAGTCTTTGTTATCTTGATCTCTCTAAGTCAATTCTTCGACCTAACATACCTAACACCTCCGAATCTTTGTTCCTATGCAGAAAACCCACATCAAAAGGTTGGTCGGATATCATCATTTAGAGAAGAGTTTCCATCTTCTCACACTGGAGATCCTTTCTTAACAATCATTCGACGGTGATTGATGAGTCATCGATCTAACTCTTTAGATATCATCCAATCACCAATCTCTATGATTCAACCATTCAATTGGCATATGTATGATTATCAAGATGGCCATGGTGAAGGATTCGAGAAAATCCTCAAGTGCATCACGGAAGCGTGATGATCGCATCGAATGCGATCTAGAGCGACTAGTCGTACTAGGGCTTGACGCAGCGGAATTTAAAACCTTTTTTATGTGATGAAACCACATGATCCAAGAACACTTCTCGGATCATTTCATCTAAACCACAAACAAGTAATAGGATTACCTCTTGAAGCGTTGTTGCGATCGAGTCTCTAAACCAAGAGACCTCCTGTCTCAAGTTCGATCCGACAGAGGAGACGCTTGCGAGCGCGGGGATGAATCACGTGCTCCTCGCAATCCATGTTGATGATCCATGCGACGGATCTTCTGATCTCGTCACACGAGATCCAACATCTTCTTCACAAGCGAGATGCATCGAAGGAGATGGAGATCCATGAGTAAGAACTCCAGCATCATAATGATGATGCTGCAGCGATGTTGATTCTCTCAAAGGCTCCATGGTGGACAGCCATAAGAGAGAGAGATGGAGGGAGGCACATGGCGTGTAGAGAGAGAGAGAGAAGAGATCATTCATTATATTCATCTAACATCTCTTGAAGAGCAAGGGTGCCACTTCTTATATTTTGGAAGTCCATGTTTCTCAATCCATGGACAAAACACAATCAATGGTTGAGATTGATTTGTGTTTCTTTCAATGGTCATGATCTTGTTGTGAAAAACACAACAACAATTAATTTAATTTAATTTATATCGATAAATCAATATAGTTAAAATCAAATCAATTAATTATCTTTGGAGATAATGAGGAGATAAACTATATCCCCTAAAAATAAGGGACGACTACTCTTCTCATGAGATCTCATTTATCTCATGAGATCTCATTGTCTCATGAGGTCACATTATCTCATGATATATCTCCAAATTTTACAACAACAATTGTTGTAAATTATTTCACAGATATAATTCACAATTATCTTGTGAAATATTGCATCATGCGATTAAAAAATTGTGAATCACATTCACATCCCAAAACAAAATGTAAATTATATTTTCAATTAATCATCTAATGTGAATCCAATTCACATTAATAATTAATTAACAAATAGAAATCACAATATGCTCTCTCTTATATATTATAAATCACATTAATACTATATATGATTAATATGGATAGTGTTATCCACGTTATTCCTATCCATGATAATTAAATCACATTTAATCATCTTGGATCTCTTTTCTCATGTGCCCAAATAACATGAATCACATTCACATTATTCATATCTTTGGTAATTAAATCACATTTAATTATCTTAGATATCTCTCCTTATAATATGAATCAAATTCATATTATCCGTGATAATTAAATCACATTTAATTATCAATTTTTTCGATGCTTGGATACCTATATCAACAATGAAATTATCCATGAACTCTTTCAAGGGTAATGCGCTTTCTCTGCGGATACTTGGATATAAGGACAGGGCGATTGTATTGTTCCACGTATAGTGACTTGGATATTGAGATCACATCTCAAATCCAGATCTCGGGGCCTCCCATAGATGCTTGATTAAATCAAGACCGTAAATTTAATCTTCTCATTGCATCTGAATCACATTCAGATCAATGTCCAACATTTGGACCAAGATCAGATTACTTCTCTACTGAGAGGAGTCACTAAAATCCAAACCCGTTTCATCACTCCCTAGGAATGGAAGCGTCGTGGTTATACAATTGTTTATGATCACATCACCCTCAGGTATTCCCAACACATGTACATCCTGCATACTGGAAGACCCAGAATAAACCCGAAGTATTAGATCAACTTTATATTGTCTACTTCAGGATTTTATCAGTAAGTTTCTCATTTGATCATTGGCAGTTGGTATTGATCATATACTTTTCAAAAGCATATATCATACCTAGGTCTTGATCATATACTTTCCAAAAGTATATATCAAACCTACAAATTCAGTCAAGCTTCCAAAGCGAGATGACCGTGCACAGAATTTGATTCTTCCCAATATCTCATGAGTGAGCTCAAGTCTTCCGGTTCAGTAAATGAACCTGTATGATCCCTTTGAGAGATCGTATTACTCATATGCCCTTATATGCACACCAGCGCGCCGATGTATAGACCTTGATTAGGTCATCAACCTAATGGTCTGCCAAATGTACATACTCAGATATATAGCAACACATTTGTCTCCAGTCAGAGGATGCGTGCTTGTATCATGACAGCATATGATATAGGACTTTGGTTATCTCGATCTCTTAACAATCATTTAACGGTGCTTGATGAGTCCTCAATATAACTCTTTAGATATTCATCCAAACACCAGCCTCTATGATTCAATAGTTGAACCGACAGCTGTATGATTATTAAGATGGCCATGGCACATAACCCTAATTGTACTAAGGGACCTATTATGCAAATTAGTTATTCTTCATTTCAGATCAGGGAATGATATTCGCAATAACATTTATTGCATAATGGCTCACCGTGGGCTCGCATGTCCAACAATCTCCCACTAGCCCAAAGAACCATTAATGGGCTAATCATTTAAACCCACACTCGTGTGACAATCATAGGCTATTTAGAAAATAGCTAGGTAATCTTATCAGTCACTCTGTTCCCAGAAGACTATGCCAAGTCCTTTTACGACACTTGCATATCCCTAGGTAATAGTGCTCGCATCCAATGCGAATGTTGCATCTTATGCAACCAATACTCAATCTTGATAAAGCAATTATAGTGTCTTTGACACTATTGCTCAGTAATTATTATAACCGGTATTTCCATAATCCTTATCAGAATACCTTTATTCCTGGAGATCTCTATCTCCCAAGGCATCTACAGTTAAGACCCTTATAGATCACTATCTATAAGGTCTTAAACTTTTGAAGATAAGACTTTGAGATCACTATCTCAAAAAATCTTTTCATCTATGAAGATTTTGTTATTACTGCAATCAAGTGTTTTTCTCTCCATAGTAGGATTAGTAACACTTTACTAGTCCCACTGCATGGCAGATATCTGGGTTTTTTTATACATCTAGTATACACTCAGCTTCTCGTAACTGATGCACAAGTGCAAGCAGTTCTAGCATTCACTTCTTCAACTCTTTGAGGTGCTACCCCTTTAGATAGGTCGGTACCAAATCTTAAGGGAAGGAAGCCTTTCTTGGAATTTTTAAGAATGGAACACGTCCAAGGTGTACTACAAATGTGACGGTCCCAATACCATCTTCTCTTCACTATTGAACAACTTCAGAACTAAGATCTAAGAGGTATCCTTGAAATCGTATTTCAAGATATGGAATAGCCATTCTATAAAATACTTATTATCATCCTTATATCATTCCAAATGATTAGGATATTATCTACATTTAGCACGATGAATACAAAGGCACTCCCACTATGCTTCATATGCTTCATCAAGATTCTATCTGAAATCATAACATTTATAATTTCATCAAATCTTATGTTCCAACAAGAAGATTTTTGAGTCCATCGATGGATTTCTTTAGCCTTCACACCTTACTTTCCCCAATCATGAAGCCATGGGGCTACTTCATGTGAATATCCTCAGAGAGGTATTCTTAGAGGAATGCAATCTTGACTTACATCTTGAAGATGCAATAGTCAAGTTGTGTAGCTAAGGTTAGAAATATTCTGATGATTTTAAGCATGGTCACCGAAGTGCAAGTCTCATTGCAAGCAATGTCTTCTCTTCCGGTGTGTATCTCATGGCTATGAACTGTGTTTTGAAGGTCTCTACCTTTTCATCAGGTTCCCTCTTCTCTTGAAGGTACATTTATACCTTAACGGGTCTTACCCTTATAGGTGGATCCTCGAGGGTCCATATACAACATTTGTATATGAAGTCTACTTTAGAATTTATTGCTAATATTCATCTTTCCATGTCATGATCCTCTCATTGTCAGACTTAACTGACACATGGAATATATCCTCAAACTCATTTGAAGAGGTATTAGTGCTTCATCTTTAATTGTCCTTTTAGTTCCCGATTTCAGGAGCCTCATTATTATCTCAAGATTAAATGAGTTCCTTTACTTCATTTTCTTCATGATTCTCGAGAGAGTCATCCTTTAATAATCATATTCTCAGAGATGAGATCTTTTAAGAATCTCAGGGTTATAAAGTAGGTATCCAATACCATCTTTTATTTTCCTAATGAAGTAGCACTCTCAAGTGCTAGATTCCAGTTTACATAACCTTATTAAGGATATATAGTGTAGTCTCTACTACATATATACCTGGAAACTAAGAGGTAATTATGCTAAAAAAACATCATTGATCAAATCATGTCACACATGATCCAATTGTATCTCCCTACAACTCTATTGAGTTCAGGTTTATCGGGAGGAGTGAGATAGAAATGATATTCATATCTCCATAAAATATTCTTTGAATTTTATCTAACAGGTACAAGCTACCTAGGTTATATCAATTTCATTTCATCTTTCTTCAAACTTTGGTTCTAAACCAAAATTGTGAAATCTTTGAACCTTTCAAAGTTTTCTTAGGTGAAGAGAAGAAATCTCATATCACAAATAATCATTGAATGATATCACATATCATCAATGTTTATTACGATATAGATGATCTACATACATCAATATGTATAAGATCATGAATACCCTGACATCTTACACTGTTCCCAGAGAGGAGTATATTGGACATATTTACTTTGAATACAATATTCACAAGTATGTAAGATTTGAACCTTCAGACAATCTAAAGTTCAATACCTCACTAGTCTATTGATCATGTCAATAGATATAAGTCCAAGACTCGATACCGGATCATTGTCAAATGATCTTCATCCTCCTATTGATCTGTTAAGGATTAATTTTCAGTATTAGAAATCTTAATGAACCATTCATTAATTTTCTAATTTTGTGAAGTCCTCTAGATGCTAGATTACTATCTGAAATGTATCCATCATAACCTTTTATGATAGTTCTATCTCAGAATTCATGTTTATTTCCAACATTTAGAAACAAACAATGAGTCTATTCTAATATCTAGGTCATAGAGGCATTCTCCAAAACTAAGGGCTCTCCCATTGAGAATATGAAATCTATCTATCCAACAGAGATTGCTGCAACAATTACAGCAATATCCATGTAGATGACTACTAAACCTTAAGATCAAATTTTTAATCTTCTAATATATATGCAACTAATTGCAAATGTCATTAGAATATTGGGATACAATTGTCAGACTTTATCTTATAAAATAAGTAAGTCAGAGTCAATGATTATATGTAGATTATTCTGATGCTCCATCTAAGACCTTTACTAAGGATTTTAGACAGATTTGATAGTCATACTGTCAACACATCAACTTATTGTAGTATTGGCATTCCTCCAACTCTTTGGATGTCATATGGAAGTCACAGAAGTACAACCAACTCTTTGACTTTCCTTCTCATATGGGTCCAACCCACTCTTCCACTGTGCTCTCTTCATCTATAAACAACCATGGTTCAAGACAAAGAATCTCTTATGTTGAATTCAAAAGATTTCAATACAATAGCACTTCAACATTTATACATGCTTCATTAAATTCATACAAAATGATAATTATGAAGCTTCATGAATGACTTGAGTATAGATAGTAGAATGATGACACTCATCGTATCTACATACATCTTAACTCTTAGAGACTTAGGTTAAGGTAGGTATTCAAACATTTTGAATACATCATCTCTTTCGAGCCACCATTCTGTATAATGCAGAGAATCATGTCAATCATGATTAAATGTCTAGAGAACATATGTATGCCATATCTTAGATTTTATAAGGATTATTTGATAATTGCGATCATCAATGACATGTCACTTCCAAAGTACACTCGATGAAAAAATAAGACTATAGAGACATACAAACCCTAAGGTGATGTCTTATTGTGTTATTTAATTGTCATTCCTCAATTTGTTGAGGAAACTTACACATTGCAATCACATACATATGTGTCCAATTGCAAGTACAATATCTTGATCATGAGTCCAATCCATGATATTTTACTGGTTATTATTGAGTGTAACATTGAGTGGGTTTAATGAAGGATAATCTGAAATAAGAAATTTGCATAATGGTATATAATGTATATATATGTATATATATTTCTTTGGTTTATGAATTTTTATATCAAAGTTGTCTTGCCTTGTCAACAATGAAAGTTCATTCCCTTAATCACTTTCAGTGTAAGAGATATTCTTACCATTATATATCTAGCAAGATATGGGATCTCCTTTCCTATCTTCGTCGCATCCCAATAATATGAGAACCTGCGACTCCGATAAAAAGAAGCGGGAACACATTCCGCCTTGCAAGTCCAACTTGCATTTCTCAATTCGGTCTTTAACACCCGGGGCCACCACCCCTAAGATGATGTTTTTTGTCAAATAAAACTGGCTTCTCATTCATTCTTGCATAAAAACATTCGGACATCATTTAAAAACTCGCACATCATTCATATGCATTTCATGCTTCTGCATTTCATTTGCATATCATGCATACACAAAGTGGAAAATCAGCAGGTTTTAAGCCGATTCATGAGTAAAAATCGAGGGTGGACTTGACCGGACCTTAATCTACTTAATTCTAAGAGGAATTTCATTGAAAAGTAGGATTTTAGAACCTTCAAGTCATAGACTTAATTCTCCATTTCACAGGACAATGTCTAGATTTTATCTCTCAGTGTCTACCCTGGTCGCCTCATTTTGAGTAGAGTAGAATGGACATTTAAAGATTGGGGTATCGAGTGAAATAAAGCTTTGGATGAGTGATGAACGCGAAATCTACCTCTTTAATAGTCGACAATTGTAGTATAGGAGGCGGATTTCGGTCGTCAAAATACCACAAGCTTTGAATGTTGTGGAGTATTTTTTTACTTGGCAAGTCTACCAAGGTCAAACACAGGGAACAACGATTCCTAGTTGCGTGGTCTCAAATCAAATTAAATAATTAATAAATGCGCGATTAATTTATGTGCTGATAAAATATACAATGCTATGAGATGCAAAGTGATGCAAGGAAGCACTGGATCTATGATTTTTGAGGTTTCATCTTCAAATAAATTTATCAGTTAGTCCTCAATTAATATCACAGATTAAATAATTTCAAGAAATATGTATCAATAAGAGAACCAAACTGTGGGGTATAAGATCAATCACAAGCTAAGTAACCCTGCAGATGAAGAGATCAACAATAATATTCAAGGAGTTCAGACCCCTGATTTTCTTGTGATTTAATCCTCAAAGGGTAATAGATAATAACAAGAAGTATCTCAATTTTTCATCCTTGAACAGGCCCTTGTAATAGATCAAATTTTCCTCAAGTTAATCAATACAAAGCGTCAACAGAGCCTGCATATGCCAACAGATATACTCAATAAAAATTATCAATAAACAACCTCAAATCTGTCTACAAATTATGCAAGGAGATAGAGCATGAAAATAGCTTCAAAATGACATATTGTACGCTAGAATCGGAGTTCGTATGACAAAGATATGATAAAATGAAGTTTCAGGGACTAAAATGTAAATAAAATAAAGTTTTATTTGCAAAAAGGTCCCTGGGAGGACTTATCTGTAATTAATAAAAACATGAGGGGCCTTTCTGAAATTTTTCCCTGGTGGGGGTATTTTGCAATTTCTTGAACTTCCAGGGGTATCCGTGCCATTTTCCCAGCGGCGTTGAGGCTCGGTGGCGGAAGCTGAGGCTCGGAATGGCCGAGCCTTTGGTTCGGACCCGGGCCTGAGGTTCGGGGCCCGAACCAGAGGCTCGGTGGGAGAAGCAAGGCTCGGAGTACCCGAGCCTCTAGGCCTAGGCCTAGGCTCGGGAAGAGACGCGTGTCACCTCCAGGGCCGTCGGATCAAGGGCTGGCCCTTGATCCTACGGCAATTGTACGTCGCGAGTGGCTGGGGTGGTGGACTCGGCCGGGTTGACCACTGCAGTCGCGAGTGGGGCGGCTGAACGCTTGGGAGGCGCGGGCAGCTGACGGAGGGGCTGCGTGCGTAGGTGAGGCGATGCGCGGGGCGTGCTGCCGAGCGTTGACGGCTAGAGGGCGGCGTGGTCTACGGAGGTCGATGGCGAGCCGCAGCAAGCGGAGGGTCGGAGGAGTGGGGGCGTCGGACCTGCAAGGTTAGCGGAAGAGAAATCGAAGGAAGGAGGTACGGGGTTCGACGCGTGTTGGGATCGGAGATGGGTTCCGACCTTTGCAAGGTCTAAGAGAGTAGGGATCGGGAGGAGGAGAAGGAGGTCAGACAACAACTAGCCTGAAGGGAGGTGCTGTTTGATCTCCTGAGAAGAGCAGGATGCTCGCGGCAGCACGCAAGGACGGTGCTGGATCACGCCGGAGGCTCCTCTGTGTCGTGCTGTCACCAAGGAGTCAAAGCTTGCTCCAGTAATGGTGGATGATCGGAGCTGCGTGAGGGGGGCTGGTTTTTATAGGGAAGAGGGCGGTGGTTACGCGAAGGTGGCATGATGGTCGCGCATGGCGGCTTTGATGGCTGCATGGGCATTATGCGCGGAGGAGGCAGACGGCTGGAGCCGTTGGGGAAGAAGACAATGGTCACGTGCTAAGCACGTGACCCAGGTCTGGCTGGAGTGAGAAGAAATGGGGGTGCCATGTGGCACGCCCAGGAGCTGCCACGTGGCACCCCAAAAAAATTTCAACTTACGGATGGAGAAGAAGGAGACCTTGGATCAAAAAATTTTCTTCACGAAAGTTGCTCGTCTCGACGAGATCTACAACTTTTATGAAGGACTCAGGAGCAAAAGAGGTCACTTGTGAGAAGTGGTATTTTTGGCGGTTCTCCATGTGTATAGAAAACCGATTTTTGGAGTTTTGTAATTTTTTTGTGGTTTTAAGAGGATAAAAATTATAGAAAAAATATGATAAAATACAATAAAATTAATTACACACTAATCTAATTTTTTGGATTTTTAATAAATAAGAAAATAGGAAAAATAAAATAAAAGTCAGAAATACACAGCTTTTGTACAGACCGACAACGGACACCTGGACTCAGTCAGATTCTTTGATTTCGATTTGGATCTGGATTTGGATTTTTGTATTTCTTATTAAAACTTTCATCAAATAACAATAATGAATAAGAAATAAACTTAAAAGAGTTAATTATGTACATAAAAACTTAGGTCGAAAATAGCAAAAAGTTAAAATGCGCAAAAGAGGCCCAAAACCCAACTTTCACATATGAGCTCCGAATTTTACGAAATTAGTCTTGTTTTGAAGGTATTTGGAAATGAAGTACTTTAAAAGTAAGTAGACCAAAATCGGATATTGTATGTGGGAGATATGCTCATTTTAGTCTGTCAGATGTGAAATTAGACTTTGGGATTATTTGCCACTTATTGGGGTTAGTAAGGGCCTGTTTGGTTGCAGGGTTGGGAAGGGTTGGGCCAGCCCAACCCTTCCCAACCCTCCAACCAAACAGTCCAATCCTCCTCACAGTTTACTATTCACAGGGGTACCCCTGCCCAACCCAACCCTGCCCAACCCTGCAACCAAACATGCCCTAAGTTTTTTTGTATTTTTATTTAATAAGGTTAGTAATATCTGCACAATGGAGGTGGTTTGGGGTCAAACAGAGTTAGGATGAATTAATTAAAAATGTGAGAAGTTAGCAGCTTTTCGGGCTAATTTACACTTGGGTTTTTAAATGCAATTATGCATGATGAAATGCAGATATTATTTACACATGTATGAATGCTAATAATGCTCTATTAGTGATTAATTGCAAGTGAATAATGGGAAACAGAGCCGAAATGACCAATTTTAGCATGATGAATATGAGATTCATCATACCCCTATACTTAGACCATGCTCGTCCCCGAACATGAATGAATGAATGGCTTAGTTGAATACATCTCTGACTGTGCATGTGAATTTTCAAGGCTCAATTCATAGAAGACCCTTAATTTGAGTGATTCTAAAATTCTGGCTCAACCAAGCTTTAATCAAAAGGAATCCAACTTCTCTAATTTTCAGACTCTCTGTTTGTACATATAATATAAGGATATGATTTTAGTGTACTGCATTCATGAGAGTCAAGTCTAGACATCACCCAAAGTTCTAATCCAAGAGACTCTCCTCTAGACCTAATCCTCAATACTAGGGAATAAGTCTATTCTTACTTCGGTCAACCGTCTCATTAGTTTGTCAGACTTAAAAGTGTAGATGGACGGCCAGATGATGGAGGACATAGGATTGTGTCTGATTTTCTCTCCCTTACATTGGAACAAGGGGTCTCTCGAGTGCCTTTTTACACAACACAAGTATATTTTTGTTTTGTTGATCAATGTGTCCGTCAAGAGAATTTGGAGTCGTCTACACTTGTTTTTCTGGGAGTACACCGGGGTGTCTCTTTTGAGTATCTAAGATACCTTCGACACCCAGACTTGTATCGCTTACGATGCAGAGCCCTTTTATGGTGTCAGCCCGACTCCTTGGTCCTAATTAGCGCTTGGTCCAAGTGGACACTTTGAAAATATTTGGGAGCGCTCGCCATTGGTGGAAGCTCATTTGACTTTGGATTTAGAGCTTTTCTTTGACATTTCGTTTTCTTTTCTTTTGTTGGCTAGCTCCACTGCTTTTACCAAAAGTTGGTGCACACTGATCAACAATTTTTCATTAAATTTCATCACACCCTGGCACTTAGGTCATTTATCAAAGAGATAGCATATGAATCCTGTTCACATACTGGCTAGGGTTTTGCTGACACTCAGGTTTTCTGCAGCCTTCATTAACTTTATCCCATCCTCGAATATCATCAGATCGGGTCTAAACTCAAATCTCTAGTCCCAGTTCCTCAAGTGATATCTCAACTCATCTCATCAATCATGCAGTTGTGAAAGTGAGTGTACTGATCAAATTCTTTTGAAGTTAGAGATGAAGAGTGCAATATAGCACTCAAATCGTTCAAACTAGGGAAGTGTGGATGATTAAGTTCAAAACCCTAATGATTAAGGCAGGCTAACTCAGAATCTCAAGATCTCAGAAATCAAGTGTCCTAAAAAATCCTCAAGCCTTGAGTGATGGTGAATGTGTCAGGAATATATCGATCAAGGAATGCATGAAATGCAAGACCATGAGTGATGAATTTTTTTAATGCAAAAGTTTTTTTTTTGTTTTGTTGTTTTTGTTGTTTTTTTTGAAAAACAGGTACTACACACGCTACTTATACCCATCCCCGATGTTAGATAAAAACGATTAAAGTACGAGCTATGGATAAAGTATATACAATATATACAAATACACCCCCTTATACTTAGCTTGTGCTATGTCCTCATGGCACAAAGTGAAATGTAGACATAGCTCGTACGAAGTATAGATGGGCCAAAAAGAAGAGAAGAGAAGCGATGTATAAACAATGAAATCGGTCCCCTAAGTATCGGGGGTCGAGAGCGGGTAGATGGATATATAGAAGAGTGTATGTTCTAGAGAGGTGTGCTATCTGGGCATATCAAATTTTTCGTCAAAATCTATGCCCTGAGTGAAGGAGATCTGTTCAACTTGTACTAATTGCTCATTGGATTCGACAAAATGTTTAAGCAGCTGACCGTTGACCATAGATGTTTGCACGCTATCTGCGATCTCTGAGATCTCAACACTCCCATTATTGTGTACCTCTCTTACAATGAAGGGTCCCGTCTATTTTGATTTCAATTTCCCTTGGAAAATTTTCAATTTTGCATTAAATAGCCAAACTTTCTGCCCTGGGACAAAGATCTTTGTTCGAATGTTCTTGTCATGCCATCTCTTTACTTTGTCCTTGTAGATGGTGTTGTTTTCATAAGCATGATTTCGGATTTCAGACAGTTCATTCAAATTCATCTCTCTGTTCTTCTTTCCTTGGTGACAGTTCCAATTAATCTTTTTGATTCCCCATTCCAATTTATGCACGAGTTCTGCGGGCAAATGGCATGGCTTTCCATATACCATTCGAAATGGGGAGGTGCCCAATGGGGTCTTATAAGCCGTCTGATAAGCCCATGGAACTTGGTCCAGTAGTTGGGACCAGTTCTTCCTGTCAGGGCGGACCAACTTTTTTAAAATTCCCTTAACCTCCCTGTTTGACACCTCGGCCATGCCATTGGATTGTGGATGGTAAGGAGTAGCGACACGGTGCTCGATGCCGTATTCCTTAGTCAACTTCTTCACCTCCCGGTTGACAAAGTGGCTTTCCCCATGAGATATTAAAACTTTTGGAATTCCAAACCTCGAAATAATATGATCTTTCAAAAACTTGCAAACAGTTTTGCTATCTGCAGCTCGAGTAGGGATAGCCTCCACCCATCTAGATAAATAATCTACCGTGAGAAGAATATATTGAAATCCTTGACTGTTAGGGAATGGGCCCATAAAGTCAATGCCCCATGCATCGAATACATCACAGATGATCACTGGTTGCATAGGCATGTCATCTTTGGAACCAATGGTTCCTCCCATTCTCTGACAGACGGGGCACGACCTAACAAAATTATAAGCATTCTTAAACAAGGTCGGCCAGTAAAATCCACATTGTAATATCTTCTCAGTGGTCCTCTTCCCATAGTGATGTCCTCCCGCCTCCAAGGTGTGGCATATATTGAGGATACTTTGATATTCCTCTTGAGGAATACATCTTCTCCATATGCAATCCGGTCCTTCAAAGAAAAGGAATGGATCTTCCCAATGATAGTGTCTCGCTTCAGATATGAGTCGATCGATTTTGTTTCTTGGCCAACCTTGAGGAACTTCATTGGTGACGAGATAATTCACCGTGTTTGCATACCAAGGGAGTGAGTCAATAGCAGAAATTGACTCGTCTGGGAAGGTTTCACGGATGGATTTAGATTCCGGAATTTTGTTATATTCAATCCGTGATAAATGATCAGCCACGACATTATTAACGCTAGGTTTGTCCTTAATCTCCAAATCAAATTCTCTAAGCAGTAGAATCCATCTCAGAAGTCGTGCTTTTGCTTCCTTTTTGGCCATTAAATAGCGAATGGCAGAGTGGTTTGTGTAAACTGTCACCTTAGATCCTAGAAGTATTGATCGAAATTTTTCCAAGGTAAAAACCACAATAAGCATTTCTTTTTCGGTCACAGTGTAATTTTTCTGAGCAGGGTCTAAAACTTTGCTTGTGTATTGAATAGCATACGGGATTCCATCTTTTCGTTGTCCTAATACAGCCCCTACAGCGAAATCGGATGCGTCTGTCATGATCTCGAAGGGAAGAGACCAGTCAGGAGCTTCTAGGACGGGAGTCTCAATGATCCTTCTCTTGAGTAATTCGAGTGCTTATAGACACTTATGATCTACCATGAATTCGGTGTCTTTCCCAAGAAGGTCAGTTAATGGTCGGGCAATTTTTGAAAAATCTTTGATAAATCTCCTGTAAAATCCGACATGCCCTAGAAAAGACCATACTTGTTTCACATATGTGGGTGGCTCTAGTTTCTTGATCACATCAACTTTGGAAGAATCAACCTCCATTCCCTTCTTGGAGATGACATGCCCCAATACAATGCCCTCTTTCACTATGAAATGGCTTTTCTCCCAAGAAAGCACCAGATTCACTTCCCTACACTTTTGGAGGACTCGATCCAGGTGCACTAGACAATCATCGAATGAATCGTCATGGACCGAGAAGTCATCCATGAAGACCTCCAGGAAATCCCCAACCATGTCGGCAAAAATCGCAATTATGCATCGCTGAAAGGTGCCGGGGGCATTGCAGAGCCCAAAAGGCATTCGCTTGAATGCATATGTGCTGAAAGGACATGTAAAGGTAGTCTTTTCCTGGTCTTCGGGGGTGATGGCTACCTGATTGTATCCCGAGTACCCGTCTAAGAAACAGAAGTATTCTCTCCCTGCCAATCTCTCGAGGATTTGATCAATAAAAGGCAGCGGAAAGTGATCCTTCTTCATTGCGGCATTCAGGCGCCTGTAATCCACACAGACACGCCACGACTTAAGTACCCGTGTCATAATCTCTTCTCCCTCCTCATTGGTGATAATCCGAAGCCCCGACTTTTTCGGGACTACATGCAAAGGTGACACCCATTTGGAGTCAGAGATGGGATATATGAACCCATCTTTACACCATTTTTCGATTTCAGTCTTAACCACTTCTCGTAAGTTTGGATTCAATCTACGTTGGCATTCACGAGAGGGTTTAGCATTATCTTCCAAGTAAATATGGTGTGAGCACAGGGCTGGGTTAATCCCTGGGAGATCAGACAATCTCCAGCCTATAGCCTTGCGGTTTTTCTCTAAAACATTAAGCAGGCGGATCTCCTGCTCTTTGGTCAGATGTGAGCTGATAATGACCGGAAATTGTCCCTTTTCTCCAGCAAGGAAGGCATACTTAAGTGTAGAGGGCAATGGTTTGAGTTCAGGTAAGTCAATGATGTTTCTCGAATCTGGTTCTGTCAGTGATGTTTCTTGTTGTGATGTGGACGCTTGTAGTGTATCAATGTTGGCCACCATCGTGGTTGTATCAGGGATCGGATCGCTAATGATGGAATGAGGTGTGGCAATCGCCGCGTCCGATCTGTGTACCTTACTCAAGGGTTGTCCATAAGGAGAATGGACTGACAGGTCCAAAGGGGCCTCTGAGTCTCCTAGAGTATAGGTAGATGCATGAATGAGCTGGCAGACTAAATCATCAACAATTTCCTCTCCAGATGAGGTTGATTCTATCATAGCGGTTGGGTTTTGTCTCCAGGGCCCAACTGTTGCTTCTGTATTTTCAGTCTCAGTTTCTGATTTTTCAGACTCAGTGCTCGACTCAGTGTCAGGTCTTTGGAACCTAGTTTGCTGCATTTTAAGTTCAACTTTTCCAAACTGGATTCTCCCGGATATGTAATCAAATATAGCTCTTGCGGTCCTAAGGAAGGGTCGCCCTAGTATCATCTGGGAATCTTTCCAATTTCTAGGGACATCCATGTCAAGAATTGTAAAATCCACTGGGTAGTTTTGTCCCTCTATGTTGGTGACAACGTTTCGAATCTCGCCCTTAGGTCGCTTAGTTGAGGTGTCTGCGAATTGAAGTACGGCTGCAGATTGCTTAAGAGGACCTAGATTTAGATGCTCATATAGGATTGTGGGCATGAGATTGATGGATGATCCATTGTCTAACAATGTTCTTGCAAACTTGATTTCCTTGATGTAGCTAGTGACGAAGTGAGCACCCATATCTCTTTTCTTTCTTGGCAGCTCATTTTTTATAAGACGAGATGTGGCTACTGAGAGTATGAGTTTCTTTGTTCGGCTAGGAGTTTGTTTGCTGGACCTAGTTGGTGTGCATCTCACCTTCAGGTATTTTCGAAAAGCCGAGTCTCTTTCTATCATCTCGTCTAGGGACAGAGTGACCTTAATATTTTCCTTACAGATGCGGGCCATCTCTTCAACATTTTTTTTATTTTTTATGTTTTTCTTCTTTCCTGTCGTAAGAGCACGGAGGAAAGGAATGGACTTGGTATGATCAAGAACATCACTTTTCTTAAATGAGAAATTTTTTACAGGACTCGGACTCGGACTAAAAACAGGGGAATTTATGGGAAGATGTGGCTGGTGTCTTGGTGGCATTTCTCTGTCTGACTCAGACTCAGACTCTCCATTATATATGGGTGGTGTGGGTGGGACTTGTTCTTTCTCCTCATGTCTTCCTTTGTCAATTCCCCCAGGGTTGTGTGAATTGGTGGACACAGGGGCTATGTCTTCGTGTTTCTTCGCTCGATCAGGCATGGTTACGGTCCTTCCGCTCCTAAGAGAGATATGATAAGAGTTATTATTCGAGGAGGGCTCAAGTTCAGGTGCAGAATAGTCAGAGATTAATACATGATTGTGTCCAAGGTTATTTGGGTTATCCTGGACTTGGGCTGGAATCACGGTCTAGGGTGCAGTTACCTCATCTCTCCAACGAGAAAGTCGATTTATGTCGACTCTCATGTCGTGCAGCTCATCCAGCACTCGCTGGAGTTCAGGAGAGATAGAAGAAGAAGAGGACCCTTGGCTCTGTCTGGCCCGAGGTCGCTGATACTGGCCTTATTGGCTTTGGCGTTGGTTCTGCTGTGGCTGAGGTTGCGGGTTCTGATAACCCGTGCGATATTGTTGCCTCTGCTGCAATTGAGGCTGGTAGGTGGGCTGGACTTGCGGTGGACGAGGGTTTGGAGTAGAGTTTTGGCCTGAGCGATTGACCGGTTCCAAATTATACCAGACTCCGTTTATCTCCATGACCTGTGGAGGTTCCTCAAAATCAGTCTGAGCGGAGGTTTCATTAGTTTGAGAGGACAAGACTTGGTCTTCACCCCAATGGCTATGTTGCCCTACCCCTTGACCTTAAATGTAGTGAATTTGGTGTATGGGTGTGGGGGATGCAATCTTTGATACCCTGTCAGCCAATTCCTCCATTTGTTTAGGCAATTTAGCTAATTTCTCCATATCAGATGATTTATGGATCTCATCCACCTTTTTATAAATCTACTCAACCATAGTTAGCTTATCGGCTATTATTCCCATATCAGCATTGTGGTCGGTTGTAAGATTATTCAGCATCTTTTTGGAGCCGACTATGTAAGCTCGGCTAGTGGTTTGTGCACGGCTAGATTTAGCAAGTCTTTCGAACAACTTGTAGACGGTAGCCTCGTGGCACCCCATGTAGCTTCCTCCGCAGGATGCACTAACCAACCCTTGAGTCTCAGGGTTCAGCCCGCTCACAAGACTTTGGACCAGCATCATTTTACTTATTCCGTGTCCTGGGCATTTCTGTACTAAGTCTGTGAATCTTTCCCAGGTTTCATGAAATGGTTCAGTCGGGTGTTGGGTGAAACTCGTGAGCTTTATCCTCATTTGATTATTTCTACTAACTGGGTAGAATTTCTTTAAAAACAGAGTCTTGAATGTGGCCCATGTAGTGACTATTTCCCCTAGATTTTTCAGCCAGAAAGCCGCCTTATCAGTCAAGGCGAAGGGAACAACTCTCAACCTTATGTAGTCTTGGCTAACCCTAGGGGGCAGAGGTTAGCACAGACTAACTCGAAGTCGCGGAGGAAGATATATGGTTCTTCATGATTATTTCCTCCGAACTTTGGCAACAATGCAAGGAAATGTGGTTTGTGTTCGAACGCATCCTCAGGGGGGACAGGTCTCAACCAATTATAGTCATCATCTAATTCCGGGAGATACGTGTCTTCCATAGCAGCCTCGCCTTGTTGTATTATTGCCAACTGCGTCCTAAGTAGTTCATTGGTTTGTTCAGCGGCTGTTATCCTAGCCAAAAGTGTTGGGATAGGGTCATTATCGTTCTCATCGTCTCCAGAGTTCTTCTTGGGAGGCATTATGATTCACCTTCAGAGAGGAAGAGTTTAGAGATAAGTGTTGTGATTAAAAGAGGATTTTGCTAAGGGTAAGAGATTCCTTAGCGGAGGAGTAAAAAGATGAAACTTCTAAGACAAGGAGGATAGAGAGAGTCCTTATGAAGAAGCAGACACAAGCAAACACAAGACAATTCTCAAGTTCACCACTCAACACAGATGAAGGCACGTCAGGGTTCGGCCGCTTATCTTTTCACTTTTAATTTATTGACAAGACAATCTTGTAAATTAAGCGGAGCTGTTAGGTACCGAAATATTTCTCAAAGATTGTCCCAAGTTCGTACAACTAGTTGCATCTACTCTCAGCCAGTATAGGTGGAAGTACGGACCGTTTAAACGGCTACCCGTGTTGCTTGAGGACGGTGCCTTCCGCGGTGTCCTCTAAACCACCCACTCCGCTAAGGGAAGTCGGACCGTAAAACGGTTACCCGAGACCCTCACCGAAAAGTAGCTAATTGTTTTTAAAAACAGTAGTCTTTGTGAAATTCCTCAGTTTTGGCTCTATCCAAAGTATGCATTCTAGTCCTTACAAACAATGAGTGGGTTTCTCTCCACCAGACACAGGTTAATTTTAGGTCAGTTTATTTACAGTCACCTTGATTAGCAGTCCAAATTTTAGATTAGGGTTATCACTATAGTTTATGTGAGCACAGAGATTCACGCCTAACGAGCAGTCCCAATTCCTTTAAATCCTAGATTGTAAAACTTGAGAAAGGGGAATCGGAAAAGCCAATGCAAACGTAAATCAATGATTCATGCTTAAGAGAAAGACTTACAGTGAATCCTCGCGTTCTTCATGCCGGATGCAAGACAAAGAATTTAAATTTACACTAAATGGTATGCACAGATGGAAAACGCCATAAACAGATAATTCTATTAGCAGGAAGAATTGATTGAAAATTTTTTGTCTAATGTTGAACGGTCTATAATGCGTTTAATTAGTGAAAAGTGTGGCCTAAAAATTACGAGCACAATCAATGATAGAAAAATAAGCGTATATGTACCTAAGTCCTACGCCACTCAAGTCGGGTCCCAACCACACAGAAGGGGTTAAAACAGACCCGACACACCACAGAAAAAGTTCAGTCTTAATTATTACAAGGGTTCAAAGAGAGGGACCCTGAGAATAATGCAGAAAATTAAATCTATACTAACTCTCTCTCATAAAATTAAAATTCAATCTTCCTTGCAGATCTTGATTAATATCCAAAATTGGGCTCCAGTAGTCCTGCGAACAGAGAATTTGCGGTTAGTAGCAGAAGTAAGAGAGAGATGCAAAATAAAATACCGAAAGAGAAAAAAATGACACAAAAATTAATCTTACAAAAATTAATCACAAAAAATGATTTAAAACCCTAAAAATTCGTCGTTCCCCGGCAACGATGCCATTTGATGAACGCGAAATCTGCCTCTTTAATAGTCGATAATTGTAGTATTTGAGGTGGATTTTGGTCGTCAAAATACCACAAGCTTTGAATGTTGTGGAGTATTTTTTTTACTTGGCAAGTCTACCAAGGTCAAACACAGGGAACAACGATTCCTAGTTGCGTGGTCTCAAATCAAATTAAATAATTAATAAATGCGCGATTAATTTATGTGTTGATAAAATATACAATGCTATGAGATGCAAAGTGATGCAAGGAAGCACTGGATCTATGGTTTTTGAGGTTTCATCTTCAAATAAATTTATCAGTTAGTCCTCAATTAATATCACAGATCAAATAATTTCAAGAAATATGTATCAATAAGAGAACCAAACTGTGGGGTATAAGATCAATCACAAGCTAAGTAATCATGAAGATGAAGAGATCAACAATAATATTCAAGGAGTTCAGACCCCTGATTTTCCTGTGATTTAATCCTCAAAGGGTAATAGATAATAACAAGAAGTATCTCAATTTTTCATCCTTGAACATGTCCCTGTAATAGATCAAATTTTCCTCAAGTTAATCAATACAAAGCGTCAACAGAGCCTGCATATGCCAATAGGTATACTCAATAAAATTATCAATAAACAGCCTCAAATCTGTCCATAAATTATGCAAGGAGATAGAGCATGAAAATAGCTTCAAAATGACATATTGTACGCTAGAATTGGAGTTCGTATGACAAAGATATGATAAAATGAAGTTTCAGGGACTAAAATGTAAATAAAATAAAGTTTCCTTTGCAAAAAGGTCCCTGGGAGGACTTATCTGTAATTAATAAAAACTTGAGGGGCCTTTCTGAAATTTTTCCCTGGCGGGGGTATTTTACAATTTCTTGAACTTCCAGGGGTGTCCGTGCAATTTTCCCAGCGATGTACGTGGGCCGAGCCTTAGGTTCGGACCCGGGTCTGAGGTTCGGGGCACGAACCAGAGGCTCGGTGGGAGAAGCAAGGCTCAGAGTACCCGAGCCTCTAGGCCTAGGCCTAGGCTCGGGAAGAGACGCGTGTCACCTCCAGGGCCGTCGGGTCAAGGGCTGGCCCTTGATCCTACGGCAATTGTACGTCCCGAGTGGCTGGGGTGGTGGACTCGGCCGGGTTGACCGCTGTAGTGGAGAGCGAGGCGTCCGACCGCTTGGGAGGCGTGGGCAGCCGACGGGGCGGAGGAGCTCGGCCGACACACAACCGAGCGGTGGAAGCACGGAGGAGTGGCGGTGTCGCACGGCGGCCGAAGGCGGAGCAGCTGACGGAGGGGCAGCGTGCGTAGGTGAGGCGAGGCGCGGGGCATGCTGCCGAGCGTCGACGGCTAGAGGGCGGCGCGGGCTACGGAGGTCGACGACTAGCCACAGCAAGCGGAGGGTCGGAGGAGTGGGGGCGTTGGACCTACAAGGTTAGCGGAAGAGAAATCGAAGGAAGGAGGTACGTGGTTCGACGCGTGTTGGGATCGGAGATGGGTTCCGACCTTTGCAAGGTCGAAGAGAGTAGGGATCGGGAGGAGGAGAAGGAGGTCAGACAACAACTAGCCTGAAGGGAGGTGATGTTTGATCTCCTGAGAAGAGCAGGATGCTCGTGGCAGCATGCAAGGACGGTACTGGATCACGCCGGAGGCTCCTCTGTGTCGTGCTGTCACCAAGGCGTCAAAGCTTGCTCCAGTAATGGCGGATGATCGGAGCTGTGTGAGGGGGGCTGGTTTTTATAGGGAAGAGGGCGACGGTTACGCGAAGGTGGCATGATGGCCGCGCATGGCGGCTTTGATGGCTGCATGGGCGTTATGCGCGGAGGAGGCAGACGACTGGAGCCGTTGGGGAAGAAGACAATGGTCACGTGCTAAGCACGTGACCCAGGTCTGGCTCGAGTGAGAAGAAATGGGGGTGCCACATGGCACGCCCAGGAGCTGCCACGTGGCACCCCCTAAAAATTTCAACTTACGGATGGAGAAGAAGGAGAAGGAGATCTCGGATCAAAAAATTTTCTTCACAAAAGTTGCTCGTCTCGACGAGATCTACAACTTTCATGAAGGACCTAGGAGCAAAAGAGGTCACCTGTGAGAAGTGGTATTTTTGGCGATTCTCCATGTGTATAGAAAACCGATTTTTGGAGTTTTGTAATTTTTTTTGGTTTTAGAGAGGATAAAAATTATAGAAAAAATATGATAAAATACAATGAAATTAATTACACACTAATCTATTTTTTTTATTTTTAATAAATAAGAAAATAGGAAAAATAAAATAATAGTCAGAAACACACAGCTTTTGTACAGACCGACAACAGACACCTGGACTCAGTCAGATTCTTTGATTTCGGTTTGGATCTGGATTTCAATTTTTGTATTTCTTATTAAAACTTGCATCAAAGAACAATAATGAATAAGAAATAAACTTAAAAGAGTTAATTATGTACATAAAAACTTAGGTCAAAAATAGCAAAAAGTTAAAATGCGCAAAAGAGGCCCAAAACCCAACTTATATGAGCTCCGAATTTTACAAAATTGGTCTTGTTTTGAAGTTATTTGAAAATGGAGTACTTTAAAAGTGAGTAGACCAAAATCGGACACTGTATGTGGGAGATATGCTCATTTTAGTCTGTCAGATGTGAAATTAGACTTTGAGATTATTTGACACTTATTGGGGTTAGTAATTTTTTTGTATTTTTATTTAATAAAGTTAGTAATATCTGCACAATGGAGGTGGTTTGGGGTCAAACAGGGTTAGGATGAATTAATTAAAAATGTAAGAAGTTAGCAGCTTTTTGGGCTAATTTACACTTGGGATTTTAAATGCAATTATGCATGATGAAATGCAGATATTATTTACACATGTATGAATGCTAATAATGCTCTATTAGTGATTAATTACAAGTGAATGATGGAGAACAGAGCCTAAATGACCAATTTTAGCATGATGAATATGAGATTCATCAATGAGGGATGGACTACTAGCATGATTTTTATAAAGACCCCAAACTATGGGTGTAAGAAAATATTATATATCCATCAGGGCATAAAAGGTCAATGCAGAGTAATCACAAATCGTACCAAAAAAGAAGCCAATTCCAAAAAGAACAATATTTGACCACAAATGGTCCAAGCTTCGGATAGTGTAGATCCGGTGGAGTCTCGACTACACCGACCAAGCTTTCACATAAGTGTTGGCTACACTGGTCATCCTTCATTTCTTTTCCCTTCTTCTAGACTTCTTCCTCCACTCGTGAATTAGCACATTCCTGACTTAGAAGCAAATACATGACTCTCCGAGGACGATTTACTGGAGGAGGATATTGCATGGTAGTTTGACATCTTTGATGGGAAGAGCTAACACCCTTCACTCACCAGAGACAATTATCCAGTGTTCATGTGGGATGCTTTGGGAGGAGGATGATCTAAGATGACTTCTGAGTCGGGTCTGGATAATGACTTGTATAACTTGGATAATGTTGTTCTTAAAACCCTAATTCTCACAAGGAGTTCCACCACATTATTATTCCAAAGGTCGAGTCGATCTTCATTTTCACCTTTTGTTCAAGATCTTGGTGTGGAACCCAATTTCATTTCACTTATGCATTCATTTTAATTATTCGAGGATGATCAAGGTTTAAGTATAGGGAGTTGATGTATATGTGATTCATCACTCTAAAAAGATGAAAATAGAGCTCAACTATCAAGTAACTGATTGCATTTATTCATTTAAATTGCATTTTTATCATTCATGCATATGCAAACATCATCCATATTTTAGCATGTATAATCACATTAAGAAGAAGATAAAAATCTCTTGTGCATTATCGCATGTATATTGCAATAATTTCCCATATTTTTAATTATTTTTTATTAACTATTTAAAGAAAAATCAACTTTATTGTGTACACATTACTAACATTAACAAAGGAAAAATTCCAAAAAATACTAACTTGTATACATGCTCAATAAACACAAACCCAAGTTTGGAGACAAAAGGCAACAAAGTCCAGTATCTCTCTCATACAATCTCTTATGAACCCTTACCCACTTTTGAATATATATATATATATTCATATCTACAAAACATGATTATATTCAAAAGAATCAGATTCATATGTGAAACTTGGATTTTGGAACCTCATTGTATATTGTACATCTTGATTGGTTTTAACCTTGTTATTTTATGTACAAAATAACTCTTTTTTATTTAGTATTTCATTTGATTCCTTTGATTTATGTTTAATAAAGTGTACCAAAAAATAAATTAAAATTGAATCAAAAATCAAATAAAATAAATCAATAAATAGTCTGTACATGTCTCTCTTATTTTATTTCTTCGTTTTCTTAATTATTAAAAATAAAAAATAGATTAATTTATGAATATTGATTTTATATTTTATAATTTTATTTTCAATTTTTAAATGATAAAAATATAAAAACTCTAAAATACAATATTTTATATACAATAGAGTACCACCAAAAATACCTTTTTTTATAGATGATTTCTTTAGATTTTAGTCCCTTCATGAAAGTAGTAGATCTCATCGAGACGAACAATTTTCATGAAGACAACTTTATGATTTGTCCTATTTTCTATTTTGTTATCTATTTTTATTTTAATTTCTTTTTTGAATTTTCTAGGAGTGACAAGTGACACCTCTTGAAGCAGACATGCCCCCATTATGGGTTGTTGGATTAAGATCCCTTAATCCAACGGCCCATGTCCCAATTGCTTTATTTTATTATTTATTTTATTTTTACTTTTAGTTTTTATTACTTTTAATTTTTACTCCTCCTAAGTACCGAACGACTCTAGACCTAGCCTTCTCTCTTCTGCCCGTTCCGCCTAACCATCGGTCGCCTTGCTTCGTCTGCTTAAGGTCGAGTCTCCAACTACTTACTCCGCCTGCAACCTAGTTACCCAACCACGCCTCCGCCTCCTTCGCGTCGCGCCACCCCACCATTGTCGTCCGTGATACTTGGGAGCAAGATGAAGCCATCATCTTCAATGACTCGAGACGTGATCGACCTTGCGTGGGCTTTAAAGGCGAAGGCGACAAAGTTTAATTCAAAGTTGAGATCCTGGATGTGCGCCGCTCTATTGCAGAGCTCCATCAAGCTCTTTCTAAGATTCTCCAGGTTTCTGTCGACTTGGATCAAGGCGATAATCCACTGTAATCTCCTCCGGGATTACCTTCCTCTCCATCGAGCGAAGACAATCGCAAAGCTCCTCTGAGCTCAGCTTCCCAAGGAGAATTCGACCCTCACCCCAAAGTAATCTTTCCCTTCCTTTTTCTCCTCTTCCCTTCTCCTCCTCCTCTCGCTTCTTTTTTTCTATGCTCCTCTCTTACGTTTAACACCACCACCCCATCTTATAACCTTCGTGCCCTTCCAGTCACTATCTCTCTTTTCGCACCGTACTAGTCAAACCACCGCCTGGCCTTCGCTCCATATCCTTTCCTCTCCTTCACCTTCGCACCGCCGTCACCTATACCTTCCAGCTTCGAACAATATGCATCATTTCATCAACAACCACCATTGTTAGAGCTCCCCTCCCGTACCACCGTACGTACGTGGGGTCGCACCAGGAATTAACATCACTCCGGTCGTTGTCATTCGTTAGCACAACCACCATCTCTTCGCCGACTACATGTGGAGCTGCAGCAGCACCGACTCTACCTTCCTCGCACATTCACCCTCACTACACTGTCCCGTGTTCCGCTACAATCGTTCGATCATCATCGGATGGTCATCAAAGCACCAAGTCACGACTCCAATCCTCAATGCAAGCATCGTGATTTGAGACCATTGAACACGTTCCATGCTAACCACGTAGATCCTCAGGAGTCCGTACCTCTAACAGAGCTAAGAACTGAGGCTTCGTCCGCTCGAGCCTTACCCTTACATGCCCTGCACATGGGATGTAGGGAAAATTGTAGATAGGCCCTCGTCTTCAACACCCCTTACAGGTATTGGTAATTATAGAAGTGAACTTTTGTACTATTTTATTATATTTTTTGAAATTGCATTGATACCCCTATCTTTATGTACTTATTTGAGCCATTATTTGGGGACATTTTGAATTTATAAAAAGAGTTTAATGGGGTTGCCCCAACAATGGCAGCCTCGCGCAATTTTCGACTTTTTTTTGAAAAATATCATCATGTATATTCATCCCTATATCCCTCCTATATGTCATTCGAATTTCGTCAGAAACAGAGACTCCTACGACCCCCATCGAGATGGTGTCGATTTAAAAAATCCTGTTACCATTAAAAAATGATTGTCTGGATGGAGGCCGTAGGAATCTCTATTTCTGACGAAATTTGAATGGCATGTAGGAGGGATATATGGATGAATATACATGATGATATTTTTCAAAAAAAATAAAAAATATCGAAAACGATGCGGGGGCAGCCCCATTAAACTCTTATAAAAGTTGCATGTTGTGGAGTGTTAAGATAGTTACTATTTTTAGTATGTTCATTTATGTAATTTTCTATTTTTTGTTTCATCCTTTTGTAATTTGCCCAATGGTTCTTCTGCTACATAAGAGAACCCTTGAGCCTCTTATAATATATCTCAGTACATCCCTTTAACATGGTATCAGAGCGACGGTCCTAGACTGGTGTTACCGTATCCAAACTCTATCCCTATCCCTACCCTACACGACACCTGCACCCCCCACCCCTCCCGCACCGCCCCTGACCCCCACACTGCCCCCCAGGTCCCCGTAACCACCCCACCGCCCCCAGGTCCCCGCGCCCACCCCACCCGCTCCCACGCCCGTGCAGCGTGCGTCAGGCGTCGTGCCCCAGGCCATGCGCTCTTGTGCCTTTGCGCGTCAGCGCCCTTGCATGTCAGGCGCCGTGCCCCATGCCTTGCGCATCCAGCGCCCTTGCTCGTCAGGCACCGTGCCTAGTGCGCCCAGTGCTCTTGTCTGTGATGTGCTCTCGTGCCCAGTGCCCTTGCGCGTGCCCAGCGCCCAGCATCCTTCCGCGTGCCCAGCGCCCCGCGTGTGCCCCTGTGCCAGCAAGTTTCTGTGAACGGCCTGTACCCTTGCACCCTTGTACCCAGCCATGCCTTGCCCAACCGTAAGCGCCCTGTGCCCAGCCGGATCCTTGCGTGTCCAATCGCTTACGCTCATGTGCACCGTGCAATCAAGACGTCCTCTGCCCTGACCTTGATCCTATCAGTGGATAGGTATGTGATTTGATTTCCATCAGAGATACGGAGTTTTATCAATCAAAGAGGATTATCAAGGATGAGTGTATGAGTATACATGTGCAACCAATCCTTCGTATGATTCTGTAGATTCGTTTATATTGGTCTACTTCCCAGTCGAGTTCCGTTATTCGGCTTCCTTACAATATGTCAGACAGCAAGGGTGACATATTCTCGTCCGGAGTCTTCAAGGGCCTGGCTCATCCTGACAGATCCAGAGCCAGCGGACAAGACCGGGACAAATGGTTCTTGGAAGAAAGATAATGCATACGTGCGTGTTTGGCTTTGTGGGACTCTTACTACAGAGATAGCCAATGATATTCTAACTCAACCAACTGCGAAGGCAATGTGGGACACTTTGGCATCCACCTATGCCCAGGCAAAGAATGAGGCCAAGATCCTTCAACTACAGTTTGATATCTACAACACCAAGCATAATGGTCGCCCCTTGCATGTTTACTACTCTTCGTTGCGTGGCATGTTTGAAAAGCTTCATAGCTACATGCCCATTACGACGTCTATTGAACAACAGAAGACTTATAGGAACTCCACGATGGTTGGAGTTTTCATGGCTGGACTTGATGCAGAATATGATGCTGCACGTACTCATCTTCTTACTGGAGCAACCATTCCTCCTATAGAGGAGGCCTATAGCCGTCTCAGCCGACTCATCATCCCTTTAACAACCACGTCTTCGCACTCCTTAGCGATGGACGCTTCTCGTGGTCGAGGCGGGACGATCCAGTCCAGAGGTCGCACACCTCGAGGAAGAGGCAGTGGACGCCAATGTGGTCCATGCACCTATTGCCGCGAGCCTGGACATGCAAAGGATACATGCTATCAGAAACATGGATATCCTATTTCTGGTCAAGCAGTAGAGCAGATTGCATCTTCAGAGACTTCAACTCCCCAGTCCGATCCTCGTCTGGATGATATTATCTCTCATATTCGAGAGATCATAACTCCTAGTGCTGACACCACCATAGATATTGTTGTAGCAACCAGAGCCTCTTCGAGCTCCTCAGGTATCACATATGCCTTTACTGGTAGTATGAATGCAGACATGACAGAATGGATTGTAGACTCTGGTGCGTCTCACCACTTATGTGGAGATAGAATGCAACTAAAGTCCTATAGGGCTACACCACCTAGCAGATAGGTCGTCATTGCTAATGGCGACCACTTACCCGTTACAGGCAGGGGGAGGTGCAGTTGACACCGTCCATGTGCATGAAGAATGCTTTATATGCTCCTGCCTTTCAGATGAATTTACTTTATATTAGTCAGATCACTGAGGACCTGCATTGTCGTGCCATCTTTGACCCTCCATCTTTTGTGTTTCAGGATATACTCATGGGTAGGATGATTGGACGTGGCCGTGAGCAGCAGGGACTTTACAGACTGGTCCAACCTCCTAATGCTAGTGTTTCCATCATACCTACTAGACCTGTCTCTCCTTATTTGTGGCACCTTCAGTTTGGTCATCTTCCTCTGCAGAAGTTATGTCATGTTCTCCCTAAGATTTCTACGAGATTCTCCTTTCAGTGTGAAACATGTCAACTTGGGAAGCATCACCGTTCATCTTTTCCATCCCGTCAGAGTTGGAGTAGTTCTCATCTATTTGAGCTCCTTCATTTAGACAATTGGGGTCCTAGTCATGTTCCGGATCTTCAATGACACCATTTTTATCTTGTAGCCGTCGATGATTTTTCTAGACTTTCTTAGGTCTTCTTATTGAAGAATAAGTCTGAGGTTACTATCAAGTATTTTATTAATGAAATAAAAAATATTTTTCTGCCAATGTCAAGTATATTCATTCTGACAATGCCTTGGAATTCTACACCTTACATCTTTCTGAGTTCCTTAGATCCCATGGCATTGTTCATCAGACCTCATGTGTCTACACTTCCCAACAGAACGGAGTTGTCGAGCGCAAACACCATCACTTACTTGATGTAACCAGAACATTGCTGATACAAAGCTGTGCTCCTCATTCTTACCGGGGTGATGCTGTCCTTACTACTTGCTATCTGGTAAACCGTATGCCTTCATCCGTATTAGGAGATAAGATTCCTTACTCGATTGCGTTTCCCGAGAAGGATCTCTTCTCTCTCACACCTCGTGTGTTTGGATCTGTTGCCTTTGTTCATGGTGTCTCTCCAGGGCATGACAAGCTCTCTCCTAGAGCTGTCAAGTGTGTGTTTGTCGGCTACTCTCGTACCCAAAAGGGGTATCATTGCTTTGATCCACTAAGCCAAAAATATTTTGTTAGTGCTGACGTTACTTTCTTTGAGTCGGTCATGTATTTTTCTCCTACAGGTGACCGACTTACTCCATCTGACTCTAATGATGAGATATACATGCCACCACCTCCTACATTTGGTTCCTCACCTTCACCTACTCCTCCACCACCTCCTCCACCACCTCCGTTGGTTCAGTTCTTACCTCGTGGTGTTCCTCGCATATCTCGCTCTGTCCGCCATGCTCACAAGCCTTGCCCATCATCCAATACGTCTCAGGTATGTAATGAGCATATTATTTCTAATGACGGCACTACTGAATTAACTTTACAACAGGAGGAGCAGGTACCCTCTCAAGAGGGAAATATACAGGCCCAGGACTTGGCAGATGATCTTGACATACCAACTGCTCTATGAAAGCATAAACGAGCATGTGCTACTTACCCTCTTACAGCCCAAAATTCTTTGAGCAGGTTGTCAGAGGATTTTAGGAGATTTACGTTAGCACTATCAGTCGTGCAGATACCAAAGATTTATCAGTACACTCTCAAAGATAGTCAGTAGAGGTTAGCCATGGAGGAGGAGATGGCTGCGCTACAGTCACGTGGTATGATGAGTCTTGTTTCTGCTCCTATTGATATATCAATCGTGGGATGTAAATGGGTGTTTACTGTGAAACACCGTGCGGATGGCAGTGTGGATCGCTGTAAGGCAAGACTTGTAGCATGAGGATTTACCCAGATATATGGGGTGGACTATTACGATACTTTCTCCCCAGTTGCTAGACATTCGACTCTACGCATTCTCCTTGTTGTTGCTGTGACACGAGATTGTCCTCTTTATCAGCTTGATGTGAAGAATGCATTTCTCTATTGTAACCTACATGAGAAGGTCTAGATGCAGCAACCACCTGGGTTTGTTGTTGAGGTGGAGTGTCAAAAGGTTTGCAGGTTACACAAGGCTATCTATGGCCTCAAGCAAAGTCCAAGATCATAGTTCCAAAAGCTCTCGGACTTGATAGAGCAGCATGGGTTTGTAAAATCAACTGCTGATCACTCCTTGTTCATACAGAAGACCCAGAGAGGTATTACAATTATTCTTGTTTATGTTGGTGACATCATTATTACAGGAGATGACGAGCAGGGTATTCAAGATGCCAATGACTTCCTAGGTCAACAGTTCGTGACCAAGGACCTTGGACATTTACACTACTTCCTCGGAATAGAGTTTTCCAGGAATCAACAGGGTCTTGTAATGACCCATAGAAAGTATGTGATAGATCTTCTTCCAGAGACTGGCATGGCGGATTGTAGACCTGCCACTATTCCTCTTGGCCCAAGCATGAAGTTCTATGATGATGATATCGAGGAGGTCGACAAGAGAAGATACAGAGAGCTGGTTGGCAAGCTATTATATGTAACTATTACCAGGCCCGACATAGCATTTGTAGTGAGCAAAGTGAGTTCGTTTATGGAGCAGCCCAGACAAGCACATATGGATGCAGTCTATATGATTATGCGATACTTGAAGACTTCACATGGTACTGGACTTCTTTTCAGCAGAGGCACATCTCTCTCAGTGACAACATACACAAATGCAGACTATGTTGGGTGTCCAAAGGATAGAAAGTCTACGACTGGATTTGCTGTGTTCATAGGAAATTCTCTGGTTTCATGGAAGAGTAAGAAGTAGACTGTGATTGCTAGATCAAGTGCTGAATCGGAATACAAGGCCATGACACAGGCTAGTACAGAGATGATGTGGGTCAGATCCGTTCTTACTGACTTGACTATAGAAGTACCTCTTCCCATGCACCTCCAATGTGATAATCAAGCTGCTCTCTTCATTGTAAATAATCCATCCTTTCAAGAGAGGACGAAGCACATAGAGGTGGATTGCCACTACACTCGTTGCATTTAATTGAACATTAGTTAACTGGTATTTTGATTAATCCGAATTTGCCCGCCTACAATGAACATTGCGTTAATTCCAAATTATTAGCAAGGGCATTTTAGGGTTCTTCAAGCACAACCTTTGAAAGGACCAAAACTTCCTCGAGGCAGTCTTCTCACATAAGATGTGAGATAGTGCTAAATAGATTTTCAGGTATGGACCTCTTCTAATTACTTTCTAATGTATGCTAGCTAGAAGTTCTACTTTATTGGTGTTATTCGTTGAGGTCTCAATACTACGACTGGGAATGATGAGCCTACTTGAAGAATGATTAGAAACAATGGTGCTTGTTACATGAATAAATAATTACCCAATAAGATACAACCTAAAGAAAACTTATTTTTCGAGTCCAATGTCCAATTGCATCGAAAAACTTACCGTGACTCATTCAATCAACCATGGACATATAACACTTATGGGACATAGTTGGAGCAAACGACATCTCACATTTTGAGTGCTTGCCTACCCCTTTCTTGCTTTGTCTTCGAGTAGGCACAGACATATGCTTGTCCTTCTAGGTCTGAACATGAAATGTTAGATGTGGATGACTTCAAGTAATATGATACCGTTGTTTTCTCCTTTTTCAATAAAGTTTTTTTCCATAAAAAAGTTCATAAAAATATATGGTAATAGAACAAACCTAACTTTGGTTCCTAGGAGATCTTTCCCCTGGGACCCTCACTCCACCGAGTCCCTCAAAGGTGCTATCTTGTGTCCTACTCCCACATTCATGAGCATCTCACAGTTGGTGGATTCTACATGTCTTTAAACATGCCACATCCCTTGTATCCTCCCTTATTAGATTATTAATACCTCTGAAGGCTATGAATCCCCTCATACCAGTTTGCCAGAAACAAGTCGAAAGCGGATTCATATTAGATGTGCTAGCCTCACGTAATGGGCGTGGCTAGACAAGCAGGCGATATCAATGGATGAAGCATCCAGTATCTCGACTAGAATGTTGGAGATGATTTTCCATTTTAGAACATTGTTGTGTCTGAGCTAGTGTGGTTGAAACGGAAGATACAACGCCTTGTATGATGAAGAGATCGTATGAGAATCGTAATAAATGTTGAGGGGAGATTAAGTGAAGTAGGAAGTACCTCTAATGTCTTTGCATAGTGACATCATTAACTTGTATGAGACGATGATCTTGTAGTTAAATTTGGAATGTATGATATGAAAATTAATTCATCCGAAGCAGGTGACGACATTTAAGATATGTTATGGATATATTCATGTAAAAAAAATATTATGCGTAACATTTAATATAAATCAAATAAAACAAACTAAATAAGTTCGGTTCACATGTAAGCAATAAGTGCATTTATATAAAAACTGCTCTATAAAAGTTTGTATCCTATACATGATATGTATCCATTTCCTGTAATAATCTTTTTTTAAATATGATAATATATCTTTCATTAATGGTGTATTTACATCCATATTCGCAATTAAAGTAGAGAATGAAATTGTGATGCCTTTGTAAAACTTTCTAACAATGTCAATTTTTACCATTGATTAAATGAGGTTCAAGGCATATTTGAAAAGATTGGGACCAACTTTAGAATATAGTCCTTGGGTGGGGCCTCGAATATAAATTACCATTTAGTTTTTTCCTCTGCTTTATATTCTTCACCTCCTCAACGTTTATAAAATAACGAGAGTTGGTTTAGAAAGCATGTTATACCACAATATAAGTAAACTATAAGTATGCAATGTATATGGGTATAAACAAGGGTAAAATGGGGCTGCCCCCAGGGAGTAGCCAACTTGGCTACTCCCACCCTTATTTTTCCCTCATTTTTTTATTTTTTTAGAAAATAAAAGTTTGTATATTCATCATTATATCCCTCCCACATTCTATTAAAATTTCGTCAGAAACAGAGACTCCTAAGCCCTCCATCCAGACGTCATTTTTTTAACGGTCGCAGAATTTTTTAAATCGACCATGTTTGGATGGAGGCCGTAAGAGTCTCTGTTTCTGACGAAATTTTAATAGAATGTGAGAGGTTTATAATGATGAATATACAAATTTTTATTTTCCAAAAAAATAAAAAAATGAGCGAAAAATAAGGGTGGGAGTAGCCAAGTTGGCTACTCCCTGGGGGCAGCCCCATTTACCTCTATAAACAACCATGGTATAGTAGATTATGAATAAGTGGACATAGGTATGTATATACATTGACATATATCGTTAGTATCCGTGTATCGAATTTTCAAGAGGATGAACGTCACAAAAATAGATTTATATGTTTATAAATTGATTATTAAGTATAAAGTTGCAATTATATATACACCAAAGATCACAATTGAGAACAAAAAAAATCTATAGGCACAGAAGTTTCCATTTTTAGAGGCAATTAAAGATGTACGAAGACAAGTTGATTATACTATATTTTGGAGTCTCAAATCGGTAGTAATCTATGGTTGTGTCAGCTGATCATACGAACATAAGAAGATTGAATCATGATATATTAGCTCATTAGCATATATACCATCCTCATGTATATCCAATGAAAGATTCATGTTAGTTGTACAATCCTTTCGGAAGGGATGTAGCTGGACAAGCGGACGATGTCAACAGATGAAGCAACAAGTATCTTGACAAGAACACTGGAGATGATTGCTCAGGTTGAAAACACCACTATAATCGAGCTAGCCGTTTTGAAACGGAAGACACAACGTTTATATGATGAAGAGATCACACGAAAAGCATAATAAATCCTGACCCAATAGATTTGCATGGCACACTATGATCAAGAGGTTAAATTTGGAATGGATGCGCTGAAAATTAATTCAATTGAAGCATGTGGTAATGTTTAAGATATGTTATGGATGTAATTATATATGTAATAAAGTTCTATGCATTATTCCATGATATTAAATATAAATTAAATAAATAATTTAAATACCTTTATTTCGTAAGTAAGCCATATATAAATATAGCAACATATCTTTTATATCTGTTAACATTCGTATCCACATCCGTATTCATATTTAAAAGAAACAAGGTTATTGTAATACTTTTATGTCAAACTTTACCATTGATAATATAGTGCTCAGGTCAAACTTGTTACTTTTAAAATAGAAAGACCAATATGGAATCTGGTGAAAGACATTGACCATTTTGGGATCTGGTCCATAAATGGGGCCTCAAATGTAAATTACCATTCATTTTTTCATGCTATTTTATGTTTTCCACCTTCCTCAAGAGGGTGAGGGTCAGTTTGGAAATTATGTGTGTTTGGATAGTGGGTTTAGGTGGGTTAAACTGATTGCAGGTAACTCATTTTTGGATTTTGGTGTTTGGATAAAGGGTTAAACTGGGGATGGGTTAGAAGTGAGTTTATTGTGATGTGATTGTATTGGAGTTTGAAAAAGTGAGTAGTTATTGTGATGTGATTGTATTGGAGTTTGAAAAAGTGAGTAGAAGTGGAGTAGTTTATAATTTTTATATGATATGATGGTATAATATATTATTTTTTGATGAAATTGATGATGGAGAATTGATTTATTTATTTTTTTTAAAAAGATAAAAAATAGGATCAAAGGAAGAAAATATGAGGTAAGGGTCCCTCTAGCCGAACATGACGGAAGAGGTATTTGCAAGCCTCCCAAGATGGTGAAGGCGGCGAGATTAGGGTAAATATTCAATTTTAAATTTTGGTTCTTCTCTGGCGACATAGGTACTTTGTTCGTCCGCATATCTCGCTGGGGCAGAGGCAGTATGGAGGATGTGAGAGCAACGTCGGCGTGGGTGGCGAGCCATTCTTCCCATGTAACCACCGATTACACAGGTTTCTTTTCTTCTCATTTCTCCTATACGTTTTGGAGTCTACACCTCTCCACTCCAGGCATTTGGTGGCTGTTCTATATCTATGGCACTTGCATAATAATGTTTACTTCAAAAGAGAAAGGAAAGAACAAAAACTAAAAAACACGGACGAACTTCTGATCATTGTCGCATAAAATAGACGTTGTTATTTGCAAGAAGAAGAGGATAACCGTGTTTCTTTTATCCGTCAATGGTGTGAGATTTAAGATTATGTCAGGAAAAGATTCTTAAAATAGATATTTGTTATTATTTTAAGCAATGTATATGCAAATGCAACTGATGCTATCCACGCTAAAATAAATCCCAAAATAATAAAAGAGAAGCATCAGTATAGAAAGAAAATAGAAACTTAGTGACTAAATCTGGAACTTCCAGCTCTTATAGCGAAAACTCATTCTTGAGTGGTGGTACCTAACAAAAACAATCGCTTTCATGAAAGAACACAAAAAGGTTTTGGTTGTTATATGCTGGAGCTAACAGTGATGTAGATCCATGCCAAGTGGTGATGGTGGAGGCTGATGTAAGAGAAGGAAAGAGGATGAATGATGTTGGAACGGGATAATGGTGGTCGATGGAGGAAAGGGGAGGAAGATGGGCAGGAGGAGAAGGAACGGACATGGAAATGTAAGGGGTGGGAGATTACTAATCTTTCACGTTGAAGTCCTTCCACTAATATCCATGTGGCGTAGTTGTCAGAGGACTTATCACACTCTATGTATTGATCCTTGAAGCGCTTTATGTTCTCATCTTCATTTTCCCTTGCTTGATGGTGTGCGACATATGTGCGTCCTCTTTGATCTAAGTACCCTACACACAATATTCAATGAACTTTAAGATAATTTTTTTTGTAAGAAAAGAGGGCTTCCACCGTATAGGTGTGTGCCCAAAAACTTCACCGTTTATCACCTTGGTAACATGATTACATGCCGGTTATAGACGGTAAAGGAGATTACATCACCCAATTTTCAACAAGCGCTTTAACATGCACCACATTCTCACCGTACATTCTGTCCCCTCTGAATATAACACCATTTCTGGCAATCCGTATTGCCAAAGAACCGCTAAGCATCCAGAACAATCCTTTTTCGTGCCCCTCAATCTTCAACAATGGACTCCTAGAAGCCCTCCATACTGTCACATAGAACCTGATGATCCCCAAAGAGCGACCAAGCCTCTGCAGACTCGCGGAGCTCCTGTACCTGAAAGATAAGTGATCCACATCTTCCACCCCCATCTAGCACCGTAGACATGATGAGTTGGAGTTCACGAAGAATCTCGTAACCCAGTCCCCCGTTAGCAATCTACCTCTTCTGCACATCCACAGAAAAATCTTCACACGTATCGACACTCTTTCCAGCCCCAAAGTCTTCTACAACCCGCCTCGGGGCCATTCCGAACAGTGTTATGGGTCCCTTTCAATATCTTGTATGCTTTCCCGACAAAGAAACAACCATCCTGCCAACACTAGCAGTCTCTGCCCTTAGTGGGCCCATCCACATTTTCCAAGGTCGCAAGCATCATCACCAGTTCCTCCGCCATTTGGTCTGAAAGGTTAGAGCGAAACGATGGGAGAAATCGTAGCCATCCCACACCTCATCCACGAGAGCACCCAGGTTCGTATTAAGGGCCATCAATCGGGAAAACGCTCACCCAGCACACCGCCTTCGAACCGGTCTTCTAACCATAATCGAAAGCTCGACCCGTCCCCAATATCGGCCGCAAGGATGGACGAATCTCCTGTGCCAACCCACAGATCCCCCTCCAGAAGAGTAATGGTGCCAAGATTAGATTCTCGGTGTTGGGAAAAGCGTTTCCAACTTCCCACCTCGTTGACTTTACAGAGAAATGTACAAATCAAGCTATCACAATCTCCCCAAATATTGACAACCTACTTGCAAAGAAGGGCCTTGTTCATTTCATAAAGACTTCAAACAACAAGACCCCCCATCCTCCTTGGCACAAGCGACCGACTTCCAGTCAACAAGGGTAATACCACCAAACTTCTCTGAAGCAACCCAAAAGAACCTACGCATGACACATTCAAGCCTCTTCCTCATCCGGTCATCCCAACCTGAAGCAGCTTCGATGAGAGAAAAAAGATCGTTATGGCAGAGAGGACCGACTTCAACAGTACCAGCCTTCCACCCTTAGACAGACAAGCAACCTTCCACCTTACTACTCTCTGCTCCACCTTCTCAGTCACATGACCCCAATCCTCCACCCTCATCTTACCAGCTACTAAAGGAATACCAAGATACCTAATAGGCAGTTGGCCTCAAGGCAATCGCAACAGCCTTCACAAGTTGCAACCTCCTCCTCCGACATCCCAAAAGGGATGAACTCCGACTTCTCCTTGTTAATCCTCAACCCTAACAACATCCGGAACAAATCAAGAACCGAAGATACTCCTTGGCAACTCATAGGATCCCCTTCTACAAATAAGATCGTGTCGTCCACATATCGGAGGACATGAATAGAAATCTCGTCCTTCGAGTATACTCAGAAATAAACATCTCTAACCACACGATAACCATGCAGTACGTTCGAAGCGAGCATAAAGAGCAGCGGAGCAAGAGGACAACCCTGGTGAACACCTCGTTGTGGTTGGAAAAAAACCACCCTTCGTCTGCCCGCACACCAACACCGCAGAAGACATAGTAGTGATACACCTTTTCATCCAGAGTCCAGACTATCCATCTCAGAGGAAAACCACACCTGTGCATAGAGGCCCAAAGGAAGCGCCAATCCACGCAATCATAGGCCTTGGAGAAATCCACCTTCCAAAGGACGCCTTTAGTCTTGCACCTGTGCCAATCCGCCACAATCTTCGATGCCAGCACCACGCTATCCAACAAGTGTCTACCTGGGAGAAAGGCACTCTGTGCTGGGGAGACAATCTTGTTCAACACCTTCTTCAGATGATTTGCAAGTGGCTTTGCTAGGATCAAGTAAACTGCGTTTGAGAGGACAATGGACCGATAATCCTCAATTCTGGAGGCACCATCCTTCTTAGGGAGCAAGAAGATGAAAGAGCAGTTGAGTCTCTCAAATCCCCTATTCTCATCCATGAATTCCTTTACCACCGCCATCAACTCCTCAGCAATGAGATCCCAAAATTATATGTAAAAGAACACTGAGAACCCGTCCGGACCAGGGCACCCATCCGGGTTGAGAGAGAATAAGGCATTACAGACCTCCTCGATGCTCAAAGATCTTGCTGAGTTAGTTCCAAGTACATGGGAGTGGATCATGGTTCAGAGTTTGTATTTCAACTTAACTAGTTAGGATTGAAAAGAACATCATTCTAAGCAATGACTATCTTTTGTTCATATTGGAGAAGGAAGTCTTATGGCGTTAAGATGTTATGGTTTAACTTATCTTCAAAACTTTGAAGTTGCTTGATTGTTGCTCGACCATTTCTTTTGATGGAAAGGGTAAAGTACGAGGTCCAAGTGCGAGAGTGGGAAATTTGATGTCGCCAACATTGACTTCAACCACGTCGTTGATTAGAATGCATATTCTTTATGCGAGACATGCATCTCGTGCATTCCTCCTGAAGAGCGTTTATTGTCAGCTCCGGAGCTAGTTTGTGTTGTTCCCGAACACTTGTTCAGTTCTCTGGGACGTGGCACTCTGACTACTCAACGTTTCCTCTTTTTAGGATATAAATCCTTGTCCTCCTCGACTTGGATTTCCTGATTGTCCTTTACCAAGATTTTAGGAGGGAGGTGGGAGCTCTCTCTTTAGCATGGTTTGCTCGCATTTTAACTAAAAGATCATCATAATATGTGGTAGTGTCTTAGGGGGTTGTTGCATCCTTGACTTATGTTTGCTTTGGGGTGATTGATTTTTTTGGGCTGTCGCTTCTTGCGCCCTTGCCCTCTTGTTAATCCCTTTCCCCAAGCTAAGATGCTGATAGGAGGATGCGAGACGACTCAACGGTCAAGATATGGCCATCTTCAATTTGTACAGTTACAAAAAGTTCCTCTCATAAACGACAAGACAACGCGAACCTTGATTGTTTAGAAATGCTATCGACAACCCCGGGGCCTGATGGCTTCCCAGTGTTTTTCTATAAGGAATTTTGGGATATCCTCTCTCAGGACGTTCTGGAGGTAGCTCTCGAATTTTGTGCTGGCAACAATGGTTTCAACAAGCTTAACAAATCTATTATCGCTCTCATTCCCAAGTCTGCTTCTGCCACCCGGATTGAGGACTTCAGGCCAATTTCCATTTCAAACTCAATCTACCTTATCATTGCCAAGGTATTGGCTCGCCGATTGGCCCCGATTCTTGATTCGCTTATCTCGCCCTCCCAGGCAGCTTTTATTAAGGGCAGACAAATTGGTGATTGCTATGCGGTGGCGTCCGAAATTATTCATGCCTGGCACAAGAGCGACACTCGTGGGATTCTGTGGAAAATCGACTTCTCGAAAGCATATGACTCTCTTGATTGGCGTTTTTTATGGTCTGTCCTTAAGAAGCGGGGATTCCCTCTGCTTTGGATCACCTGGGTACGACGTTGTGTCTCCTCGGCCTCTATGTCGGTGTTGCTCAATGGACGTTTGGCGGGGGGTTTTTTCCAGCCTCGCCGGGGTATTCGGCAGGGTTGCCCCCTTGCCCCTTTGCTCTTCGTCTTGGCCGCGGACGTGCTTTCCACAATGATTCACAACGTGGTTGCGGCTGGCCTGTCTCGTGGTTGCGCGGTTGGTCACTTCTCTCTGCCGATTATTCAGTTCGCGGATGATACCATTTGCTTCATTGAGGGCGACGAGTCGAATATTGCGGGAATGGCGACCACTTTGGAGCTTTATAGCGAGGCTTCAGGGCTTCTCATTAATTATAACAAGTCCTCTATGGTCCCCTTTTCTCTTCCCACTGCGGAGGTTGAAGCCTGTTCGAGGATTTTGCGCTGTGATGTGGGTGCTCTTCCTCTGGATTATCTTGGGCTTCCGTTGTCTATTGGCAGGGCGCGCTTAAGGGATTGGCAGCCGTTGATGTATCGCGTGGCTGCCCGTTTGGCTGGCTGGCGTGCCGCTATCCTCTCTCGGGGCGGTCGTCTGGTTCTCCTCAAATCGGTCCTTGCTTCTTTGCCTATCTATTTTCTTTCTGTGAAAGGGATGCCTAAGGGGATTCGTCGGCGGTTGGATTCTCGCTTGAGGAACTTTCTTTGGGGCAAGAAGGGGTCTGTGCGTAGCGGCGTTCCCTTGGTTGCTTGGGACGATGTGACTCGGCCGAAGAAGGAGGGGGGGTTGGCGGTGAGGAGATTGGCTATCGTGAATGAGGCATTTCTTCTTAAATGGGTCTCTCGGCTATGCGGGCCGGAGGATAATATGATGCTTAACTTCGTAAGATTGGCTGTTGGGCTCGACCGGAGTCTGGATCTGGCTATGGACGCCCGTTTTTTGGCATCTTCCTCTCAATTCTCTCGTGATATTAGTAATGCTCTGATCCGCAACCGTGCTCATTTTGTCATCAAGCTGGGCGATGGCTCCCTCACTCGTTTTTGGGGTGATGATTGGACCGGTAGAGGGCCTCTTAAGGATGCCTTTCCTCGGTTATTCGCGCTGGTGGACGACCCTGATGTGAGGGTGGCTTCTTACTGGGATGGGTCTGCTTGGGGGCCGAGATTCGTGGCCAACCTTTCCGACCAACGTTATCTGGAGTTTGTGGCTCTTCTGGAGATCCTTGCGGTCTCGCCCTCGCCTTTGGTGGGGCGAGATCATCTCTGCTGGAAGAATGGCTCCTTCTCTGTTCGTGACGCTTACAGGGCCCTTCTTCCGCCCTTGGATGTGGTCGATGTTTCGCTGCTCCGGGACTGTCAATTCTTTTGGAGCCTCCGGGTCCCTGAACGGATTGGCATCTTCTTATGGCTCTTCCGTCGTGGGCGTCTCCTTTCTCGTAGCAGGTGTGCCGCTCTATTTCCTTCGGTTTCGCCTATATGTGGTCTGTGCAACCTGGACGTTGAGACTATTGACCACCTCTTCTTCCGCTGTGATAAGACGCGTACCATTTGGGCGGATCTGGCCTGGCTGGACGTTTCGGACTACGCTTCCTTCTGCGACTGTTTGGTTCGTTCTCGGGCAAGGAGTAAAAACGACATCTTATCTTCTATTGCTCGGCTGTGGTGCATATGGACTGCTAGGAATGAGGCTCTGTTTGCTGGCCAGCGATTCTACTTGGAAAATGTCCTCATATCTGCTTCCCGCTTCGTCTGTGATTGGTCTGTTGCTTAGTTGTTTTCATGGTGTCGTCGGGGTATCGAATTGTGATACCTTCAGATCTTGGTTGTACTCTTTCTCTCCCCCTTCCTCTCTGCGTTTCTCCAGCTGTAAGTCTCTCTTTTCTTTTCTTTGTTTTCTATTAATAAATGTGGGGTGAGCACCATGGAGTGCGTCCCCCGCTTTTTGAGTTTCAAAAAAAAATTACAAGAGGAGGGAAAATGAGAGTAAAAGCATAAGCAATTATAGAGGCGAGATGTTGATCATGTTCCATCATTATGGTGTAGGTCTAGGATTTTCCATAACACTATATGTTCCTCAATGTTTGGTCTTTCACAATCTCTTTGAGAAGAGCACATGGCTCAATATTTGGTGGAATAGAAAAGAATAGCTTGGTTTCTTTTCTGGAGGGGGACCTTCTCTCTCTCTTTATATATATATTATGGTACATTGACTTTTACTGGAAGTCCTTGTTTGGCCTATTTCTGGATGTTGGTCTGGAGGTGCTGTGATCACAGGAATCACCTAGGATGTTGGTGGAGAAGATTGTGGGGATTAGTAACATGATCGATCAATCTACTTGTCACTCAAACTGCTGATTTGCGGTGTCATGAACTTCAGGGTTTTTGGTAGAGAAGATCACAGTCTTCGTTCTACAACCTTCATTACCATGATCTTTGGATCTCCAAAGATGTTGGTGTAAAAGATCTAGACATCGGTTCGTTCCACAAAAGACAATTTTATGCAGATATTGGTTTTGATGTGATTTGGTTGGACATTGATAGTGGGCATTTTGGCTTGTTTGACAGGCAGCACTAGTGTCATGGCATATCTTGCAAATGACTAATCAGCGACTTCATCCCTAATCAAATATCACGTGGAAAATGTGGTGCAAAAAGCCTTGTATGCGTTAAGGGTGACATCATTTAAGTAGTGGGTGATTCTTATTTGTGTTATACCCACTTCAATGGTCTGGTGGTAGAGCAATGTGCCTACCACCCAAAAGATCATGATTCAAATCCCCCCTTGAAGAGGGTTGCTTTAGGTAGTCGACAACTAGCTTAAAACATAGTTTTTTTGACCGAAAACATGAAGGGGGAGCCCGCCCAAGGCGGGAGTCACCACACCAACTCTTTCATTAATAGCAAGAGAGTACATCAGTTGGAAATCCAGAAATTGTACAAAGCATTACAATGCGCGAGCACATTCTCGTAGTAAATCCGCTGTCCCTTGAATATGCTATCATTCCTGCCAACCCAAATAGCCTAAAAGACGACAAATGACCTCGAGACGTCGTCCGAGGACCTAAGACCCACCGATCGAATAGATCTCCAGAAATGCTCCAAGCTGGATGCCTGGACCCTATTCAGCCCCAACGAATCTCAAACATGCACCGAAGACCTGCAACCGAAGAATATGTGCTCCGCATCCTCCAAACACTCCTCTCATCTATCGCAGCTCAGATCTGCCACACCAAATAATCTCCCCCTCCTTACTTTGTCACACAGACGGTTTCTTCTTAAATACCATAGGAACACCTTAACCCGAGTAGGAATCTTGGCCGTCCAAATCAATTTTATATCCGCGCAGAGGTCTTCATCACGCCCTACTCCTCCACCACGCAGCTTCCGATAGACGCTCTTTACAGAGAATCTTCGATCTGCCCATTCAAAATGGTCCGGCTCACTAGACATCTCCCCAGGAGAGGGAACCTCTGACTGCAACCACAAGAAATCATCCAGCCGCTGATCCGACAGATTCGAAAGAAGCATAGGGGCCCACGACCTCGAGTCCGCCACCTCCGCCAACTGCGCCCCTTATTAGCTGCTATGGCCATCAACTTGGGAAACAGTGGCCTATCACCCCTCCCCCGTCCAGTCATCCAGCCAAAACCTGAAGAGCTGACCATTCCCCAACCTCGGCTGCAGGAAAGACCTGAGCTCCGGAAGCACGGCACGGATCCCCATCCACAACGGAGACTCACCAGACTTCCTCCCAGCCACCATCTCCCTAGTGATCCCGTAAATCCTCCTCAGAAGCATGGAGACCAACGAGTCAGAAGTATCCCAAATCTGCACTACCCATTTGGCAAGCAAAGCTTTGTTCATCATCTCCACATCCCGGATGCCAAGGCCTCCCTCAGCAACATGCCTAGCTAGATCCTCCCAAGCAACAAGATGCAAGCCCTTCCTCGTCTGCCTCCCATCCAACCAAAAGAAAGACCTCATCAAAGCTTCCACATTCCCTCTAACCCCAACAGGCATCAAACGCGTCGAGTAGAAAAAAATCGGAATGGTAGAGAGAACGTGCTTCAATAGGGTAAGCTTCCCACCCTTGGACAAAGTAGTAGCCTTCCAGCCTTCGAACCGCTCCTCCATTCTCCGAAGGACACAGTCCCAGTCCGACCTCCTCAACCTACCGTCAACCAGAGGCAACCCTAGATAGGAGATCGACAATCTCCCTAGGGGGCATCCCATCCACCCAGCGAGCCTGTCGCTTTCCTCGTCGTCCATCCACATTGGAACCACCATCCACTTCTGCCTGTTAATCTGCAAACCCGAGAGGCACCCAAACATATCCACCAGAATAGTAGCATTGTGGTTCCGCTCCTCCGTCCCCCCCCAGAAAGATCAGCGTGTCGTCCGCATACTGCAACACAGGTACTGAGATGTCCCCCAGCCGGAAGCCCTCACACCACTCCTCCCCTACCGCACGCTGAAACAAAACCGCAAGACAGTCTGCTACCAACACGGAAAGTAGAGGAGCCAAAGGGCAGCCCTGTCGAACACCCCTCTGCGGCTGAAACCACCCACCCTCCGGCCTCCCATTGACCAAGACGGAGCACGAGCAAGTAGTGACACATCTCTTGATCCAATGAATCCACTCTTCCGGGAACCTCCTCCTCTACAGCGAGACCCACAAGTACCGTCAACTGACACAATCGTAGGCCTTGGTGTAGTCAATCTTCCAAACGACCCCCTTCTTTCTGGACCTCTTCCACTCAAGACATCCGAAGCCGTCACGATCCCATCCGCCATACAACGCTCCAAAATGAAGGCAGATTGTGCAGGTAACACTACATAGCTCAACACAACCTTAAGCCTGCTCGCCAGTACCTTTGTGACAATGAGATAGATGCCATTAGAAATAGAGATAGGCTTGAAATCCCCCTACCCCACGGGGGTCTCTTTCTTCGGCAGCAAAAATATCAAAGCCTTGTTAACTTTCTCAAAACCCCTGTTGCCACTCCTGAACTCATCCAAAACATCCAAAATGTCATCCTTCAGCAAATTGCAGAACTCCCGATAAAAAGATATAGGGAAGCCATCCGGACCAGGAGCCCCGTCCACATTCAAGCTCCAAACAGCCCTGCGCACCTCCTCCTCCGAAAAAGCCACCAGTAACGAGTTAGCCTGGGGTCTGCTCAACGATCCCACTCCCAAACCCGTCCACCCCCAGCCACAATCCTCCCGCACCTTACGCGAAGCCATCACGAAGAACTCCCGCAAGGTACCCCCAATGCTCCTCTTATTCGACACCCTCACCCCTCCTACCTCCTCCTCATGCAGAAAATTCCTTCCCCTTCGCCCGGACGCCAAGGAATGAAAATAACACGTGTTGGCACCACCTTCTCTCAGCCACTTCTGCCTCGATCTCTGCCGTCAATGAACCTCTTCTTTCCTGTTCTCCGACAATGCCGCCTCCAAAAACACTGCCCTCTCATCCACCTCCTCAGGAGACAGCCCCCGCTCATCTTCCACCCCATCCAACCTGCTGATCCTCGCCTCTGCCTCAGCCCTGACGACCTTCCGCCTCCTGACGACCTCCCGCCCAAACAACAACAGCACCCGCCGTAACGAAGCCAACTTAGCCGCGAACCCTGACATAGCAGAACCCACCTCTTCACACCCCCTCCAATGACCAACCACTAGCTCCCGAAAGCCCTCCTCCAACAACCAATTCTTCTCGAAATGAAAGGAGAACCTTCCCAGCTGCTCCTCCCCGGAGAACCAAAGAATGGGAGTGTGATCAGAAAGTGTCGTAGGGAGAGCCCAAGCCCTCGCCAGCGGAAAGGCCTCACCCGCCTCTACGGACATCAGGAACTTGTCAAGCCTGGACCTCAACCTCGCATTCCTCCAAGTGAATTTGCTCCCAGCCGCATCAACAACAGATAGACCCAAGGAGCTAGACGCCTGCCTGAATTCTTCTGAACCAGAGTCTCTACCACCGCCCCCCAGGCCTGTCGTCAGGGAACAACGTGACGTTCAAGTCCCCATCGATAATCCAAACTCCAACCCCCTCCTCCGCAGCAACAACCGCCAAATCCGCAACCAGCAAGCCATCCTCCCGCCTGCACGGGCCATAGGCATTGGTGACCCACAAGTGAACTCCATCCGCCCTCCGCAGCAGCTTCATCGTCAAAGAGAACGTCGAGTAAGAAGTCCCCAACCAATCAAAGGAATCATACCGCCAACCAGATAAGAGCCCCCCAGAAGCTCCCACGGCCCCCTTATCTGCCAACGAGAAAAGCTCTAACCTGGCCAACTCCCGTCGCAACCGGTCGTCAAGGGACTGCAACTTCGTCTACTAAATCAAGAAGATATCCGCACCAGCTTCTCTCACTAGATTCCGTATGCCAAGCCTTTTATCGGGGCGGCCCAAGCCCCTCGCATTCATGGACAAGATCTTCATTTAGCAACTTGAATCACCATCTTCTTTAGGGGAATAACCCCCAAGCACCACACAAGATCCCTATCCAGCGCTGCAAACCGGTTCTGAATCTGCAACGAACTGTCAACAACCTGATGCAAAAACTCGGCAGGTGACTTCACCGCCAAGGAGGCCCTCAACGCAACCCTCTTCACCTTCCCGAGCTCTTCCGGGCGCCCCCCTCTCATAAGCCAAACCAAAACGTCGCGGTCCCAGACCCACCTCCTCGTGGACCATCGCCACAGGCTCACACCCACCAACCACACCACCAGCGTCCAACGTAACTGGACGAGGACGTCCACCGATGACCACCTCAGAGCCAGCGCCGCACCCCACGGCTAAGCTCACCTTTACCATAGTTAGATCATTCAACATGGATTGAGTCAGGGATATTTTTTAGGAACAAGGCAAGATTTTTCGCTCAGGGATATACACAACAAGGATGCATCGATTTCAACGAAACCTATGCATCTGTTGCTAGGTTGATTCAATCAGAATGTTATTGCCATTTGCTTGCTTCAAGTGGATTAAGATTTATTAATGGATGTTAAAAAGGTTTCTTAAACGGCTTCATTAAAGAAGAATCTTATGCCAGTCAACCACTGAGTTTCAAAGACTCCTTTAGAACATGTAACATCCTTAAGCTTAGGAAGGCCCTTTATGGACAACCAAGCCCCCCCCCCCAATTTTCAGCCTCATCTTTGTATAAGTCCATTTCTTTTTACTTTGATTATGGACAAGTTGACAAGTCACATTCAAGATGAGTTACCTTGGTGTATGTTATTTGCTGATGATATTGTGTTGATTGACGAGACTAGAGATGGAGTAAATGAGAAGCTTGAGGTTTGGAGACATGAGTTGGAGAGTAAAGGATTTCGTATAAGTAGGGCTAAGACAGAATATATGGAGTGCTCCTTTGATGGAAGCAATGGTGAAGGAATCGTTGTGAAGATTGGTGATGATAACATTCGGAAGAGAGATTCTTTTAGATATCTGGGATCTATTTTGCAACATGATGGGAAATTGATGGAGATGTTGCTAATAGAATAAATGCAGGGTGGCTAAAGTGGAGAGGAGCCTCTGCTGTTCTCTGTGATAAGAAAATTCATTTAAAAATTAAAGGAAAGTTTTACAAAGCAGCCGTGAGACCTGCTATGCTCTATGGATCTGGATGTTGGCCTGTGAACCATAGACATGTGCATAGAATGAATGTAGCAGAAATGAAAATGTTAAGGTGGATGCATGGACACACACGTAAAGATCGGATTCGGAATGATGCAATCAGAAAGAAAGTTGGTGTAGCTCCGATCGAGGATAAGATGCGAGAAAACCGCTTAAGATGGTTTGGTCATTTGCAAAGAAGATCAATTGATGCACTAGTTAGGAGATGCGAGTGTTGGGATGTTGAGCCGGTAAAGAGAGGGCGAGGACGGCCCAAGAAGTGTTGGAAAGAAACTATACGAAGGGATCTTAGTTTTATGGATATAAGCCCGTGATTGACCCAAGATAGATCTGAATGGAGGCGAAGAATCTATATAGCCGACCCTACTTAATTGTGGGAAAAGGCTTTGTTGTTGTTGTTATCTTTGTATGAGTTCCCTTGATCTCGAGTCTGCCCTTTTCATTTATAGTTTCTTTACATGACAAGCATAGGTTTCGTAGATCAGAGACAACCTCCTAAAAGGTGGTTTCATCCTCATGTTTTCCAGATGAAGAAGAGAGAGTAGGTGCGGCTCATAGTTGCCCTTCGATCGTCCCTCTTTATCTAATCAATACCTCTGAAGCATCATCAGTCCACGACCATCGGATCAAGCCTACACCTTACATAGCATCACATAACTCTATAAATCCTTTAGGTATGTGATGTGCGTATTAGTGATTTACCCAACAAAAAGGAGTCAATCATCAAACGATATATATCAATGTTGTCCGATTATTAACCGGATAGAAGCCTTGGATTGACAAGAATTCATGTTGTTGACCCTACTTAAAGTGGGAGAAGGCTTGGCCATTTTTTTGAATGAACTTTGGATGACCATATCCCTCTTAGATAGCCATTCATGGCATTTTAAAGAAGAAAGGAGATAGTTGGCACCGTTCATAGTAGCATCTGTCCTTGTTACTCATATCTCCTACAGAGGATCTGGGGGGCAACCTCTCCTTGTTGCATACTTCATTCAAAGATCCAGTTTCTTGTCTGTGTCCTGGAGTGTGAAGGGGGCTTCTCTCGTTGTACCAAGGACCTGGACTGTTATAAAATATAGCGGTTCAGGAGGAGTCGTGTCTTGGAGTTCCTGCATCCAGCTTGTCCATGTTTTATATACTGGACACGTGTTTTATCTTCTTGGCTGGCTGGTTATTCTGCCGCACTTACTCATATCCCGACAGACCCAATTCTTAAGGGATATTCTTCAATTTGTGCATAGCATAAGGAGTTCTCATCCTCATCAAAAAGATCGAGTTGACAAAATATGCTACAGAACTTCGATGCACATTTCTCTTGTGATAAATTAAAGGCATCAAAGGGTGAATGCCATTTTGGATGATCCCTCTTTTCTCTTTCCAAAAAATATACTTTGTGGTTTACCGTGAAACTTTCATGCGAAGACCATAGATACTAAAGCATTCGAATTGTGGGATATTAGGCGAACATGTATATTTCTTGGAATTATCTATATAATACTTTGAGCGTATAAGGCTGCTGGAAGAATGCTGAAATATCCAGGTTCTTTTCTCTTTATTATCTTAAGGAACTACAAACACTTATTTTCTCATCCTTGATTTTTAAAAGTACGAGGTATGTGCTATTTATAGTTGATGCATTTTTATAAGAATTTATAGTTGATACATATAATGGTAAGTTCTGTTCCGTAATTTGCAGTTCTTGAGAAATTAGTAGATGGAATGCAAGGCTCAGTCCCTAAAACCGAGTGGAACTTTGAAGGAATTCACTTTTTTGATGATGGACCACTTACAGTTCAATACCTGCTAGTTTTGGACGCACTGAATTTCTGTTTTTGGCCAGGTTATCATCACTCTTTTTTAAATAAATATTATGTTTATGCCATTTTTTATTATATTTTTAAACGTCTCTTGCATTCATTATATAGTTTTCTCTTCAACATCTATATATAGAGGATGACAACATCCATGGATTTTTTGACAACGTCCATGGAAATCATCTTCAAATTTCACATGGCGTCAGAGGTGAGAAGAGGGAAGGGCGACGAGGGTGGTAGTGCTAGGGTTAGGGTATGAGAGCTCTGGTCTAGGACCACCGCTCTGATCCATTTGCCCCCTCACAGCTGGTTTAGGCATGAACTTCATTATCCGGAGTATCTTCTCAAGACACACACCATTCCCTGTTGGATAGCACTATTGCTTCCCTTGTGGACAATATCGCTGTCAGCCTTGCCTGAGGATTTGCATCTCTTCAGCTCATGTCTCTAGCTTGTCTTCCGAACTACATCTCGCATGGTCACATTGCATGCATGGCCTTGCCATAGGTTGTGTGATGTCACCCACCTGCATCCTCCTTTTTGCCAAATTTAGGTTCTCATGAGGTTGGTCTGATCTAGAATGACTTCCAAGCATGCTTCTCATATCCCCCATCCATCCAGTTCTTTGTGTGACCTGCCTTGGATCAAATCAAACTTCAGAAGTCTGATTTGATCACTTTAGGGTTTGCCATTTGGAATTCTGAATCATTTGGACTCCTAATAGGGAGTTGATCATTGATTTATATTCTCATTTGAATGTCCATTTCCCCTTTATTAGACTTTGTGGTTTTTTTTTCTTTTAACAATACTGATGGAAGACTATTCTTCCTCCCCCATATGTTTTAGTAACGCATTTGTTGCACAGTACATTTCTTATGTTTACTACTTGCAGTGCTACTACAAAATAGCGCTGGTTTGTGTTTTACTTTGCTTATGATGACATTTATTTGTGGACGACCAATGTAGCTAAAGTTAGTGTAGAGATATTTCTAGCAGTTTTTTGTACTCATTTATTATGTTTATTTTCCTTGTTCCACCTTGTGTAATTTACTCATAGGTTTTCTCTATATAAGAGAGCTTAGGGTTACTGGAATAAACAAGTTCTCTTATTTTCTTCCAACATGGTATCAGAGCCTCCACCCTAACCTTAAACCTAACCCTAGCCCCCCCTCTTCTGTGCCCCTCTCAGCCCGCCGCCTCTTCCACAGCCACCGCCCCTCCTCAAAACCTCGCCACCGCTCCTACCCCAGCCCGCCGCCTCTCCCACGGCCCATCGCCCCTACCAACCTGCCGACGTGCTGCCCCCACCCTTCTAATCTAGGCGTCGACCCATCTTCCGCCCCTCCTCTCAACTTCGTGCCGTCACCTTCCCTTTTTTGTTCTTCATGGACTTAAGTGCATAAGTCTACATATGCACTCAACTCCATACATGTTTATGTAGACATTTATTATTCATTGGTCTACAATCCCTAGTTCTTCGTCTCCGGCAACAATGTCAGAAAGCAAAGTCGACATGCCCTCCATCGGCGTTTTCTAAGGTCCAACGCCAATAGTCAAAATGGATGGGGCAAATTACGAGCTCTGGACAATGCAGTTCATGAGCCTTATGAAGTCCAAGCACATTCTTACCGAAGATGAGCCGACAACGAAGACAGGAATTTATGCGTCATGGGAGGTTGATTATCTGTATGCTAAGGTCTGGCTTTCAGGCACTCTGACGATGGAGATTGCTAATGATGTCCTCCATCAGCCCACAGCTAAGGCCATATGGGACATTCTAGCCGCGACGTACTCACAGATGAGGAACGAGACCTAGATTCTCCAGCTTCAGCATGACATATTTATGGTCAAGCAGAATGACCGACCATTGCATTCATTGTATACATCCCTACGAGGGATGTTTGAGAAGCTTTACAGTATCATTCCCCCGACGAAGACCTCTGAACAGCAGAAGACGTTCCGGAACGCTACGATGGTGGGGGTCTTACTAGCGGCACTTGACCGGAGTATGATGCGGCTCGCTCGCAGATCTTGGCGGATGCTACTATTCCTCCAGTGGAGGAAGTGTATCGAGGGCTCAGCAGAATCACAATTTCTTCTACTTCCACTACACCTCCTTCAGCGATGGTAGCTTCCAGAGGCAGAGGTGCATCTTCTTCTTTTCGTGGTCGTGGACCTCATGGTCGAGGTGGCCGATTTCATCATCCATGCACCTTCTGTCATCGCCCGGGTCGTGCGGAGGATACATGTTATTCTAAGCAAGGTTTTCCTGCATCAGCCCGTGTAGCCGAGCACGTTGTGCCTACACAATCACTCTAGAAAAGCCGCTCTAGAAAACGGCCCGACTAGTACGAGCAAATGAGCTCGTATGAAAAACTAAAAACCGAGGATCCCCCGCCTGGGTATCCTAAAACAAAGGGGTCAGCGGAACTGGTCAAAGTCGGGATCCCAACGAGGCGTAAAAACATTGCAAGCTCGCGTAAAAACCGTGAAAAGGACTGGGATCCTAGACCCGCGCATTTGGCGGCCGCTGCCCGGACTGAGCTTCCTATCTCTCGCGCAGTTGAGGGTCACCGCGCCCTCGCACGGTCAAGTGTAAGAGTCATCATGACCGGCATTAATAAATGATACCATTGATTCACTATCAACAACACTTGCTTGTCAATTCCCCTTTTTCTCAGTTCATTCTATAGATAATCGTAACTATTTAGATTTCTTGATCATCTAACTTATTGATGGTGACCTTAGATAGCGTAATATACCTATGGGATGATTTCATGAAGATGACCTAATATTATAGTCAAAGGTTATTATTGATGATGTAATCATATTTAAGATGTTTCTTGGATAAAAGCTCCATATATATAATAACTATTTGTAGGCTTCTAAGCGAAGGTATCTGTGCCAATATATGTACTTTATTTATATATTATATTATCTGACTTTTTCTTTTGGCAAACATGGATTAGACACCATATAGTTGATTTTGTTGAATCATGTGCATGTAATGTAACCTCAAATAGAACTCTTAATCATGTATATTTTTATTGAAAAATATATGCATATATTCTGCGTAATCTCCCCCTCTTGAATATTTTGGCATCAACAGTTGCCAGCATGTTTTCTAAGTTTGGATTAACAAATTTGTTCTCCTGCTGACTGTTTTTTTTACAAACTGTCACCATTATAAGTCTAGGCACTATGCAATTTGATCACTTGACCATTTATGTATAATTTGCAAGGGCTATTATAATCTTACCGATATACCACCTATCTCGACTTCAATGTGACTTTGGAAGGACTATTTATAACAACTAAAACAAATTTTTTTGAAGAAACAGGTTTGAGATCGTGGAAAAATTTAGAACTAGCAGAACTATTAATGCAACTTTATAGAACTTATAGAATTTTTTTTTTTTCAATATAACAATCGGCAGCGTTACAGAGGCTATAGAATTGAATTTTCAAATAAAACAACTATTTTGATTGTAAAATCATTTATACAACTAATCAGATAATTAATTTTTTAAAACAAAATATTGTGTTTTGTTTTATATTTAAGCAACAATCTTTACTTTAATCCTAATTAGTCACAGATCAACAGTGTACTAATATGCTGAAATATGAGTGCATATACACCAGAGCATTCAGATTAATAATTTGTAAATGGTTACTATTTAAAATGACCCATCTCTGTCCTCTCAACAAATCCTGGAGTGCATCTTAACACACACGCAACAGAATTTAATGATAAAATAGAGAAATTTTGTATACAAATTACATAAAAGGCAACAAAAAGGAAGGTTGGTTTGTACATGAATGGCAGCAAATAAGAGGTTAGGGATTGTACCTTAAAATCCCAAAATAAATTGAGATTAATAGCTTGCATGCAGTAAGGGAAAAGAGGGCTGCAATTGGATGTCTTCCAAGAGGAAGAGGAGCTCCTCCAGCTTTGGCTACTGGAAATGCAACAGCAGTGGGCTGAAACAACGAAGGGAGTGGTTAATGGTTGCTGGAGTAGCAATCTTTGTAGCAACTTGCGACAACTGACCTGTGGAACAGTTGAAAAGAGCTCCAGGAGAAAAATCCAGCAGCTGGAATTGGTTCCAGCTTTTGGAAATGGAAGCAATTTAGGCTATGTTTGGCTGAAATTTTGGGAAAAAGAGAGAAAAAGGAAAGGGAAAGAATAGGGAGAGGGGAGAATCACGTTGGAATGGGCTTATATAGAAAAGGGAAGGGGAAAAGGGAAGTGGTGAGAAAAGGGGAACTTTTCTCCTTTTTTTTTATATGACATCACTTGATGACTTCAGCATGATGATGTCATCATGCTGATGTCATTATTGTATTTCTATTGATTTATATTATGTATATATTTATTTAAAAAAACTGCAAGAGAGCATACGTCTGCTACAGTCCGTTACTGTTTCTGTAGCCGATTTTTTTAATTTTATTTATTTATTATTATTTTTTCATTTATTTGAGATGTTTCAAAATGTATGTATTCGGGCCTCGGACTTGGATTTTGATGCGCTATGTCTTGTTTCGATCGTCTCTAAACGACGGTCAAAATGAGTATAATATTGATAAACTTTTGATCGGGTTTGGATATCCGAAATTTTTAAGATACGATTTTGATTTGTAGTTAAATTTTGTGATTTAAAAATACCAAACGATCTCCGATTGACGAACGGTCGATTCCGTTGGTCTTGTTTCGTCGAATTGGATCGTATGACGGTCTCAGTTCGTTTCGCGGTTTTTGAATTTGCGTCACGGCTTTTCCGCAGCAAGCGATGCGACTGATTTTTGGTCGATTTTGCCCAAACGTCTTTTGATTCATGATCAATTGATCGTTTTAAGTTATTTAGCATTAGCCAACAACTTTATGGGGTTAATCGGATCCAAATCGGATCGGGTCTCGGTTTGATTGGAAATCAGATGTTGCAACATATGTCTGGATGAACCCCACAAGACACAAGCCTCGCCTTATAGCGATCCATGCTGCCATCCGTTTGGTGTTTCACCGTGAAAACACACTTGCATCCCATGACATATGTTCTTGTAAGAGATTTAACAGTGCTCCACATGCCATGTGTATGGTGAGACTGATTTAGTAGGAACAGAAGATGCACCGACATATGGAGATTGAACTAGTTTGTAGAGCCCCTTCTGCTCACGGTCACATCCAACACCATGCCCATGAGTATGTCATGACTCATGAAACACAAGAGAAGGGGGTTAAAAATAACTTATCGGACCAGCGTTTGGACGACTTCATCTCCTTGATGGCTACCCTCACGGACGCTTCCAAGCCCACTGGGGGCCGTGATCATTTGGTTTGGAAGGACGGCTCTTTCTCTTCCAGGAAGGCGTACCACGCTCTTATTACTCCTACTGTGGGGGATGGTGCTACCTTCTTGCGTGATTGTCGTTTCTTTTGGGGACTCAAGCTCCCGGAGCGGATTGGCATATTCCTTTGGCTTCTTCGGCGTGGTAGACTGTTAACTAGAGACTGTTGTGCAATTATGTTTCCCAATGCTTCGCACAATTGTGGTCTCTGTGGCATGGAGAGGGAAACAATCGAGCACCTCTTCTTTCATTGTGGCCGTGTTCGTGCTCTTTGGGATGACCTGGGCTGGCTGAATATCTCGACCTTTGATTCGTTCTGCGAAAGCTTGGTGAACTCTAGGGGCCGATCTAGGGTGGAATTGCTGGACCCGATTGCACGTTTGCGGAGCATCTGGTTGGGAAGAAACGACGCACTATTTGCTCGGCAACGGTTCTACAGGGAGAATATATGTATCTCGGCAATGCGCTTTCTTCTTGATTGGTCTTCTGGGTAGCGTGTTTTGTTTGCGTCGGGGGGTATCTCTTCTTGGATACCAACCGGTTTTTTGTTTTGGGCAGCTGCTTTTCTTTTCTCTTGTAAAGACTTTTTTCTCTCTTTTTTTTAATACATTGGGGCGAACACCGCTGAGTGCTTCCCCCTTTTTGAGCATTAAAAAAAAAATAACACGACAATGCATGCCCTTTATAATTTGACCAATAGAAAGTAATTTCATCTCAAAATCAGGTGCATGTAGTGCATTTTACAAACACATGGATTGCGTCAAATGAAATTCCCCCTGTCTCATAAGAGGTAATTGAGCCCTGTTCGCAATAACAACCGATCTGCCAGGGGGTACAGATCTGTATGAACTGAACTACACTTTGTCTATGCACAAATGGGGGGAAGCACTAGAGTCTATGATCCACGTTGTCATATTTGGCCTACTACATCTGGTAAAAGCATATGTATAACTATACCTGAGTAGCTCGAAGATGCTTTGGCAGAGGCTACACAATTTTGGGAACCTGTAGTAGTGCCGACATTATTAGTCATTATCTCGTAAGACGAGAGACAATATTACTTAGTCGCGAATATGTAGAAGGGGCCAAACCTCTTGATTGCTCGACTACACGAGCAAAAACGAGATATCCATGCTTCTGATAGCATGTATCCTCTGAATGACCAGGAATCAGGATGATGTCAATAGGTGCATGAACCACACTGACATATGCCTCCTCTGCCACATGGACTACGTCCGCTGAACTGAGTAGTACCTCCCCTGTCGTGAGATGTGACCATCATTGAGGAGGTCTGTGTGGTGTCATGATGTATGACAATGATCCTGCTGAGACGACTGTATACCTCCTCCACGGGAGTTATAGCTGCACCGGTAAGAAGTTGGTTGCATGCTGCGAGCCTGTGTTGAGTCAGGATCTAGAGCAGCCAAGAAAACTTAAACCATCGTGGAGTTCTTATGCGCCATTTGCTGCTCGGTAGATGTGGTCACATACATGAAGCTGTGAAGCTTCTCGAACATGTCATGAAGCGAAAAGCAGAAATTATGCAGAGGACGACCATTTTGCTCGGCCTTAAAGATATCAAACTACAACTGAAGAATCTTTGCCTAGCTATTGGTAATATGGATCAGGTGATGCCATTTAATAAGAGAAAAATGATAATGTGAAAGTCAACCTTAAGTCCTTAATCGTGTGTGGTAACCGCACGAATGGAGGCACCATCGATGGAGAAGAGGCTGCCAAAGAGATGACAAGGAGACTGTGTTGACAGTAACTACCACAAGCACACCAATTGTGAGGGTGGCTATTGGGAGTGCAGCAGTAGCTGTGTCAGAGGTGGCAGGATCGACAAGGAATGATGGTAACTGCATGGGTGTCTTGCGAGGGCTAGGGTTATATTCTTTCTCTCCGTCTTTGTTCCCTCTCTCCCTGCTATTTGGTGGGATATCCCAACTCTAGAATCGAACTGTTCCTTTGATATCATATAGAATATGAAATTGCGATTACCTGCTTAGAAATGTGTTGGTCTTTTCTTTATATAGTGGGCGAGCCACCTATTGAAATAGAAGCATGTATTCAAATGTTTAATTAACGTAACTATCTTAAAATACAATGACATGTTTAACAATCACTAATAGCAAGGGGATTTGCCTGGCCAACTGACGGACACATTGGAACATCTGGACTTTCTTCCCAATCAGTCATTCGTGACGCCCAACTGTAAAAACTGTTGTTGGGCCACCAACATGACATGGATGGGAGAATGAGGGTATAAAATCTCAATTGAATGCTAACATCCGATCAAGTTGGAGCCTCTCAAGGAATGCAGGTAGTGAACTGAATACAGGGAATGAAGATTTCATGCAGGAGCCTTTTAGAGCCGTTCACTGTCTGCACGATCAAGAATGATCGTGCAGACTTGGTCGACGATGATCACCACTGTCCGTGATTATTGTACTCAGGAGGGCTGGTTAGCTACGGGTTAGCTAATGTCGCATTGATCGAAATCGGTAGCGAGATTTTGATCTTGTGAAGTTGAAGAGCTTCTTGAGCGTGCAGACACGATCGAGAACTGAATATAATGTCCCTTTTTTGAAAGGAAATGCAGGCAGTGAACTGAATACAGAGAATTCTCGTATATTAGTGATTGCCCCCAACTATTTTTGGTGGCGGAATAAAACAATAATCAAGTACATACATTAGTTAAGGACTGCATGATACCATGGTAAAAAATTGACCCGATAATCGAGTCATGATGAATTATACGTAGAGATATAAATATCCTTAAATAGGAAGTTGATACTGAAGCATACTGTATTAAAAAATAATAATCACGCTCAAACATGATATGCGTAATTAAATGGGTAGTACTCTAACATGATGTATAATTAAATTGGTTGTACTCTAGCATGATATGTGTAATTTAAAATGTGCTCAATGTGCAGTAGTTTATAATTTTTACATGTACTAAGAACATATGTACAAGGGGCACTTTAGTATTTTTGTTAAATGATAATTCTAGAAGAGGTTAAACTTAACACTCTTGTCCCGGTTTCAAAAGAAATACAAATGCAGTTTTAGTTTGGGCCACTGTTGGCATCTTAAAAACGATCGGATTTTACAGCTGGAAGCTATCTCGATGACTACTTTCAGAGCCGTTCTGGTGGATTTTTAAACTTTCTTCAAGCATGTGGTTTAAGAGGTAGATTGTGGTGATTTTCACAGATAAGGATCTAAATTATGACCATTTAGCTTTGGGGCTGAAGGTAGCTCTCGAACAGGACAATTCTGCTCTTGATGCAGACCGCCTCCAATCATACACTGGTGCCTTCTCATTTGTCAATCCTCTTCGATTTTCCTATGTCAAAATTGGTCTTATCTACGATTCTTACAATTAATATCAGGTCCTCAACTGCGTGAGTTGTTGAAGTGGCCAAGACCACTTCCCTTGGAGGCTGAGCGGGTGCGCTTGTTGCATGAGGTATAAATTTCACCATTTGGCATTGCATGTCCCTATAACGATTTATTCTTATTACATTAAGTTTCTATGCTTTTTATAATTTCTCGTTAGGATTAGGGTTAGTACAACAATCAACAGTAAAATATAGAAATACCTTCGAAGGGTGGCACTCTCCAACTTTACATTTAATGTTCCCACTTTCACACTTCCCTTAGTTGGAGCGTAAATCTCCTTCATGCCCAGCTTGTCATCGCAATGCTAAAATAAATGCTCCTGGGAGTTCATTGGTGAACATGTATGTTGCTTGATCTGCGGAAGATACGCTCCAGATCTGAAGACATCTCTCGATTAGGTCTCCAGTGAAGTAGTAGTCATCTACATGCTTGGCATTCTCATGAAATTTTGCATTATTTTTTATATTCTTAGCCACCTTGTTGGTCGCATTTTAGCTACCTCATTCTACCTGAAGATGATGGAGATTGTAAGAACTACATGGATCTACCACATCTCTATCGCCATGTGGGATATTGCCTTGTATTCTCTCTGTTGAGATATTAGTTATCTTTCTTATTATTTTCATATTATCTATTTCTTTTGTATTCATCTTGTAATTTGTTCAACATATTTCTCTCCTATATAAGAGAACCATATGGCCTCCCAATAACGCATTTTATCCTTTTGTTTCTACATGGTATCGGAGCGACGGTCCTAGATCGGAGTTTCCGTATCCTTTCCAAGCCCTATCCCTTCCCACCGCCCTCTCCCCCCGGCCGCTACCCCCCGACCACCGCCCTCTTCAGTCACTGCTGCCGGGCCCAGCAGCCCCCGTGCGCGGGTCCTAGGCCGCTAGCGACCCCTCCTTGTACCTTTGTGCTTCTTCGTGCATCTCTGCGGTTCGAATTGCTGTTTGAAACGGTTTGATTTTTATCGGAAAATGTGATTTCAGACCTATAAATCTTGTTTTCTGACCCTAGCATGTGCCGAAGTTCGATGAGGATGGTTGTCGCTTTTACCAGCCCCCGCGACCTCTCGCGGGTTCGGTTGTCGCAGCCACCGCCTCCGGACTGTTGTGTGGTGACGTTGGTTGAGAACTTCGGCGCTTGAACGAGGATTAGGGATGGTTGTATGAGTCTACGCTTACAACCTATCCCTGCTATGATACTGTAGACCGATTATATTTGTTACCTCCGTCAGTCTGTGACTCTTCTTCAATCATATCAGAGAACAATGGTGACGTCTTTACATCTTTGGGCTCCTTCAAAGGCCCGACCCCAATAATGAAGATGGACGGGACCAACTATGAACTATGGTCCATGCAGTTTCGTACCCTGATGTAGTGCCATAACAAAGAGCACATCCTGACAGACTCCGAGCCCGAAGATAAGACTTGCGCGAATGCAACATGGTAGCAAGACGATGCTTATACACGCATATGGCTCTCTGGGACGCTGACTACAGAGATTGCTAATGATATTGTCAATCAACCAACAACAAAGGCGATGTGGGACATACTAGCAACGACGTATGGACAATCGACGAATGAGAGCAAAATACTTCAGTTACAATTCGACATCTTCTCCACCAAACAGAATGGGAGACCACTCCATGCACATTTCTCTCATTCGCGGGGCATGTTCGAGAGATTGCATAGCTTCATGCCGATCACAACCGGTACAGAACAACAACAGTCATATCGAAATGCCACGATGACGGGGGTATTTCTGCCATCTCTTGATCCTGAGTACGATGCAACCTGTACTCAACTTCTTACTGGCGACTGGCGAGACTATTCCACCTATGGAGGAGGTGTATAAGAGATTGAGTAGGATCACTAGTGTATCGGCGTTTACAACACATCCTACTCCTTCAGCTATGGCTGCCACCCGTGGCAGAGGAGGATCGTCACATTTTCGGGGTCGTGGACCTCGTGGTAGAGGGGGAGGCAGACATCGTGGTCCCTGTGCTCACTGTCATCGACCAGGCTACTCTGAGGAAACATGCTTTCACAAGCATGGATATCCAGCCACTGCACGTGTTGCGGAGCAAACTGATGCTGCAGCAGTGCCTCTCCCGGATGCTCGTTTTGATGACTTTGTCTCCAGACTTCGTGAGATGATGACTACACCTACGTCTCCCTCTCCTGGCTCTACAGAAGCTGCATCCCCTGCCAGAGCGTTGTCTAGCTCCTCAGGTATCCATTATGCGTTATGTACTTCCCAGTACTACTTACTCAGACTTGAAAGATTGGACTATAGATTCTGGGGGCTCCCATCATATGTGTGGCGACAGAATGCAGTTTACCACCTACAGGTCACTCGCACCAGGACGATCTGTTGTCATTGCCAATGGGGTTCGATTACCCATTGTTGGTCATTGGGAGATTACTCTTACGCCTGCTCTGGGTCTTCAGAATGTCTTACATGCACCTGACTTTCAGATGAACCTGTTATCTATTAGTCAGCTTACAAAAGATTTACACTGTCGTGCCATCTTTGACCCCTCTACTTTTGTGTTTCAGGACATACTGATTGACAGGATGATTGGAAGTGACCGTGAGTAGAGGGGCTTGTATAAGCTTGCTATATCTCCATGTGCTGGACTTGCTACTATTCCCTCTGGATTCGTTTCTCCATTTCTTTGGCATTTACGATTTGGCCATCTTCCTCTACAGAAGATGTGCCATGTCTTACCACAGATATCTACCTGTACTGTGCTGGATTGTGAAGCTTGTCACCTTGGGAAACACCATCGGTCTTCGTTTCCAGGTCGTCCGAGTCGTCATAGTAGTCGGTCTTTTGAGCTGTTCCATTTTGATATTTGGGGTCCGAGTCCTGTCCCTGATCTTCAGGGACATCATTATTATATGGTTGTTGTTGATGATTATTCCAGACTATCGTGGGTATTTTTGTTGAAACAAAAGTCTGAAGCTGGTGCTATTATTCGAAAATTTATTCTTGAAGTTAATAATATCTTCTCTACCAATGTCAAAGTAATTCGCGCAGATAATGCTTTGGAGTTTTCCACATTACATTTGTCAGATTTTCTCAACTCAAATGGCATTGTTCACCAAACTTCGTGTAGCTACACTTCGCAACAACATGGTGTGGCGGAGCGCAAACACCGTCACCTTCTTGATGTTAATAGAACATTACTGATCCATAGTCGTGCCCCTCATTCTTTTGGGGGGGGTTGTTGTTCTCACTGCATGCTACTTGATGAATCGTATGCCGTCTACTATGCTTGGAGAAAAGGTTCCCTTCTTAATTGCGTTTCTCGAGAAGGACCTATTCTCCTTGACACCTCGAGTTTTTGGGTATGTGGCATTTGTGCATAATTTTACCTCTGGTCGTGATAAGCTCTCACCAAGAGCTATCAAATGTGTGTTTGTTGGGTACTCTCGTACTCAAAAAGGGTATAGATGCTATGATCCGGTGAGTAGGAAATATTATGATGTTACTTTCTTTGAGTCCATCATGTACTTCTCTCTTACAGGTGACAAGCTATCCAATAATAATGAGTATGATATTGTTGTTCCTCCACCTCCATTCCTTCCAGCATCTGAACCACCACCACCACCACCACCTGAACCAAAATTCATATCCATTATTTACACTCGCAGGTCTTTTACTAGCTCTTCTGCTCTTAAGCCGTCCACATCATCTACCACGCCTCAGGTATGTCATGATAACAGTATTTCTACTGATGGCACTAGAGTTTTAAATCATACACAAGATGATTCTGCCGCAGAGGACAGAGGAGATACATATTTGGATGTTCCTATTGCGTTGAGGAAGCCTCGACGCAAATGTGCCGCATACCCACTTGCTGCACATGTCTCTTTGGATCATCTTTCTGATGAGTACAAGAAGTTTGTTGTAGGACTTTCTGCGGTTACTATACCTCGAACATATATGGAGGCTTTGCAGGATAACAGGTGGCGTCAGGCCATGGAAGAAGAAATGGCAGCCTTAACGTCACGAAGGACATGGACTATTGTTTCGGCTCTACGAGGTGCTTCGATTGTCAGCTGCAAGAAGATATTTTTCATTACACAGAATGCAGATGGGAGTGTGGATCGCTACAATGCAAGGTTGGTGGCCCGTGGCTTTACCCAGACATATGCGGTGGATTATCAGGACACATTTTCTCTAGTAGAGAGACACTCAACGCTTCGGATTTTGCTAGCAGTCGCAGTTTCGCGTGATTGACCGTTGTTTCAGCTTGACGTGAATAATGCATTTCTCTATGGAGACCTTCAGGAGGAAGTTTATATGCAGCAGCCATCTGGGTTTACTCCTGAGGGGGAGTCCCATAAGGTATGCAGGCTTCGTAAGGCAATTTATGGCCTAAAGCAGAGTCCTACAGCTTGGTACCAAAAGTTGTCAGAATTGATTGAGCAACAGGGGTTTAAGAGGTCCACTGTAGACAACTCGCTTTTTGTTCAGAAGACACAAAGAGGTACGATTCCATACTTGTGTATGTAGATGACATTATTGTTACAGGAGATGATGCTCAAGGAATTCAGATAGCCAAGAAGTTCCTTGGAAAAGAGTTTGTGACCAAGGATCTTGGTACTCCTCGCTACTTCCTGGGGTTGGAGTTTTACCAGGAATCATCGTGGTCTAGTGATGACGCAGAGAAAGTTTGTCATGGATCTCCTTTCTGAGACAGGTATGACTGGATGCAAGCCTGCTATGACTCCCATGGATCCAAGTATGAAATTGTATGATGAGAATACTGAAGAAGTTGATAGCAGGAGGTACAGAGAACTAGTTGTGAAGCTTTTATACGTCACTATCATCAGGTCAGATATTATGTTTGCAGTAAGCAAGGTCAGCCAATTCATGGAGCAATCCAAAAAGGCACATATGGATGCTATCTATATGATTTTGAGATATCTGAAGAACTCACTTGGTTTGGGACTCTTATTCAGGAGGGATGCTTCCTTGGAGGTAACAACGTGTGCAGACGCTGACTATGCAGGATGTCCCACAGACAGAAAGTCTACTTCGGGGTTTGCAGTGTTTGTTGGACACTCGCTTGTCTCATCGAAAAGCAAAAAGCAGACGATGGCCGCTAGATCAAGTGCGGAATTCGAGTACAGAGCTATGGCCCAAGGGAGTGCAGAGATGATGTGGGTTAGATCGGTGTTAACTAATCTTACCATAGAAGTTCCTCTTCCTATGCAACTCTTATGTGATAATCAAGCTGCATTATTAATTGCGAATAATCCTGCATTTCATGAACGTACAAAGCATATCGAGGTGGACTGCCATTACACTCGAGACTTGATACAGAAAGGACTCATATCTACATCGCATGTGGCTACAGGAGATCAGACAACAGACATCTTCACCAAGGTTCTATCTCGAAGTCATTTTCAGAAGTGTTGTTCCAAGCTGAGCATGATAGATATATATGCTCCAGCTTGAGGGGGAGTGTTAAGATAAATATAGCGTTTTGTTTCTCTGAGTACTGATCATGCAATTAACCCATGGGCTATTCTCCTATATAAGAGAGCCCTCGGGTACGTCTAATGCAAGTCATTCTCTTCTCCTATCATGGTTGAACATGTTTTTCCCTATTATCTTGTCTTCTCGCAACATAGTAGATGTCATGTATTCCGACTAGTATGGGAGAATGGGGAAGTATGGTGTAGAGTTACATGTTTGTTCCATATTCCAAATTCAGATGCAAATTCCAGACCAGTCAGATTTTCAGACTCTACAAGTTTATATTATTCAGGCTCGACGTCAGACTCCGAGTCTTCAGTTCAGACATGCACAAGTATGTGGTCTTTTCAGATGCGCATATATTTGTCATCTTTTGTGTGGTCCCCATCATTCTTTTTTGTCGGCCAGAATTTTCATGTGAGCCATAGGGACTCCAGAGTAGAGGACCATTCCCTATGCCATGTTGGCAAGGGTTTTCGTGTGGTATCATAGGGACTCCAAAGTAGAGTTCCATTCTCTGTGCCAGATGGGAGAGATCCAGTTATCCGACGAGGAAACTTCTTTAGATTCCATTCTCCAGCGACCATGGACTCCGATGAGGATTACACTCCACGAACTTTTCAGTTCGGCCCTTTTTCAGAGATGGAGCAGTTGTCCACATTATTGTGGCGGGCGAGAGTACTCCGACGAGGAGACTCATTTCAGTTGCAATGACTCTGCCAGGTGTAATACAGAGCACATGTTCTCCGACAAGGAGATTCAGTTACACTCACTCCAGCCCGTTCGTCCTCCTCACCGGCACAACATGAGAAGCAACGTCCTCGACAACATCTGACAGTTGTGCATGCTGAGTTGATAGTGTCTGTAATGTCTTGTAGTGTGAGTTGAGATTTTCTTTCTATTTCTTCAAGCTGAGCATTGCATGCTCCAGCTTGAGGGGGGAATGTTGGAGTATCGTATTGTGCATCACTTATATCATAGATGGGTAAATGGATCTCTCAAGGATCCATTTACTCCATCCAGAGTTTAGTCCCATATCTACCTGTTTGGAGATGCGGAGAATCAGTGGGGGCTATATATATAGACCCCCACACCCTTTGTATTCAGATGAGAAAGTTCAATAGAATATCATCCCTTTGAGGGCTTCTCTCGTGGTTTCATCCTGCTCCTTGAGGAGTTGGGTTTCACGTAAAATCTTTGTGTTCTTCATGTTTATCTTTCTGTTCTTATGCTCCGTTTATCATTCCGTTTCTGCATTCCCATTTTCTAACATGAAAGTATAGGTTGTTGATTTGCACTCTTGTATTTGCAAGCTCACGTTTTATCATCTTCAATTCTTCGTTCAACTTGCCTAACTCTTGCAATAATCATAACTCCATTTTCTTCTCTTTTTGAGAGGTCTGATCAATGGGCATGTAGATATCGACTCAACCAAAAAATCACAGCTTCGATCCGAACATGTATAGAATTTCCTCCCCTTACTCCATGATCTCGAGGATGTCTTCACCACAACAAAGCTTCGACGTTCGCATCTTACTCTATCGTTGCCGGAGACACTAGATGCGGAGAGCTGCTCCATCTCATAACCTAGAAACCATGTCAAATGTGATTTTGTAACATATAAACATTCATGTAAAATATGATTTTTGTAATATAAACTTTCATGTAATACTTCTGGAGAAACACTCAACCCAACAATAAAAATTTTCAAGGTGGTTCTCTCCATAGTGTTCTTACCTCTTGGATATGTAGCAAAAAAATTCTTTTGTGATCTCTCAAGGTATTGCAATACTCTTAATAAGGGACCTTCAAATATGGTCGTTGAAGCTTAAAAATTGCCGTTACGAAGTGAGGGGCATGTTAGGATATTCACCTCCAACGGTCCACAAATTGGGAGTGAAATAGGGCATTCGCCACTGACAAAACGACCATCAGTATAAAAATAGACAGTGGCAAACCTGAGGTTATGCGTGGTAAGGGTTAGCAGTTTACGGGGTCGGGGGGAAAATACGTTGTTTCAAAGGTCAAGGAGGCAATTGGCAATGTTTATATGGTTCATGAGGTAAAAGTCCCAAAAATAATTTTATAAATCTTTTACAAACAAATTTATTTTACAAATATTTTAAAAAATTATACAAAAATACTTTTACAAAGGTTTTACAAAAATATTTACAAAAAAATTTACAAAATAATCACAAAGCAATTTTCAAAGGAATTTTTACGAACTTTTTTACAAACCATTTTTTATTCCAATTTTTTAGCCATATAATTAAATGCACAAGAGTACGCGTTATGCTTAAAGTATATATATAATATATACGACATCCCCTATATTGAGCTCGAACTATGTCCTCATTGTGACCAAGAAGCGATAAAGGAAGACATAACTCGTGCTAAATATAGAAAAGTGAAAAGAATCCTATACTACAATGACTCAACAAATAAAGAATAGAATGAATAGAAGTCGGTCATTCCCCCTATACTTAGGGTCAAGTAATCCAGAGTATAAAAGGTTGTACAAATAGAGATGGTCGAGGAAAAAAATGTACGAACTCAACGACGTGGTGTGTCCCCCCATACCTAGGGTAAAAGATCCCTATGTATAGAAAAGAATATTACAAAGTTGAGAGATAAGCGAGAGAAAAGGAGAAAACAAAACAAAATAAAGAAGATAAAAAAAACATCACTCCCCCTATACTTAATGAATGGAATTAACAACGGATAGAAATGTATCGTGCTCTAGATATGGCTTCAACAATGTCTGTTGACCACAAATTGTTGTGCGTCTGGTGGCAATCCAGAAATGACAATGCTACCGTTGTCATGCACAACTCTTACTACGAAATGTCTTGACCATTTGCTCTTGAGTTTGGCTGGAAATAACTTCAACTTTACGTCAAACATCCACACCTTCTGATTAGACTGAAAAGTCTTTCTCCTAATGTATTCGTCATGCCATCTCTTGACATTTTCCTTGTACATCAGATTGTTATCATAAGCATAGTCTCTGAATTCCAGCAATCTATTCTTATTAACCTTCCTACTTTGGCTCGCTCTCTCATAATTCGAATTACATGCACTAATCACCCGCAAAGATTTATGAATTTACTCTACTGGCAAGTGGCAAGGCTTTCCATATACTAATCAATAGGGAGATATTCTCAAAGCAGACTTGTAAGTCGTACGATGAGCCCACAAAATTGAGTCAGGCTACAGCAACCAGTTCTTCCTATTTAAACGAACAAGTTTATGAAGAATTGTCTTTATCTCTCTTTTAGAAATCTCAGCCAAGCTGTTAGTTTGTTGGTGGTAAGTGTTGGACATGTGAGCCTCGGGTGAACCATTCCTACAATAAATATTATTGTAGTGTTTGATATATCAATAAAAGTTATTGGTTTATTTCACTCCCTGTCTGAAATTAAGTGAATGAATGCACTATAAGGTCCTTCTTTACAAATAGGATTATGTACCATGGCTGTCTTGACATCATAAAACTGTTGATTCAATTGTAGAATCATAGAGGCTGGTGCTTGGATGAATATCTAAAGAGTTAGATTGAGGACTCATTAAGCACCGCCAATTGATCATCAAGATGTAATCTCCAGCCTAAGTGGGCTATGGCAATCGTATCTCTAAAGGCTGATATCTGACCGACCTCTTGATGCAGGTCCTCTGTATAGGAATAGAGATTCGGAGGTGTCAGATTAGTTAGGTCAAAGAGTTGACTTAACGAGATCGAGATAACCAAAGTTCTACATCGTATGCTGTCACGATATAGGCACACATCATCTGAGTGGAGACAGATGTGTTACTATATGTCTGAGTATATACATTTGATAGACCAATAAGTTGATGACCTAATCAATGTCTATATACTGGCGAGCTGGTGTGCATATAAGGGCTTATGAGTATACGATCTCTTAAAGGGATCATACATGTTCACTTCTGAACCGGAAGACATGAGCTCACTCATGAGATATTGGGATCGATAAATTCCTTGAATGGTCGTCTAGCTTATGAAGCTTGACAGAATTTAGAGGTATGATATATGCTTTTAGAAAGTATATGATCGATACCAAATCCCAATGATCAAATTAGAATCTTAATGATAAAACCCTGAAGGTGACAGTTTAAAAGAGATCTATAACTTCAGGTTTATTCAAAGTCTTCTAGTATGCAGGATGTACATGTATTGGGAATATCTGAGGGTGATATGATCATAAACGATTGTATAACTATGACGCTTCCATTTCGAGGGAGTGATGAAATAAGTCTGGATTTTAGTGACTCCTCTCAGTAGAGAAGTAACTTGATCTTAGTCCAAGTGTTGGACATTGATCTGATTAAGATTCAGATGCAATAAGAAGATTAAGTTTACGGACTTGATTTAATCAAGCATCTATGAGAGGTCCGTCAGATCTGGATTTGAGAAATGATCTCAATGTCCAAGTCACTATACGTGGAACAATGCAATCGTCCTGTCTTTATCTCCAAGTATCTGCGGAGAAAGCAAACTATTCTTGAAAGAGTTCAAGAATAATTCCTTTGATTAATTATGTATCCAAGCAACAAGATGATGATAATTAAATGAGATTTAATTATCAAGGAAATGTAGATTGTGGATAGTACTATCCATGCTATCCATAATATCAGTGTATATTGTAAATATAATTTATAATATATTAGAGAGACCTCATTAATATTTGTTGAAAGAATTATATATTTACGTACCGTTTGGTCTTTTTATTTTTCTACGGTCTATCTTATGTAATTTACCCATAGGGTTCTCTATATGAGAGACCCTAGGGTTTTCTGGAATAAACACAATTCTCATTTCCTCTAACATGGTATCCGAGCCTAGGGTTTAGGCTCTCCATCCGCTGTCCCCCCCCTTCTCTCTCTCTCTCTCGCGAGCCCGCCGCCGCCGCCAAAGACCTCCTCTCGGCCCCAGCCCCGCCACCTAGCAGCCCTTCTCGGGCCCAGTCCAGGGCACCCCCCCGCCCACCAGCCCTCCCGGGGTGCTCCCGCCGCCCACCAGCCCCCTCGGGGTGCCCTCGGGTGCCGTCCAGCCCTCCTGGCTACTGACCAGCACCCCTGCACCCGGCCCTGGCCTCCTCTATTCACCGCCGGCAGTGACCTAGCCGGCATCCCCTCCCCGGCTGTCCTCTTCGTAGCCACGTTCGTCATCTCCTATATGGATTTGGGTGTGTAAGTCTACATACACACTCGAATCGTATGCAGTCAGTGTATCTATTTTGTCTGTCTACAAACCCTAGTTCTTTCTCTGCGGCGATTGTCAGAATCAAAAGTTGATATGCCATCCGTAGGCGCTTTCAAAGGTCCTGCCAATCGTCAAGATGGATGGATCGAACTATGAGCTCTGGGCGATGCAGTTCATGAGTCTCATGAATTCCAATTGTAAGAAGCACATTCTTACCGAAGACGAACCGGCAGAGAAGACATGGATCTATGCCTCTTGGGAGGCTGATGACTCGTATGCCAAGGTCTGTCTCTCAGGAACTTTATCGATGGAGATTGCAAATGATGTTCTCCATCATCCCACCGCCAAAGCGATGTGGGACATCCTCGCGGTGACATATTCCCAGGTCCGAAATGAAACCAAGATGCTACAACTTCAGCATGACATATTCACCATGAAGCATAATGGGCGACCTCTTCATTCCTTGTATACATCCCTGATAGGGATGTTCGAGAAACTATACAACACTATTCCTCTGACGGCCACACCCGAGCAGCAGAAGACATTCCGTAATGCTACCATGGTATGCGTCCTTCTTGCGGCCCTTGATCCAGAATATGATGCGGCCAGATCACAGATTCTTGCCGATGCTACCATTCCTCCTATGGAGGAGGTTTATCGGAGGCGTAGTCGCATCTCAGTTCCCTCCAGCTCATCTACGCCACCTCCTTCTGCGATGGCTGCTTCCAGGGGACGAGGTGGCTCCTCTTTTTCAATCCGTGGCCGTGGCCGTGGAAATGGAGGTCGTGGTGGTAGATCTCGTCCACCTTGCAGTTATTGTCGTCGTACGGGTCACTCAGAAGATACATGCTATTCTAAGCATGGTTTTCCAACGTCTGCAAGGGTGGCCGAACATGTTGCATCTCCATCCTCTTCGGCTTCGGATCAACGGTTTGGGGACCTAGTTGCTCGGCTACGGGATATAATGCCTACTGTTCCTACGGATTCTTCTGGAGGCTCTTTGGATATCGCTGCATCTGCTTCTGCCGGTACTTCTGCCACAACTAGCACCTCATGTAGTGCTTTTAACACATATTATAGTTCAGACATCTCCGATTGGATCATGGACTCTGGTGCAACGCACCATCTTTGTCGAGACAGAGACATACTTATTTCCTACAGGGAGATTCCTTCAGGGCGGTCGGTGATCATTGCAAATGGGACTCATTCTCCCATTATTGGACATGGAGAGGTTATGTTATCCTCTTCCATGCATCTGAAGAATGTCTTACATGCTACTGATTTTTCGATGAACTTGCTATCCATTAGTCAGATTACAAAAGATTTGCATTGTCACGCTATATTTGACCCATCCTCTCTTATATTTCAGGACATCCTAACGGGCAGAGTGATTGGCTGTGGTTCTGAGCAAGATGGCCTTTACCGTCTGAACCGGAGTTCTTATGCTGGAGTCTCCTCCCATGCTGTTGGATCTGTCTCACCCTATACCTGGCATCTACGCTTTGGTCACCTGCCTCTCCAGAAGATGCGTCACCTTTTGCCTCAGATATCTCCCAGTTCGTCATTCCGGTGTGAAGCGTGTCAATTAGGGAAGCACCATATAGCTAGCTTCCCCAGTCGTCAGAGTCGAAGCAGTAGCTCCCCTTTTGAGTTACTTCATACTGATATTTGGGGTCCTAGTCGTGTCCATGATCACCAAGGGTACATATTTTATCTTGTCGTGGTCGATGATTTTTCTTGTCTGTCATGAGTCTTTCTTTTGAAAAATAAATCTGAAGCTGGTGATGTCATCAAAAATCTTATAAATGAAGTTAACAATGTTTTCTCATCCAAAGTGAAATATGTTCGTACTGATAATGCATTGGAGTTTTGTTCTCGATTTCTCTCCCAATATTTGTGGTCAAAAGGCATTATACATCAAACTACATGTGCCTACACCTCCCAACAAAATGGAGTTGCTGAGAGAAAACATCGTCACCTACTTGATATTACTCGAACTCTTCTTATCCAGAGCTGTGCTCCTATCTCTTTCTGGGGAGATGCTGTTCTTACAGCGTGCTACATGGTAAATCGTATGCCGTCTACAGTACTTGGTGAGAAAACTCCTCTCTCTATTGTTTTTCCAGATAAAGAATTGTTCTCACTCACTCCTCGAGTTTTTGGGGTCGTTGCCTTTGTTCATCAGCTTTCACCTGGTCTAGACAAGCTCTTACCTAGAGCTGTCAAATGTGTCTTCGTGGGTTATTCTCAAACGCAGAAAGGTTTCCGTTGCTATGACCCAGTAAATGGGAAGTATTTTGTCAGTGCGGATGTTACATTCTTTGAGTCGGTTATGTACTTTTCACTTGCAGGTGACAGATTGACCTCCAACCCATCTACTAATGAGGTCTATGTTCCTCCTCCTCCTACCGTGGATATTCCTGTGTCAAGTCCAGTTCCTAATATTGTGTCCTCACCACCATTGCATGCGCCTCCACCACCACCACCTCCACCAAAACCACTAATCTCTCCACTACTAAAGTACTATACACGTCGATCTGGTCCTGCTCAGGCTACACGACAATCATCCAGCACGCCCCAGGTTTGTGAAGATGTTACTACTAATGATGGGTCGATTAGTGTGCCTATGCAGGATGTGCCATTACAGGACGACTCGGGCCCGATGACCTCAATGGTTGATGATCTGGATATCCCTATTGCGATGAGAAAGCAGAAACGCAGCTGTGCTACTTATCCTCTTGCTTCACAGGTTTTCTTTCATCGGCTTACAGGAGATTTTCAGAGATTTGCAGTAGCTCTATCTTCTGTGGAGATCCCGCGGACATATCAGGATGCATTGAAAATTGATTGCTGGCGAATTGCTATGGAGGAGGAGATGACTGCCCTACAGTCGAGGGGCACGTGGACGCTGGTTACTGCTCCCCCAGGAGCATCTGTCGTTAGCTGCAAATGGGTATTCACTGTCAAGTATCATGCAGATGGCAGCTTGGATCGATACAAGGCACGACTAGTGGCACGTGGTTTCACTCAGACGTATGGAGTGGACTATATGGATACCTTCTCTCCAGTTGCCCGTCACTCTACTCTTCGTATTCTTCTGTCTGTCGCTGTGGTACATGATTGACCCCTGTTCCAGCTGGATGTTAAAAATGCTTTTTTGTATGGGGATCTGCAGGAGGAAGTTTATATGCAGCAGCCTCCGGGGTTTGTTGCTGAGGGGGAGAATCATATGGTGTGCAGACTTCATAAGGCAATTTATGGCCTTAAACAAAGTCCAAGGGCATGGTTTCAGAAGCTTTCCCAGTTGATTGAAGAACAAGGCTTCAAGAGATCCAATGCAGATCAATCATTGTTCATCCAAAAGACTACTTGAGGTATAGTTGTCATCATGGTGTATGTCGATGACATTTTAGTCACAGGAGATGATGCCCTGGGGATAGAGATGACCAAAGCAGTGTTGGGTCGTCAATTTGTTACAAAGGATCTTGGCACAGAACGATACTTTCTGGGACTGGAGTTCGCCAGGAATGCACGAGGTCTAGTAATGACCCAGAGGAAATATATTACAGATATGCTGATTGAGACTGGCATGACCGGATGCAGACCGTCTACTACTCCTATGGATCCTAGCATGAAACTGTACGATAATGATACAGAAGAGGTTGACAAGAGAAGGTATAGAGAAATGGTGGGGAAACTTCTTTACATAACTATAACCCGACCTGATATTGCATTTGCAGTTAGCCGGGTAAGCCAGTTCGTGGAACAGCCAAGACAGATACATATGGATGCTATATATATGATACTCAGGTATCTAAAATCGTCTCCAGGCACGGGATTACTGTTCAAGAAGGAAACCAATTTATTTGTTTCTGCATATGCGGATGCTGACTATGCAGGATGCCCTAAGGATCGAAAGTCTACCTCAGGCTTTGCTGTGTTTATCGGTAGCTCTCTAGTTTCTTGGAAAAGCAAGAAACAAACCGTCGTGGCTAGATCCAGTGCAGAATCTAAATATAGGGCTATGGCACAGGCAAGTACAGAAATGATGTGGGTTCGAGCTGTACTAGAAGATTTGCATGTAGATGTACCTCTACCCATGCAACTACATTGTGATAATCAAGCTCCATTGTTTATTGCCAATAATTCTGCCTTTCATGAGAGAACCAAGCATATTGAAGTAGATTGTCATTACACCAGAGACATGATCCAAAAGGGATTGATTTCTACTTCACATGTCAGTTCTGGGGAGCAGACTGCCGACATCTTCACCAAACCGCTTCTCAGAGGACCATTTCAGAAATGCATTTCCAAGCTGAGCATGATCGATATCTATGCTCCATCTTGAGGGGGAGTGTTGAAAGAATTATATATTTATGTACCGTTTGGTCTTTTTATTTTTCTACGGTCTATCTTATGTAATTTACCCATAGGGTTTTCTCTATATAAGAGACCCTAGGGTTCTCTGGAATAAACACAATTCTCATTTCCTCTAATAATATTTATTAGTTGATTGTTAAGGTGAATTGGATTTACATTAAGCAATTAATTGGAAATGTAATTTACATTTTTGTTTGGGTTGTGAATGGGATTCACAATTTTTCAATGGCATGATTGAAATATTTGCTAATTAATTTGTAATTAATTTAGTGAATATATTTGCAATAAATGTTGTTGCAAATAATTAAGAGATAATGAGATAATATAAAAAGGAGATAAAACCCTCAAATAAAAGGGTTGCGTCACCCTTGAATTGGTAATGGGTGACACCCCCTTTTTAGGAGAGGATTATTATCCTTTTTTAGTATCTTGTGATAATTAATTTTGTTGAGTTAAATTATGTTCATGATAACGCAACATATATTTAATTTAGTACAAGTTAATAAGTTGTTTTATTAAACAACAATGATCATGACCATTTATTAAAAACACAAATCAATCTAACCATTGATTTTGTGTATCCCATGGATTGTGATCCATGGACTCCCAAACTAATATATACGAATGGGCAGCCCTAGCCCTTTTAAATACATGTCTAATCTCTCTCTCTATCCTCATTTTAACATCATCTCTCTCTCTAAGGGTGGCCGTCCACCTTAAGTTTGAGAGAATTGCAATCGTAGTTACGTCGTCGTGCTGTTGCCTTGATTGCTCGTGGATCTCCGTCTTCCTTGGAGCTTCATGCAGAAGAAGGAGACGTCGGATTTCGTTGGATGAAATCAGGAGATTCAAGGCTTGGATCTTCATCGCGGATTGCGGGAAGCACGCGTCTCATCATCGCGCCCGCAAGTGCCATCTTCGTTGATCGGACTTGAGTCCGGAGGATCTCTTGCTTTAGAGATCAAGTGATGACAACCATGCTTCAAGAGGTATTTTTAATACTTTGTGGTTAAATGAAACGATCCAAGAAATGTTCTTGGGATCATGTGGTTTCATCATATGATTTAAAATTTTTAAATTCCGCTGCACCAAGCGACTAGTGCAACAAGTAGCTTCGATCGCATTAGATGCGGTCGTCACGCTTTCTCATATCCTTCAAATGGTATCAGAGCCAGGTTGGAGGTTTTGGATACGATCCATAAACCTAAGAAGATTTGGGCTCGTTAGGGTTCGTGAAAATTTTATTGCATTTCTATTTTCGAAGCCCTGTTTTATGATAATTTTCGGCCCTGTTTAAAATGTTAAAACCTGATAATATCACATGGATAATGTTCCCCATTAAAAAAGGAAAATGTGGAATTTGAGTTTTGCGTAATTTGGATTTCGTTTGCTCAAGATATGATCGTTTTAATGACCATATGTCCACTGTTTCAGGGATGGTGGTTAGTCACGTAATTAAAGAGTTAATTACGGGTCCTAAATACCTGGAAATGCATAATTATCACTTGAATTCTGTTTTAAATCAAATTGGTGAACCAAATAAATTTAGTTTGCATTAATTGGATTTAAATTGATCGAGTTATGTTGATTTTAGTGAGTTGGGGTCACTGTTGGAAATTAATAAACTTGATCATGAACCTTGTGATAGTCATTCAAATAAATTGATGAAAATTAATTGTTAATTTTCTGAAATGATTATTGATAAATATTTGTGAAATAATTGTTTATCTTCGTATTACGTCATAAAACTGAAACCTTTGCAAAGTTCAAAAAGTTCAAGGCTTTGGTTGAGAACCAAACAAATAGGAAAATTAAACGGCTTCGATCTGACCGGGGTGGCGAGTACCTCTCGGTGAATTCAAGGAATACCTCAAAGAGAATGGAATTGTCTCCAATCTCACTCCTCCTGGAACTCCCCAACTTGATGGTGTTGCTGAAAGACGCAACCGGACTATCATGGACATGGTCCGTTCAATGATGAGTAAAGCACATTTACCTCTTAGTTTCTGGGGATATGCAGTAGAGACTGCAATATATATCCTGAATAAGATTCCTAGCAAGTCTATACCTAAAACTCTTTACGAGCTTTGGTATGGTACCAAGCCTAGTGTAAGACACTTGAGGATTTGGGGTTATTTGGTCCATGCGAAGAATGTGGACGCATGTAAGATAGAATCTCGCACTAGAGAATGCTACTTCATTGGGTATGTTAGAAATGGTATTGGATACTAGCTCTATGATCCTGACACTCAAAAGGTATTTGTCTCTAGAGATATAAAATTTACGGAGAATGACTTCCTTAAGAGTCAAGATAAAAACGAAGTAAAGGAACTCATTGAATCCATTGAGGATGTTGAGCTTCCTGAACTATTAACTGAAGAGATAAATGAAGATGAAACGTCCGTACCTCTTCAAAGGAGTTCGAGGGTTGTTGCACCACATAAAAGGTACGGATTCCTTGTGTCAGCTGAAATTGACAATGATCCAGCTTCATTTCGTGAAGCACTTGCGGATCAAGACATGGATAGATGGATGCTAGTAATGAAGTCAGAGATTGACTCCATGCATAAGAATGGTGTATGTACCCTAGAGGATCCACCTAAAGGGATAAAACCCATTGGGTGTAAATGGATCTTTAAGAGAAAAAGAGGACCTGATGGGAAGGTAGAGACCTTCAAAGCACGGCTCGTAGCCAAGGGTTATACGCAGAGAGAAGGCATCGATTACGATGGGACATTCTCTCCTGTGGCTATGCTTAAGTCCATCAAGGCATTACTAGCTATAGCTGCGTATCTTGACTACGACATCTGGCAGATAGATGTCAAGACGGCTTTCCTTAATGGATACCTCAAGGAGGATATCTATAATCTATATGGAGCAGCCCCATGGCTTCATAACAGAGGAAGGAAAAGTATGCAAGCTAAAGAAATCCATCTATGGGCTCAAGCAAGCTTCTCGTAGCTGAAACAACAGATTTGACGAAAGCATAAAGTGTTATGTCTTTGTTCAGAAACTTGATGAACCTTGTGTGTATAAGAAGCTTAGTGCGAGCGCCATCGTGTTCATCGTGCTTTACGTAGATGACATCCTTATCATTGGGAATGATACGGGAATAATGACCAGTTTTAAGATTTGGCTATCTCATACCTTCGAGTTGAAAGATCTTGGAGAAGCCTCTTATATCTTGGGTCTGAAGTTGTTCAGAAACAGAGAAAAGAGGATTTTGGGATTGTCACAACATGGGTACATTAAGATCTTGGAACGCTTTCGTATGGAGAATTCCAAGAAAGGCTTCCTTTCTTTGAGACATGCTATCCAAGCTTGCAAAAGTCGGCCGACTAGGCCGACCGACTAGTCGAGTCGGGGGGGGGGGGTAGCCGACTTGACTAGGCCTAGTAAGAAAGCCATGGCTGGATGCCCTTACGCATCAGATGTGGGAAGTCTAATCTACGCTATGATGTGCATGCGGCAAGATATCTGCCATGCATTATGAGTGTTAAGCCGTTATCAATCCTGCTATGGAGAACAACATTGGAATGCAGTAAAGAATATATTTAAATATCTAAGACGGACGCAAGATTATGTCTTGGTCTATGGAGATGGTAATCTCCAAGTCTTGGGATATACAGATTCTAACTTCCAGTCTGATATTGATGATCGAAAGTCGATATCTGGGTTTGTGTTCTTGTTGAACGGTGGTGCTGTGAGCTGGAGAAGCAAGAAGCAAGACACTACAACAGATTCAACAATAGAAGCCGAATAGATAGCCGCATCGGATGCTGCAAAGAAGGCGCTGTGGTTGCACAAGTTCTTACTGGAACTTGGCGTAGTTTCCTTTGATGCTCCCATCTCGTTGCTCTGCGATAACACGGGAGCCATTGCTCAGGCGAAGTAACCCATGTGGCATCAAAAGAGCAAGCACGTGGAAAGGAAATACCACATCATTCGAGATATTCAAAAGCATAGTGACATCATCATGACCAAGGTGGCCTCTTCCGACAACGTTGCTGATCCACTTACCAAACCACTGACACAGAAGGTTTTCGACCAACATGTAATGAGTGGGTTTAAGGGTTGTATCTGAATGGTTCTGAGGGCCAGTGAGAGATTGTTGGACATGTGAGTCCTGGGTAAACCATTCTTACATAAAATATTATTGTAATGTTTGATATATTAATAAAAGTTATTGGTTTATTTCTCACTGTTGAAATTAAGTGAATGAATACACTATAAGGTCCCTTTGTACAAATAGGGTTATGTACCATGGCTGTCTTGATATTATAAAGCTGTTGATTCAATTGCTGAATCATAGAGGATGGTGCTTGGATGAATATCTAAAGAGTTAGATTGAGGACTCATTAAGCACCGTCAAATGATCATCTAGATGTGATCTCCAACCTGAGTGGGAGATGGCAATCCTATCTCTAAAGGCTGATACCTGACCGACCTCTTGATGCAGGTCCTATGCATAGGAATAGAGATTCGAAGGTGTCAGATTAGTTAGGTCAAAGAGTTGACTTAACGAGATCGAGATAATCAAAGTCCTACATCGTATGCTGTCACGATATAGGCACACATCCTCTGACCGGAGACAGATGTGTTACTATATGTCTGAGTATGTACATTTGGTAGACCGATAAGTTGATGACCTAATTAAGGTCTATATACTGGCGAGTTGGTGTGCATATAAGGGCGTATGAGTAATACGATCTCTTAAAGGGATCATACATGTTCACTTCTGAACCGGAAGACTTGAACTCACTCATGAGATATTGGGATCGATAAATTCCATGCATGGTCGTTTAGCTTATGAAGCTTGATAGAATTTAGCGGTATGATATATGCTTTTGGAAAGTATATGATCGATACCAAATCTCAATGATCAAATGAGAATCTTAATGATAAAATCCCGAAGGTGACAGTTTAACAGAGATCTATAACTTCGGGTTTATTCAAGGTCTTCCAGTATGCATGGTGTACAGGAATTGGAGTACCTGAGGGTGATGTGATCATAACGATTGTATAACCATGACGCTTCCATTACGAGGGAGTGATGAAACAAGTCTGGATTTTAATGACTCCTCTCAGTAGAGAAGTAACTTTTTTTTTGATGCTCAAAAGAGGGGGAAGCACTCAGCGGTGTTCGCCCTAATTTATTAAAAGTAAAGAAAGGAGTACTTACAAGATGTATGAAGAAAAGAAACAACGAGTGGTAATAGGTATCCAGAAAAGAGATACCCCCCAAACACCCGATTCAAACCTACTCAGAAGACCAATCCTGACAAAAGCGAGACGCCGAGATACAAATGTTTTCCTTGTAGAACCGCTGCCGAGCAAAAAGTGCTTTGTTTCTTCCCAACCAAATGCTCCAAAGACGCGCAATCGGGATCAACAGGTCCGCCCTTGAACGATTCCTGGCGTTTATCAAACTGTCGCATAAAGTAGAGAAGTAACTTGATCTTAGTCCAAGTGTTGGACATTGATCTGAATAAGATTTAGATGCAGTGAGAAGATTAAGTTTATTGACTTGATTTAATCAAGCATCTATGAGAGGTCCGTAAGATCTGGATTTGAGATATGATCTCAATGTCCAAGTCACTATATGTGGAACAATATAATTGTCCTGTCTTTATCTCCAAGTATCTACGGAGAAAGCACACTATTCTTGAAAGAATTCAAGAATATATGCTTTGATGAATTATGTATCCAAGCATCAAGATGATAATTAAATGAGATTTAATTATCAAGAGTAATATGAATAATATTCATATTATGAGAATGATTATCTATGATATTTAAATGAGATTTAATTATCAAGGAAATGCAGATTGTGGATAGTACTATACATGCTATCCATAATATCAGTGTATATTATAAATATGATTTATAATATATTAGAGAGAACACATTTGTAAATAATTATTATTAATTGATTGTTAATGTGAATTGGATTCACATTCACAATTTTTCAATGGCATGATTGAAATATTCGCTAATTAATTTGGGATTAATTTAGTGAATATATTTGCAATAAATATTGTTGTAAATAATTAAGAGATATTGAGATAATATAAAAAGGAGATAAATATCCCCAAATAAAAGGGTGGTGTCACCCTTGAATTGGTCATGGGTGATGCCCCCCCTTTTTAGGTAAGGATTATTATCCTTTTTTATTATCTTGTGATAATTAATTTTATTGAGTTAAATTATGTTGATGATAATGCAACATATATTTAATTTAATACAAATTAATAAGTTGTTGTTTTATAAACAACAATTATCATGGCCATTGATTAAAAACACAAATCAATCTAACCATCGATTTTGTGTATCCCATGGATTGTGATCCATGGACTCCCAATCTAATATATAAGAATGGGCAGGCCTAGCCTTTTTAAATACACGTCTACTCTCTCTCTCTATCCTCATTCTCATGTCATCTCTCTCTCTAAGGATGACCGTCCACCTTAAGTTTGAGAGAATTGCAGTCGTAGTTACACCGTCGTGTTGTCGCCTCGATTGCTCGTGGATCTCCGTATTCCTTGGAGCTTCTTGCACAAGAAGGAGACATCGGATTTCGTTGGAGGAAATCAAGAGATTCAAGGCTTGGATCTTTATCGTGGATTGGGGGAAGCACACGTCTCATCATCGCGCCCGCAAGTGCCATCTTCGTGGATCATACTTGAATCTGGAGGATCTCTTGCTTTAGAGATCAAGTGATCGTAACCACGCTTCAAGAGGTATTTCTAATACTTTGTGATTAGATGAAACGATCCAAGAAATGTTCTTGGGAACATGTGGTTTCATCATATGATTTAAAATTTTTAAATTCCGCTGCACCGAACAACTAGTGCAACTAGTCGCTCCGATCGCTATAGATGTGGTCATCACGCTTCCGTGATGCGCTTAAGGATTTCCCATATCTTTTAGTAAGGAGATGTGACACGATGCTCAATGTCGTACTCCTTAACTAACTTTCCGATCTCTATATTGATAAAATGGCTTCCCCCATATGAAATGAGAATCTTGGTAATCTCCAACCACGAGATAATGTTGTCCTTGAGAAAGCAACAAACAATAAGACTATCATCATCTCTGATGGGGATAGCCTCCACCCAAAGACTAACATAATCCACGACAAGCAGGATGTACTCGTATCCCCGATTGTTAATGACTGAGCCCATGAAGTCAATGCGTCATGTGTCAGAAACATATGAAATTTGGATATATTTGGGATTTATTGTATCTTTGGAATCGATGGTTCCTCCCATTCGTTGACAATCAGTACATCCCTTGACATAAGATGTAGTATTCTTAAAAAGTGTTGGTTACTAAAGGTTACATTGAAGCACCTTAGTTGTCGTGCGCTTTCTTGAATAGCGTCCTCTAGCTTCTAATCTGTGGCAATGATCAGGGACACTGGCATATTCCTTTTGAGGAATGCACTTCCTTTAGATACAATCCACACCTTTACGAAGTAGGTACGGACCCCTCCACGAGTAAAAATGAATCTCTGACAAGAAATTGTCAACCTTAAGATTGAATCAATCTTGTCGAACTTTTTTTTTGGAGACAAGATAGTTCACAATATCAATGTACCATGGTAACAAACAAGATTGCCTCATCTGAAAAAGTCTCTGTAATAGGAAGAATTGACTGCTCAGGAGTCTCTGCATTTGTAATCCGGTAAAGGTGGTTTGCTACTATGTTTTTGACTCCAGGTTTATTGCGAATCTCCAAAACTCATGAGTAGAAGGATACATCTGAGTAGACGTGGTTTGGCATCCTTCGTACTTTGTTAATATCGAATGGTAGAATGATATGTGTATATAATCACTTTAGAACCAAGCAAGTGTGATCTAAATTTCTCCAAGACAAACACAACTGCTAGCATCTCCTTCTCAGTAACGATGTAATTCTTTTGTGTTTCATCGAGAGTCTTGCTAGCATAATGAATATCAAACGGTGTTCAATCCCTTCTCCGCCCTAGTACTTCTCCAACTGCATAATCAAAGGAGTAAGAAGCAATCTGTCATTGCTCGTCAAGTGTAGAATAAGATCCTCGTGCAATGATCGAAGCTAGTGTCATGTAATATTGGTATGGTCGATCCTTCATGATATCTTTTTAAGTACTGATGGGCAAATGGAGTTGAAGTATGATAGCAAGGTTTCTATGTTATTTATCGAATAACCCTGCCTTCCCTGAACAAACCAAGCATGTAGAGATTGATTGTCAGAATAGACAATCCAGTTGACTACATGTACAACTATTTTTTTTCTGATTTGAGGATAGGTATTATGCTCACCGTGTGTGTCCTATGGTGTCACAAAATGTATACTGGGTCCTACCTTTTCGCTAGAGCTACTAGGGCCACTCTGTTCGATGGTGGAACGGACTAATTTACTAACTCTACGCTAATTCTACTACGACCTTCTTCAGATGCAACTTATTCTTGTCCAAAAAAAGCCGTGCGAGTGGTAGTCTGGGACTTTAGTACCTTAGGATGCTAGGCAACATCAAGGTGACTAGGCCTATTGTATGCCACCTCGAGAGTAACTAGCATGTTTCTCACCATCTTTCCAGTGCTGAGTGCAAAGTAGGACTTACTGCATCATTTCATAACTAACAACTCTTTCTGAGCTACCTTTTACATCTCACATCTGCAAACATGCCTTAGAGAATTGTACTTTTTACTTAGCACTTTCAGTTTTGAGTAGTATTGTGTATGAGGCTTTTTCTATTGTCGAAGATGCACCGTCTCATGGTAGGTTTAAAGCACACGGTTTATATTATTTTATGAGATTATGACTCTTTCAGATTGTTTCAAATCTTGTGTGTGGTAGCATTGTGGATCACCTCATCTATAAGGAATAGCGCTCTTCAGCAACATGTACATATACTATGTCGTTTTCTTCATTACATGTAGTATATTTAACATTCCTTTATCTTAGTTGTGGCTTGAGGAAAGTGTGAAGCTTCCTTTACTTGTTGACTGACTCTTTTACCTATTGACTTACTTTTGTCCCCACCGATAGCCTCACACCCCGGCGCCGCCTCTGCTCGCTCGAGCACCTCACGCGCCGCCGCCTCCAGCACGACCTGCGCACTCGCCCCTTTGTGCGTACCCTGTGCGGCTGGAACGCCTCATGCGTCGTGCCTCCTGTGCGCTCCCTTTCACGTGTGCGCCCTGTGCGCCCCACCCCCGCGCCCTACTCCCTGTGCGCTTGTTAGCGCTGTAGGCTTACGATCTGTGCACCTGTTCTCCTGTGCCCTAGATTTTTCACGCGGGCCTCGTGCACCTGTGCACTTGTCCTCTGCGTGCTTGTGAACATCATAATCTAGTCCTTCCAAAGAGGAGAAGAACTCCAAGGCATGGAAGGGGTTGTGGAATGAGTCTACGCCCACAACCACCTTCATTTATGTCCAAGTAGACATTCTCGTATAAGCTTTGTGTAGTCCCAGTCTATAGAGATTGTTGTCATCATGTCCGACAACAAGGTGGATGTTCCATCCTCGGGTGCCTTCAAAGGTTCATCACCCATTGTCAAGATGGATGGAACCTACTATGAACTGTGGGCCATGTAGTTCATGAGCTTGATTAGTGTAATGGCAAGAAGCACATCCTTACTACAGAGGAGCCAAGTGACTAGACTGGGATAAATGTCTCATGGGAGACGGATGATGCGTATGCTCGTGTGTGGCTATCTGGGACCGTTTCCACGGAGATAGCCAATGATATACTGAGTCAGCCTATTGCAAAGGCTATGTGGGATATTCTTGCAGCGACTTGCTCTCCGGTAAAGAATAAGTCTAATATCCTCCTGCTCCAGCATGATATTTTCACATCAAAGCAGAATGCTTGTCCTCTTCACACCCTCTATACTTCTCTGAGGGGTTTGTTCGAGAGGCTGCATGGTTACATACCTTTGACTGCTACACCAGAGCAGCTCAAGGCATATAGAGACTCCGTGATGACTGGGTATTCCTAGCAGCCCTGGATCTGGAGTATGATGCAGCTCGTGCCCAGATCCTCATTGATGCTACTATACCTCCGATGGAGGAGGCGTATCAAAGATTGAGCAGACTATCCATATCTTTTAGCAGTATCTTACAACAGACATCTTCAGCTATGGCGGCTTCACGTGGTAGAGGCAACCATACAGTATATCGTGATCGAGGAAGTTGCAACCGTAGTAGAGGAGGTGGTGGTCGAGTCGAGGTCGAACATGCACATTCTGCCACATGAGAGGTCATTCTGAGGAAACCTGCTATTCTAAGCATGGGTTTCCAGCGTCAGCCAGAGTTGCAGAGCAGACACAACAGAGTGGGAGTTTACCTGATCAAAGGTTTGATGAGCTCGTTGCACGACTTAGAGAGATTATGCCTGGCACATCTGGATTCACTAGTTCTCCTTCGGGATCCTCAGAAGTAGCTGCATCAACCTCAGCATCATCATCCACGATAGGTACAATATTTGCCTTTACTACGTGTTACAGGGCAAATCTATCAGAGTGGATCATGGATTCAGGTGCATCATATCATCTCTGTAGTGACAGAGGTTGGTTTAGTGTTTTTCATCCTGTCAGATTTGGACGATCGGGTTGTGATAGCTGATGGTATACATTCCCCCGTCACTGGTCAGGGGGAGGTGCAGTTGACTTCTACTTTGAGACTTTCTAATGTTCTCTATGCACATGAATTTTCCATGAATTTATTATCAATTAGTTAAACCACCAAAGATTTACATTGTCGTGCCATATTTAATCCGTCTGCTCTTGTGTTTCAGGATATACTTACGGGCAGAGTGATTGGAACTGGCCGTGAGCAAGGGGGCCTTTACAGACTTGTGCAGTCTCCGTATGCTGGTGTCTCATCCTCCTTACGTACTGGGTTTGTTTCTCCTTATATGTGGCATATGCGATTTGGTCATCTTCCTCTGCAAAAGCTGGTTCATGTTCTCCCTCCGATTTCTCCTCGCTCTACTTTCCAGTGTGAGGCCTGCCAGCTTGGGAAGCATCACCGGTCCTCTTTTCAGAGTCGTCTGGGTCCCAGTACTTATAGTCTGTTTGAGTTGTTCCTTTTTGATATTTGGGGTCCTAGTCGTGTCCCGGATCATCAGGGGCACATATTTTATCTTGTTGCCGTTGATGAGTCTTCTAGGCTATGTTGGGTTTTTCTTCTCAAGAATAAGTCTGATGCTGGTCTTGTTATTCAGTCTTTTATTAATGAAGTAAAGAACATTTTTCTGCCAGAATCAAGTACATAAAACAATGTTTTAGAATTCTGCAGTACTCGACTCTCTCAATTTCTTAAATCTCATGGTATTGTGCATCAGACGTCGTGTCCTTATACCTCCCAACAGAATGGGGCGGCTCAAAGGAAACACCGTCACCTACTGGATGTTACTAGGACTCTCTTGATTCAGAGCCGTGCTCCTCATTCCTATTGGGGAGACACGGTTCTAACTGCTTGTTACCTAGTGAATCGTATGCCTTCTTCAGCGTTAGGGGAAAAGGCCCCATTCTTGATTGCGTTTCCCGTGAAGGATCTTTTCTCGCTTACGCCCGTGTCTTTGGATCGGTTGCGTTTGTTCATCAGTTCTCTCCTGATCTTGACAATCTTTCACCCAGATCCGTTAAATGTGTATTTGTTAGGTATTCCAAAACCCAAATGGGCAACCGTTGTTTTGATCCTGTTCGACGAAGGTATTATGTCAGTGCTGATGTCACCTTCTTTGAGTCTATTATGTATTTTTCTCCCACATGTGACATGCTTGCTCCTTCAGAGGATGGCGAAGATATTTATATGCCTCCTTCTCCATCAGTGCTAGGTCCTCCTCCATCACCTTCACCATCACCACCATCACTGCCATCATCACCACCTCCGCCATCTCCTACTTTCTTCCATAGGTCTACCAGGGTCCAGAGAAGGCCTCCAGCTCAGATGCCTCCTCCATCACCCAGCACGCCCGAGGTATGTCTTGATCATTTGAGTTCTTCTGATGGCGCGGGTGATTTGCTTGCACAGAATGAGCTTCAGGGTGCAGATGATACTTCTACTGCTAATATTGATGATTTGGATATTCCTATTGCACTCCGGAGGCAAAAGCGTGCACGTACGATGAACCCTAAATATGGGGTGGACTTTGGTTCTCATGTCTCCTTGGAGCGTCTCTCCAAGGACTTTTAGCATTTTGTTGTGGGCTTGTCTGTTGTACAGATACCGCGGTCGTATCAGGAGGTCTTGCAGAGCAGTCAGTGGCGTTTAGCCATAGAAGAAGAGATGGCAGCATTACAATCACGTGGTACTTGGACTGTTGTCCACCGTCCACCATGTACGTCTATTGTTGGTAGCAAATGGGTTTTTACTGTGAAGCAGCGTGCTGATGGTACAGTAGACTGATACAAGGCCAGATTGGTTGCTCGTGGGTTCACCCAAACATATGGGGTGGACTATAATGACACGTTCTCCCCTGTGGCGCATCATTCAACCTTACGGATTCTCATTTCTGTTGCTGTGGTGCGAGATTGGCCTCTCTTCCAGTTGGATGTTAAAAATGCTTTCTTGTATGGTGATTTGAAGGAGGTATACATGCAGCAGCCTCCTGGGTTTGTTGCTGAGGGGGAGTCCAGTATGATATACCGTCTTCATAAGGCTATATATGGGCTTAAGCAGAGTCCGAGAGCTTGGTTTCAGAAGTTCTCAGATTTAATTGAACAGAAGGGGTTTGTTAGATCTACAGCAGATCATGCTCTCTTTGTGAAGAGAGATCATTGAGGTATTGTAGTCATCTTGGTTTATGTTGATGACATTGTTATTTCCGGCAGTGATGCACATGGAATTAAGGCAGCAAAGGACTTTCTTGGACATCAGTTTGTTACCAAGGACTTGGGTGTGCTTCGTTACTTCCTAGGACTGGAATTTGCACAAAATCAACAAGGTATGGTTATGACACAAAGGAAGTATATTACTGATGTTCTATCTGAGACGAGAATGACAGGATGTAGACCAGCTACTACTCCAATGGATCCTAATGTTAAGCTTCATGATGATGGATCTGATTAGGTGGATAAGAGACGCTATAGAGGACTGGTAGGGAAATTATTGTATGTTACTATTACCATGCCTGGTATAGCCTTTGCTGTGAGTAAAGTGAGTCAGTTCATGGAACATCTCAGGCAGACACACATGGATGTTGTATTCATGATTTTTAGATAATTGAAGTTATCTCCAGGTGCAGGCGTTCTGTTTAGGGGAGACACATCTCTCTTTGTTACAAGGTGTGCAGATGCAGATTATGCTGGATGTCCTAATGACAGGAAGTCTACTTCAGGCTTTGTTGTTTTTGTTGGTAGCTCATTAGTCTCTTGGAAGAGTTTGAAACAAACAGTTGTTGCTCGATCCAGTGCACAATCAGAATATAGAGCTATGACCCAAGGTAGTACTGAGATGATGTGGGTCAGATCTGTCCTAACCGATTTAACAATTGAAGTACCTCTTCCTATGCAGCTTAAATGTGATAATCAGGCATCCTTATTTATAGCTAACAATCCAGCATTTCATGAAAGGACAAAGCACATCGAGGTAGACTGTCATTATACTCGTGACTTGATCCAAAAGGGGCTTATCTCAACATCCTATGTTGCATCAGGAGATCAGGTTGCAGATATGTTTACAAAAGCTCTGGCTAGAGGTCCTTTTCATCACTATTGTTTCAAGCTGAGCATGATAGATATATATGCTCCAGCTTGAGGGGGAGTGTTAAGATATCGTGTTTATGTTATATGATGGTCCCTCCTTTGTAATTTACCCATAGAGCTTTTCTCCTATATAAGAAAGCTCTAGGGTTTGATAATGATTAACTTTTCCGATTTCCTTTCAACACTATTGATATCATAACCTAGAGGTGCTGGTGGGATGCGGTGACATGCCTGCAGTGATGAGCCTTAGGGGAGATGATGAGCTGCTTAAGGTGGAGTCGACATTGTGATGGTATGAGACCCTCATGGGTGGTTGGCAACTTGGCACTAAGATAATGGGGGTAGTGTAAACACCTTATGGAAGCCTTATCATGAAGAGTTGTTGTACCAGGCTTTAGGCATTTTGATGCGAGGTTGTATATGGAGGTGGAGGCTATTGTCCGAAGTGCAAGGAGGTACACATAGGTTTTGTATGAAGCGATGGGAGAGATGATACATGATCGCTTGGGACTGTAGCTGTTGGAGCGGTGCTAAGGGAGGTGCGTAACTATTAAAGGAATAGCTGCGAAGGGAAAGGGGAGCCTGAGGCTGTGTGGCAATTGTTGAAACCAGAGGGGAGAGGTCGAGGTGAGAGGGATTTGGTGGTGTGGAACAATGGTAAGACTCCTACGTGGATAATATGTGAAATGTAATACTTTGATATATTGAATAGTGCCAAGGTTAGTTTTAAAGCAAACAAAAGCAAAATATATACATACCCTTGGAGGATTAGCATTGTAACTCAAATCTAGCGGTTATACCCTCATAACAATAACTGGCAATATTTCCCATTTCTAGTGTTTAAATAGTATGTCCATATTTTGCTGTTTTTTGGGCTTCAATTTTATGCAGGTTGGAATTGAATTGGAGAAAAGCTTTTCTGGGAAGGCAAGTAACCTTGTGAAGGCTTGTGAAAAATCTGCACTTGCTCTTGTTTCACTTATCACAAGGCATTTTCCTGGTATCCTTTTTTTCCCAGAACAATATTTATGCTATTATTGTATAAAGAGTTTCCTTCTTTGTTAATGTAGAGAAAATGAATGTAGTAAAAATCAACTTTTGGCATTCAATCTATTGAATAAAGAAAAAATGGAAACATTGGATATTTTATTCTTTATTATTTATATATTAAAATAACTTTTTGGTGCATGTATTCTTTTATGATTCCATAGATATGGTCATTCCAAACTGTTGAGATGCGATGCCTTGAATCCTTATTTTATTTGCATTGGGATTTAGATCCTATGTCTATTGGTATTCAGATCCTATTTAGATCGAGATCCTTATCCTATTTGCATTGGGATTATGAGAATCCATCTATTATCTATTGGTTGTCTACTATATAAGGTTCCGTAGGGATTGAATTTGGAATCATCTTCCATAACGCAGTTCTACCATATTGATAGATCCACCTCTTCCCAAGGACATAACCAAGTAAGAGTGAACTTTTTAAAGACTTGTGATTTTTCTTGCTTGCTTATTGTTGGTAAAATAAGAGACTTGTTTATTCCATACGCCCTAGGCTCTCTTATATATGAGAGTAGCCTATGGGTAAAATACATCAAGAGTCCAAAAGAACGAAGAAAATACGAAACAATACAAAACAGAATAACATATATCTCTACACTCCCCCTCAAGGTGGAGCATAGATGTCAATCATGCTCAGCTTGGACGAACACTTCTGGAACGGCCCTCGAAGTAACGCCTTGGTAAAGATGTCTGCAGTTTGGTCCCTTGAGCTAACATGGGATGTAGAAATAAACCCCTTCTGAATCATATCTCATATGAAGTGACAATCAACCTCAATGTGCTTGATTCGTTCATGAAATGTTGGATTATCTGCCATAAATAGGGCAACTTGATTGTCACATTCCAGAGCCATAGGAAGAGGGACTTCTATATATAGATATGTAAGAACAGCTTTCACCCACATCATTTTTGTACTGACCTAGGCCATAGCCCTATATTCAGACTCAGCACTGGATCTTGCTACAACCGTTTGCTTCTTGCTTCTCCAAGAGACCAGAGAGTGTCCGACGTACACAACAAATCCAGTGGTGGACTTCCTATCCTTGGGGTATACTGCGTAATCTGCATCTGCACATGCTGAAATAATAATCTCCTTGTCTCTCTTGAACAACAGACCAGCACCTGGAGATGACTTAAGATACCTGAGTATCATATGTATAGCATCCATATGTATCTGACGTGGTTGCTCCATGAACTGGCTCACCCGACTAACAGTTAAAGAGATATCGGGTCTGGCAATAGTAACATAGAGAAGCTTTTTTTTTGAAATCCAGAAACAAGGGGGATACACTCAATGTTGGTAACATAGAGAAGCTTGCCCACCAGTTCTCTGTATCTTCTCCTATCCACCTCATTAGTGTCGTCATCATATAATTTCATACTGGGATCCATGGGTTAGTGGCAGGACGGCAACCAAGCATTTCTATTTCACTCAACATGTCAGTGACATATTTCCTCTGGGTCATCCCAGCCATGAGGATTTCTGGCGAACTCCAGTCCTAGAAAATATCTAAGAACTCCAAGGTCCTTGGTGACAAATTCACGACCCAACATTTCTTTCGCCCTCTGAATTCCTTGCCCATCATCACCTATAATCAAGATATCATCTACATACACCATAATTGCAATAATACCTCTGGATGTCTTCTGTACGAACAGGAAATGATCTACATTAGAACGTCTGTACCCCTATTTTTCAAACAGGTCTGAGAGCTTCTGGAACCAAGCTCTAGGGCTCTGCTTAAGGCCATAGATGGCCTTCTGAAGTCTACACACCTTAGAACACTCCCCCTCAATAACAAAACCAGATGGATGTTGAATGTAGACTTCCTCCTGCACGTCACCATATAAAAATGCATTCTTGACATCTGATTAGAATAGTGGCCAATCACGAGTAACTGCAACAAAGAGAATGATCCGTAGGGTGGAATGACGAGCAACCAACGCGAATGTATCAAGATAATCCACCCCGTATGTCTGTGTAAAGCCACTAGCAACCAGGCATGCCTTGTTCAATGCTGCTATCTGCATTCTGCTTAACCGTAAAGACCCACTTGCAGCACTGTAGACACACCGGTAGGTGCAGGAACACGGCTCCAGGTACCTCTTGACTGAAGAGCAGCCATCTCTTCTTCCATGGCTAAACACCATCTACTATCCTTCAACGCATCTTGGTAATTCAGTGGAATATCCATCGCCGATAGTGCAATGACAAAGCTCCTGAATTCTCCAGATAAATGATCAAAAAAAAACATTGGATGCTATAGGATATGATGCGCAGCTGCGCTTCTGTTTACGAAGTGCAATCGAAAGATCCAAATCACCTGCATCCTCATCTGGCCTCTGTAACACATCCTGCTCAGGTAAATCGTCAGGTCCATCAATATTGATTATATTCTCAGAACATACCTCAGGCGAGCTAGATGATGAGCAGTGACCACGAGCAGAAGCAGGCTGTCGGGTATAGTCATGGAAGGAAATATCGCAATATATCGGCGATATATCGATATCGACATGGGACCGATATGAGCACCAATATGACGATGTATACCAATTTCTAGGCATTTTCTTCACAAAGGCTCGTCGATATGGGCGATATTTCGGCGATATATCGTCGAAATATCGTATCGATACGATATCGAAACGATATCGATATCGATATAGCCTTCCATGAGTATAGTGGAGTGGCAATGGAGGAGCACGAACGGTAACAGAAGGTGTAGGAGATGGTAGTGGTGGAGGTGGTGATGGTAGTGGTAGAGGTGGTAATGGTTGTGGCACGTATATAGCTTCATCAGTGCCAGAGGATACCAAATGATCACCTGTAGAAGAGAAGTACATGACAGACTCGAAAAAGGTAACATCAGCACTAACAAAATATCTCCTGCGTAATGGGTCATAACACTTGTACCCTTTTGTGTTCTGGAGTACCCGACGAAAACACACTTGACAATCCTAGGAGAGAGCTTGTAAATACCTGGAGACAACTGGTGGACAAAGGTCACCGAGCCAAACACACGAGGAATGAGGGAAACAATACTCTTTTTGGAAAAACAAGGGAGAAATGAATCTTCTCACCTAAGACAGATGACGACATACGATTAATGAGGTAACATACCGTTAGGACAACATTGCCCCAGAAAGAATGAGGGGCATGACTCTATATGAGAAGCGACCTGGTGACATCAAGTAAATGACGATGTTTTCTTTCTGCAACTCCATTCTATTGGAAGTATAGGCACAAGATGTTTGGTGGATAATCCCTTGAGTTGAAAAATAATTGGAGAGAGTATGAGTACAAAATTTCAAGGCATTATCACTTCTCACAATCTTTACAGATGCAGGAAAAACATTACGAACTTCATTGATGAAATTTTTTGATAATATTCCCCGCTTCAGATTTATTCTTTAACAAAAAGACCCAAGACACACAAGAGAAATCATCTACAATAACCATTTAAAACCTGGGTCCCTAATGATCAAGAACATGACTAGGACCCCAGATATTGACATGAAACAACTCAAACTTGGAGCTACTACTCCGACTCACACGACTGGGAATGGTAGACCGATGGTGCTTTCCCAACTGACAAGCCTCACATTGGATGGACGTGTGAGGTGAAACCTGGGGTAACATACGACACAGTTTCTGAAGCGGTAGATGTCCAAAGCGCAAGTACCACTGGAGGGAGGAAAACAGGTAGAGAGGAGGCTCCGGCATAAGGGGTCCGATTGAGACGATATAGGCTGCCTTGCTTATAGCCACGCCTAATCACGTTGCTCGTAAGGTTGTCCTGAAAGATGAGAGAAGATGGATCAAAAATTGCTCGACAATGTAAATCCTTTGTAAGTTGCTAATGGACAATAAATTCCTAGAAAAATGAGGTGCGTGCAGTACGTTCTTGAGGTGCATAGAGGGTGTCAGGCTAATCTCCCACTGACCAGTGATCGGAGAATACGTTCCATTGGCAATAACACTGTACGGCCTAGAGGAACCTGTCGGTAGGCTATAAGTAAACCTTGATCACAACACAGATGATGTGTGGCACCAGAGTCCATAATCCACTCTAAAGTATCTGATCCACTACTGCTAGTAAATGAATAAGTGCTACCTGAGGTACTGGTGGATGCTTAAGCATCAACATCGGAGTGACTATCAGAAGCAGGTACTGATGGAATGGGACCGGATGAAGGAATATTGCCCTCAGATAGGTTACAAGATCATCAAAGCGTCGATCCAGAGATGAAGCAGATGGGGGCTCAATCTATTCAGCTACTCGTACAGAAGCTGGAAATCCATGTTTGGAGTAGCACGTGTCTTCGGTTTTCCCAAAACGGTGGAAAAAGGTGCATGATGGCCGAACACAACCCCCTCTTCCCCAAGGTCCACGACCACGGAACTGATGACCCCCACGACCTTGATTCGCTGCCATGGCTGAGGCTGTCTGATTTGTTGTGTATGAAGGAGCAGTAATATGGCTCAATCTGTGAAATGCTTCCTCCATTGGAGGATGGTGGAGTCTGCCAAGATCTGGGAACGTGCTGCCTCGTACTCTGGATCTAGAGCCGCCAGAAATACACCAACTATAGTGGCATTCCGGTAGGTCTTCTGTTTCTCAGGTGTGGCTGTGAGGGGCCTGAAGCTGTAAAGCTTCTCAAACATTCCTCGTAAAGATGTGTACAATGAGTGTAGAGGTCGTCCATTCTGCTTGATGGTAAAGATGTCATGCTGGAGTTGCAGAATCTTTGTTTCATTCTTTGCCTGTGAATATGTAGCTGCCAGAATATCCCATATTGCTTTTGCAGTGGGCTGATGGAGAATATCGTTGGCAATCTCAATTGCCAGGGTTCCTGATAGCTAAACCTTGGCATATGCATCATCAGCCTCCCATGAGGCGTTGACCCCAATCTTCTCAGCAGGCTCTTCTTCGGTAAGAGTGTGCTTCTTACCGGTTGAATTGATCATACTCATGAATTGCATTGCCCACAGTTTGTAATTTGACCAATCTATTTTCACAATAGGCGTTGGACCTCTGAAGGCGCATGTAGATGGGATGTCTGCCTTGCTTCCTGACATTATGGTAATAGAAGACTAGGGTAGTAGACTGAAGATATGATCGTCTACACGGACATTAACGGGTTTATTCGCATGTGTAGACTCAAGCAACCAAACTCATTAACTTGGAAACGCCTGCGCAGAATGAGGATTGGAGCTGCACACGCGTTGACCTAGGGCTGTACGCGTATGGAAACTGGGGTCGTACGAGACTAGGGTCGTACGGGAACCAGTGGTTTCACACGCACAGATATGCGTACAGGAACGTGCACAGATGCGCGCACAAGAACGCACACATGGGATGGCGGCGCCGAGGCTAGGACTGAGCGACGTCGAGGCTAAAACCAGGAGCGGCGCGGGGCCTAGTGCAGTGCTGAAAGCGGCACGAGGCTGAGCGGGATCGAGCGCAGGGCCGGGGGCAGCGCGAGGCAGGGAGGCGCGCGCGTGGAGGGCTCGAATGTGGAGGCTAGGGTTAGGGTTTGGTTCAAGAACTCTGGTCTAGGACCGTCGCTCTGATACCATGTTGGTAAAATAAGAGACTTGTTTATTCCATACGCCCTAGGTTCTCTTATATAGGAGAGTAGCCTATGGGTAAAATACATCAAGAGTCCAAAAGAAAAAAGAAAATATGAAATGGTACTAAATAAAATAACATATATCTCTACACTTATCTGCATGTTTGATCTGCCACCTACTTCTGCTAAGCACAACAGATTGGTATTAATGCCTCGTGATCGACTTAATCATGAAGGAGATGGTATCACATATTAGGAAGAACAAGAAGATCATGAACAAGAAAAAGGTTGGCCTTTGGCAGGCCAAGATGCGTATCCTTTCTCAAGTACCGTATGGGTATTGTTGAACGAAGACAAGGTAAGGGCACTCGAGCTGCAGATATAGGAAGAAAATCTACACTGGGTTATCAATGATCATGTTGTGTCCGAGGGATGAGATCATCGTAAAGGTTGCTGATGAGAAGACTATCACAATTATGTGGCTGAGACTGGAGTCTGTAGATAAGAAGTCTCAGACCACTAGGTTATTGTTAAAACAACATCTTTTCTCCTTATGTATGCAAGTATGTACTCTAAAAGAAAATTTAGATCATTTAAAATAGGTTGCTTATAGATTTAAGAAATATAGATACTAGATAGAGGATGTGAAAGCTGCTTTGATTTTAGGTTCTTTTACATTTGAGTCCCTCGAAGTTTTTGCACATACATTTATTCCCCTACCCTTTTTAATTGCAATAGTACTCCTACCTTCTCGGGCCATTAATAGTCATGCCCCTTGGATTAGTTGTATCCAGCCCCTCACAAATAGACTCTAACTTATGGGTACGAGTGTAATTGGCATAAAAATTTAGGTTGCAAAATGTAATTCAACTACTTTGCTACCTACCACCTCCTCCACCATCGTATTCCTCTTCCCTTTATTGTCTCCTCCCTCCCACCCTTCTCCACCTCCAGTCCTCCCACTCAGGCTCCCTTCCCCTTAGAAGATTTTACCCTGACCCCTCCCGTTCAAGCCTCAAAGCCCCCTCGCTCTGTTGGTCTCCCCCTGAAGATTACAACTTTTCGCTCGTATACATTGAATAAACATCGCTCCCTAAAAACCCCTACGTGCTTTGCAGCTCTCGAGCTCCATGAGGTGAAGCTCCTCACGGACGTATGAAACACCCCCGCACATGCTCTGTAATGCCCTGCCCTAGTGTTCCGAAGGCCCCCTCCACTGAGTTGCATGCTAAAGCCCTCTCGTCATTCCCAACCCAACTCCCGCTCTAGTGAGATCTTCTACTCCATCTCTCGCCCTACCCTTATCCTTCATTTGTTCCCTTCTCCTCTATAGAGAGATCTAGGTCATGACCAATGTCGAGGCAGAGGAGACGTTTCATGTTTGTGAGGAGGTGGGGACCAAGGTCTTGGATATCGAGCGGAGGATGGTTGCTAACGAGGAAGGACGTTTGTCATGTTCTTGACATGAGGAGAAACTTATATCCCTTGGAATTTGGACCTTAAAGTGCACATGTACATACAATTCTGCAAGAGAAGTTTTGAAGATTGCCAAAAAAGGAGTCGGATATAAGTGAAAAAGTGGATGCGCAAAAAGCATGCAGAAGCAGGTGGAACGGGAACTTTACATGGGAGAGATGGGAGGGAGGGAGCAAGTGAGAGTGCGAGGGGGGATTTGTCAAAAGGTTTGAGAAGGGGAGAGAGCTTGGGAGAGGGCCACGAAACTTGAGGGTAGCTAGCATGGAAGAGGGGAAGAGCATTGAGAATTGGCAAGTCGTGACTCATCAGAAGGGATGGCTGCAATGCTTCGGGTGTAATGTGTTTGGCCACTATTCCTCTACATGTTTTTCCCACCCCCGGTGTTTCGGGTGTGGTGGATGGGATCGTCATTGTGTTTTTTGAACAAGAAATTCTTCTTTCTCTAATGGTGGGTTGTTATTAGTCTGTTTCTTTAGAATTGGTGTTACCGTCTCTTATGATGATGTTAACATGTTGTACTTTTGCTGAGGTTGTCAGAGGTATCGAGAACTAGTAACTCTATATATGATCTATTGATTGGTGTGTGTTTAGAAGATGTGTGGGACCTTTTAAAGATCACATCAGAGGTGAACAAAAATCTGTGGCCTGCGTTCATGGGTGATGTTGTCTCACCTGGGGATAACACTTATTGTGCTTGCAGTCTCTCATTGAGAGAGTTGTCCTCTTTTTCAAGGCGTGGATAGTGGGAAGTGTACGAAGGCACATAATACGGTTCACTGTCGAGGAAGAGAAGCTCAATATTACTCTTGTCATTCACATCTTTGGTGCTCTTTTCTTCTCCAGAATGGTAGATGTCCTCATGCCCTTCCTTCGTGATTTTGGGACTGTTATAGCGCTCATATCGGATGGTCGATGTCTAGGGTCGGATGTTGGGACAACCTTGGTCACAATCAAGGGCTCAAAGATTTTCACTTCAGTAGGGGTGTGCATCCTTAAGGTGGGTCGAGTTTTTGTTAGAATCATGGTGCAGACGGTCTCACTATCGCGTAATCCAAAGCCTTTGGAAGCTTCTAGTACTTTGAAGGGGGAGGGACCACAAAGTCCTTTTTGGAGACAATGCTAGATAGGATGATTCATGCTACTTCGGAGGCAACGACAAAGATCAAGTCTCCATATCTGATAATCTTGGATTTTTGGAATCAGATACCCATTTTACAAAATGCATTAACAGTCGCCCTCTTCGGGAGTCATTGGAGCTATTACCCTCGTGATTGGTAACAATGCTTAGGATTGGCTATTTGCTAAAGGTGGCTTTCTGGGACTATCAGTTAGATCAGACTCGACCCTGCTTGGTTTCGAAGAGGTGAACCCGCTCTTGTCAGCATGACATGTTCCCCGTCTTTGCTCCAGTCCGTACTCGTCTTCAGATGTTCCGTGTTTGCAGGATGAATCGACATAGGAGGTACTCCCGTCTGCTATGGAGGAGCCTCTACTTCGCCTTACGTTAGAGAATACCCAACAATGTTCCCTATTCACAGGTGATCCTTTTATTTAAATTGCAGGCGAGTAGCGGGCTCTCGTCATGCTATCTTGGAGCATTGAGGGTGGTATTGCGGATGCCACAACTGGAGCTATTGTTGTTGAACCCTTCGGCTCCTTGTGTTTTTCCAATACAGGACAACTACGCGAAGTGGGGGTCAAAAGATATTGAAGGAGAAAGAATAGATCTGATTGTTGAGTTTGATTGAAGGTGAAAATTGTTTATGTATATTCATTCTTTTCCGTTGCACATAAAGCTGATATAGCCACGCTTGACGTCAAAAAGTCTGCCATCTGTGAAAAGGTGGTGCAAGTGACGAGTGGTTTCTGTTGTGGGGAAAGGGAAGATTTGTCAATGAAGATTCTTTCATGGAATGCCATGGGTCTGTGTGACCTGGAAAGAACGAAAATCAATTAGATCTCTTATTGGTGGTGGGTGTTGTGATATTGGGTTGTTATTGGAGATAAAGGTACATGGTGGGATAGACCATTTTTTTGGAGGTCTTTGGTATCTCAAAACCTTTCAGAATTTCGAGCTCTAGATGTGGTTGACGTTGTTGGGAGGTCGCTTATGACATGTAGAGGTGAGATGTTCTTTTTTTGACGGAATTGAAGGGCATATTGGTGCAGTTGGTTTTGCTACAGAATTTCCGCTCCAAGACACCCTTACTCGTTTCTTGTGTATATGAACCCACAGATCCTTCTCCAAAGGTTGAATTATGACATGACCTACACAAGGTTAGTGGTAGATTCTTCAACAGGACTTGTCTTGTTAGAGGCGATTTAATGTGTCAATACTCTCTTCTGATCGACTTGGTCTTCGTGGCAGGCTTGACTATGGATCTTTTGCTTTTTGCAAAAAAAATGATTGATGACTTGCAGCTGGAGGTGGTCAATATGCCAGACACCATATATATGTACAGAAACACTGGGTCATGTTCAAGCATAGATCATTTCTTGACATCTGTCGAGTTACTTGAGGCGTTCCCCTTGTCTTCAATGTTATCCAGACCTCAGTCCTAGTACCTTTGGCATCTGCTAACCATATGCCGGTGTTGTGGGACTCTAGTGTAGGGTTGCTACCTCAATACTTCATCAAATTTGATATATCGTAGTTGCTTAAGGAAAAATTTAGGAAGATGATGCACGATCATTGATTGACAACAATATTCATGAAATCGGCTCGTGCTGTCGCATATGCCTATGCGGCTAGTGAAGCGCACCAATTTCCTCAATCGATGCTATATGCGGTCCTTGCGCTTACACGGTCTGCATATACTGCATATGCGGCTGATTATGCGTTAGTAAGTGATTGTTAATCAAAATCGGATCCCTCCAGATCCGGATCGTGATTTAAAAGGGATATCCAAATAAAATGGATTACTTGATTGCCGAAAGGTTCCCTCTCCCCTACGACGATTGTGACCAAAACCCAAACCCCAATCCAATGCACACTCACTCGATTGCTCGATGCTTTCCTTTGTTATCTCCTCCTCCTACGTCTGCTCACCTTCGTGCTCAGTGCTCGCCATTGCCATCTCTATGCTCAGCTGTAGCTCCATCGTATAGCTTCCGGCTGGACCTGCTGCTCCTACTGCCATGACATCACTTCCTGCTCAACTGATCTCTTGTGTGGCTAGTATTTCTTATTAGCTACTTATCTTAATGTTTTTCTGTTTGTCCAGTGCATTTAATTGAACCATGTTTTGTTATATTAGCTTAATATTATGAAATCCTTGTTTTGTTTTATAATAAAATAATTATTGTCAATAAATCCTTGTTCCGTCATATTTCCTTTGGTTAAATCATTTGATCTCCAACGAATACACTATATATAGGTAAATCTATATGATTTTCATATATGTGTACCATCTAAAGTTATCTTTGAACTTCGAAATTGATTAATTACATCTCGAATCAACGAAAAAAATGAATGAGTGGTTATTGAAAGTGGATGGTCAATACAAGGAGGTGGATAAGGTTAACGGTTTGATTTTATACTATTTGATAGGTAGAGATTTTTTTGAACTATACATGAAAGTCTTTTTTCCTAAATCCTCTTTAACTCTCCTCTATAATTTTGGTTCAGTTGTAGTTTTTTTGTAGATATTTATTTATTTTTAAAGTAAAAATTAGTAAACCATGTAGAATCACATATGCCTCTACATACCGCTCAATCACTAATCAGTGACTTGTTCGAATGCATACGCATACCACTTTCCTAGACCTTGGTCGACAATGGAGTGCTCTGGCTCAATTATGTCAAGGTTTGTGTAGAAGTTAATTTCCCTTGGCGCCCAACTATGCTCTTACAAGTGGGGGATCCGTGAACTAGAAGGGGTTGACAATCAACTGATGAGGCAAACATTTTCAAACTAGACAATGTGGAGGATATTCGAGATCTGTCTATGGAGGAGCTTGAGAAGAGGTCTGATCACTGGAAAAACATCTTGGTAGAGGACATGAAACATGTGACTGAGTGGAAATAGTGTTCCGGCTGAAAAGCATGTGACTGAGAGAAAACAACATTTCAGACAGAAGTGGATTAATGTGGGTGGTGCAAACAAAAATTTTCTCCATTGAATGGCAAGTGGTAGATGGTGTCACAACCTTATACATGCTTTGGTGGTGAATGGTAGGTGTATTGAGGGTAATTGGGATATTGGTTGGGAACTTGCATATCACTTGTGTTCCTTCTTGCTTAGAGAAGAAAACAGATCTTGGAGATGGATGGGTTTGCGTGCCTCTTCTATTTCAGAGTCCCAAGCTGGTAGTCTAATGAGTTTTCCTTCGACGAAGTACTAGATTTTGTTTAGTCTGAATGCGGATAGTGCATTAGGACGGGATGGTATTCTGTTCTTTTTCTATCGTGAGCTCTGGGATGTAGTAAGGATGTGGTGGAGTTCTTGGCTGGTAATGCAGGTTTTGATAAGATCAATAAAGCTCTCTCGTTTCATCTCCCCAAGAAAGAGTGTGGAGGATTTTCTTCCTATTACCCTTTCTTGCACCATTTATTTGATTGTTGCTAAGGTCTTAACAGGTAGACTTAGTGAGGTTCTAAATGAGATCATCTCCTCGATCCAATCTGCATTTATTCCGAGAAGTATATTAGGGATAGTTTAAGCATGGATACCAAGATCATAACAGTTGGAGCCATCGATCAACTAGTGATCTTCTCTGGAAGGTATATTTTCCAAAGGTTGTGGTACGTTAGATTGGCTTTCTGTGATCCGCTCTGACGTGACATGGTTTTTCAGATTATTGGATTACATGGATGAAAAGGTTGTCACCACAACGTCCTTTTCAGTGCTAGTGAATGGATGCCCTGAAGGGGTTCTCTCTAGCCTCAACACAGGGTTAGATAGGATTGTCCTTTGCTGTTGTGCTCTTTATCTTGGTTGCTGATGCTCTAGCTTGTATGGTGGGATATGAGACCCAATAGGGTGTTAAAGTGGGTTATGCTCTTGGTGATATTTCTATTTCGTTGTTGCAGTATATGATAACACCATTTTCTTCATTGAGAGGGGATGGATAAGGCATTGGGAATGGTGGTTGTTGCGATTTTTGTTGAGCTCTCTTGCCTAATGCTGAACAGAAGTAAGTCAAATTTGATTCCTTTTGGCCTTTCAGAAGAGGATGAAATGGCTTGTAGTGTGGTGCTTAGTGGGACTATTGGTTTGCTAGATCCGGAATCTGGGACTGCTCCTGACGGGTGGGAACCTTCGGGTTGCGGATAGGACATTGAATAATTAACATTGGCACATAGTAAAATGAATATTTTTATATCTTACAAGAGCATTTGATCTTGACCTCATCTATTAAAGTGATTTAGAATGTTTGATTGTTGTAAAATTAGATTTATTTTATGTTGCAAATGTTGATGGGAGGAGATTAGTGGCATGCTATATCTTACCCTGTCGTTATATCATTAGTTGGAAGACTCCGTCCCCATTGAAGCGCTTATAGAATTATTGCTTCCACCTATCTTTATATCCTTCTTAGTAACATGCACATGTGCTTCCTTACCCTCAATGCATCTCACTCGAGAATGATCTTTGGTCTTTCTTTGTCTTGCTTTGGCCACTCTAAATGTATCTTTTTGGTCCTCCTTAAAGTCAGGTTTTTTGTACAAAACTTCACAAGCTTCTGACTTCACTTACAACCTTCTTTGCTTCCTTCTTCATTATTTTGTAGTTTGTGGCATTTTCCTCTATTCTATCCTTATACATAACTTTAAAGCAAGCTTTTTTAATTTTAAGCTTCTTGTGCACTCCTTTACTCCACCATGGAATCTTCTTTCGGCCTGGAACTACTCCCTTAGATGCTTAGCATCTCTTTGGCTACATTTGGATACAAGATGCTACCACCTCCTACATCTCGTTAGCACTTCGATTACAATCCCAAGATATAACTTCTAAAACCTTCTCCTTGAAGCTTGATTGCTTCAATTGAAGATTCCACCTTCTAGTTCTAATGATCTTGGACACCCTCTTCTTTGCCATCCCTTTCATTTGCACATCCATGACTAGCAAACTTTGTTGAGATGCCAAGCTCTCTCCTGAGATTACTTTATAGTCTTTGCAACACAATGAGCCTCTTCTCCTCATCACAAAGCTATCTATTTGTGTTTTAGTTGGGCCACTTTTATAGGTATATGTTAGAAAATAAGAATGCGGAAGCGGAACCAGAGAAATAGAATAAAAACATTAAGGAACACATGATTTTACATGGAAGCCTATTCCCTAAGGAACAGGATGAACCCACGGGAGAACAGTTCAAAAGGTTGATGTATGCATTGCACTTTTTCATTGGATACATGAGGTCTGAAACTTCTTATATAGCCTCCACAGACTCTCCTAATCCCGCCACAGGTAGGAGTGAGACTAAACTCTAGATGTGGTAAATAGATCTTGGAAGGATCCATTTAACCATCTTACATATAACACATGTACTCCAACACTCCCCCTCAAGCTGGAGCATGCAAAGCTCTTTTTGGACAAACACAAAGAAATATCAACTCATAATATAAGGCACTACATGCAATATCAACTCAACACGCACAATTGTCGGCTGTTGTTGAGGACATTGCTTCTCATGCCTTGCAGGTGAGGAGGAACAAACGGGCTGGAGTTCAAGTCAAATTGAATCTCTTCGTCAGAGAGCATGTGCTATGTACTACGCCTGTCTGAGTCACTGCAATTGTAAATGAGTCCCCATCTGGAGAACTCTGGCCCGCCACATCATGTGGACAACTACTCCATCTATGAAAGGGCTGAACAGAAACGTTGTGGAGACTTCCTGATCGGAGTCTACTGTCTCTAGAATATGGAGTCTGAAAAAAGTCTTCTCGTTAGAGAATTGGGTCTTTTCCATACTGGTTCTAAGAATGGGATCTCTACTATGGAGTCCCTATGAAACACATGAAAACCCTAGCCCACATGTCATAGGGAATGAGACCTCTACTTTGGAGTCCTTATGGAACACATGAAAACTATGACCAAAATAAAAGATGGGGACCAAATTAAAAGATGCAAACATGTGCTCATCCGAAAAGGAGTCTCTCTCTGGAGAACTCGAAGAGAATGGGTCACTCAAAGATGGAGTGCCTCGAACTTTGACTCCAAATCAATCTGCAAAGCCTAAAATTGAACTGTAGATCCTGGAAAAATCTGGTTTGTTTATGGACTGGAGAATCTGAATTTGCAGCCTGTAACTCTACAAAATGCTCCCTCTTTCTCCCATACTTGTTGGAAAACAGTGACATCGACAAAGTTGGGAGAAAACATGAGAATGGGGAGAAGCAAAAATCACATAAATTACATCATTTTTTTCACGCTTTTCTTTTCATTTTTTAATCATTTTTCGTACGGATTCTTTTTATACGATCATTTTCTCTCTTTTTTTCGGCTATTTCCTTTTTTATAACTGACTCATTTTTTCGCGTATGTTTTTTTTGCACGTGTCTCTTTTTAAATTTTTTAAATGCGAACATGCCCCTCAATAGTTCTTTTCGCCGGGTCTTCTCAAAAAAATTTCCTTTTTTTTCACTTGGGCCGAAATGCAGTAGGCTTCCCTTTTTCTCTGTGAGTACAGGTCGCCTCCCCCTTTTCTTTTGGACTTTTTTTTAAACTTGCGAACCAATTACCCCTCCTTTCTTATTTAGGGTTCCCACTTGGGACCTTATTCATCAAAGACTGCCGCCCTTGATGGGGTTTTTTTGCTGCAGATAGCCGCTACCGCCTGTAAAGCATGATGCATGGAGATAGGGAGTGGGTTGCCACCTGCTGGAGAGGAATTGGATGGGAGGTGCTCCGTCGTGGAGGATCACAGTCGCTTCACCTGTAGGTGTCATCGCCTGCGGAAGCTTCTTGGAGGTACATGCGACACAGTAGATGGATCTGTTTTGAGCTGGAGAAGGGCACGAGGAGGTCGAGGGACCCGGTTATCGGCACCAAAACGGGTCATGGAGGGGAGGGTATTCGCCTGGAGATATCGCTTGAAGGAGGTGCAAGTGTATAATGCCGTAGGGCTTGGTGCCGTGTGAAGGCTCTGCCGCTGGGAGCTCCTCCTGGGAGTTTCGCTTCCAGGGGTTGTCGCATGAAGGGGAAGAGCTTCGCTTGGAGCCTTCGAGATCGGAAGGGGGGAGCATCACCTTGCGCCCATGATGAGGCTGAAACTGGAAAAAGGTTGCCGCTTAATGTTCCCCATGGAAAAACCTTTTGCTGGAGCATCGAGATCTGGAGCATCGTGGAGCGTCGCGGCTAGGGTTGTTGTCACCTCAACTTGAACATGAACGTTTAGGATTTTAAAAAAACCTAGATCACAAACTTTGAACATATCATGAAAAATGGATAAATAATCTTCAAGAACAACTGACAATCGAATCTCAACCAAGAATATAAAATAAATCCTTAAGAACAACTCCTAGAGAATTGAACCCGCGCTGATACCATATTAGAAAATAAGAATATGGAAGCATAATCTAATAAATAGAATAAACACATTGAGGAACACACGATTTTACGTGGAACCCTACTCCCTAAGGAGCGGGATCAAACCACAGGAGAACGCCTTGAAGGGATGATGTATACATTGCACTTTCTCATTAGATACAGGAGGTCTGGGGCTTCTTATATAGCCTCCACAGACTCCCCATGTCTCACCGCTAGTAGATGTAGGACTAGACTTTGGATGCAATTAATAGATCTTGGAAGGATCCATTTACCCATCTTACATATGACACATATACTCCAACAATATAAATGCTTCTCTCTCTTCTTGAAGAGAGTATTTGATATAAAAAGGTCATAAGTCATTGCTACATCTAGAATGATTATTCGAATTTCATATTTATCACTGAAACCATGACCTCCATGAACACTGGCATACCCTGAAGTATCCTTACCCACATGTCCATTATGATATCTACCCTGACAAATTATCTCCTTTGTGGGATTCCTTGAATTATCTTATCCAAATCCTCCCAAAAAACTTGTTTAATCCTTTCCTCTAAACCAATTTGCAATGCATAAACTAAGATGATATTCATATTTCTTCTTCAAGCACCAATTTTAGCAAAATAATCCGATCCCCAAATCTTTGCACCTCAACTACACTATCCTTGAAATCCTTATGAACAATCACTCCAACACCATTTGTACTCTTCTCTTTACTTGAGTATGATAATTTATAGCATGTTTTCTCGATCTCTCTTGCTTTCTCTCTGACTCATTTTGTCTCTTAGAGACATATTATCTGAATCTTCCTTCTTTCTATCATATCTTCTATCTCCATTGACTTGCTAGTCAAAGAGACAATCTTCCAACTACTTGTCCACAACTTCTATTACGACCTCTTGTGGACTAATTTCTTTAGTCACATGTATCCATGATTCAGAACCCTTGTAAATTTGAACTGCATCTAGGCAACAATATAGTGAAACTATCTTATTTACACACATGTGTTCCCCATGCGAGTTCCCTTACAAATTTTGATTTACATTCAGGCAATAGTGTAGCGGCCCTTGCCAACTTATCGTTGCATTCGAGTGATGTAATACGTCACTAGTAGGGAACACCCTGACGAGATTTGTTAGAAAATAGGAATGCAAAAGTAAATATCAGAGATAGAAAAATAACCATTGGAACAACCGAATTGAAATCACGGGAGAACGCCTCAAAGGGCTAATGTATGTACTGCACTTTCTCACCGGATACAGGGGGTGAGTGACTTCTTATATAGCCCTCGTCGAGTCTCCACATCCTACAGATGGTAGATATGGGACTAAACCACATGATGTGGTAAATGGATCCCCCATCTACGACAAGAGTAACGCATAACCATATACTTCGACACTCCCCCTCAATCTGGAGCATGCAATGCTCAGCTTGGACAAACATAAATAAATCTCAAACTCACGCTACAGGACACTACGGACAATATCAACTCAATGCGCACAACTGTCGGATGTTGTCGAGGACATTGCTTCTCATGCCGTGTAGGTAAGGAGGATGAACGGGTTGGAGTGTGAGTGAAACTGAATCTCCTTGTCAGAGAGCATGTACTCTCTACTGCGCCTATCAGTGTCACTGCAACTGAATGATTCTCCACTTGGAGAACTCTGGCCTGCCAAAATAATGTGAACAACTGCTCCTTCTCTAAAAGGTGCCGAATAAAGAACGTCGCTAATTATCCATATGTAGATCTCTGAAGATGGGTAGGGACCTCAAAATGGGTTCTCTTTCATAAGAAACTCGGAAGGATTTCGTACTGGAGTTCACGATCGCTGGAGAATGGAGTATGAAAAGTCTCCTCATCGGAGAGCTGAGTCTCATCTAGCTTAGAGAATGTGATCTCTACTTTGTAGTCCCTATGAAACCACATGAAAATCCTAGCCTACATGGCATAAGGAATGAGATCTTCACTCTGGAGTCCCTATGGATTACATGAAAACATTGGCCAAAACAAAAAAATAGGGACCACAAACAATGATGGCAAACATGTACACATCTGAAAAAGACCACATACATGTGCATGTCTTAAGCTGAAGACTCTGAACCAATCTGACGTCGAGTCTGAATATCTGGAAAGTCTGAACAATCTGGCTGGTTTAGGAAAATCTGAATTTGACTTGGAATCTGAATCACGACCAAAGAACTCTACACAATACTCCCTATTTCTCCCATACTTGTCAGAAAATAATGATGTTGAAGGTAATAAGATAATTTTTTACTCTTGTAACCCTAGGCTTTCTTATATAGGGAGAGATCTATGCGTAAATTAAATATGGTGGACAACAGAAATAAAATAAACAGAACGATACATAGAATGTAGAAATATCTTAACACTCCCCCTCAAGCTGGAGCATAGATATCAATCATGCTCAGCTTGGACGAACACTTCTAAAATGCCCCCCTGAGTAATGTCTTGGTAAAGATATCTGTTATTTTTCTCCTGAATTAACATGAGAAGTAGAAATCAGACCCTTCTGGACCATATCTCTAGTATAGTGGCAATCTACCTTAATATGCTTTGTTTTCTCATGGAATGTGGGGTTGTTGGCAATGAAGAGAGCAACCTGATTATCACATTGGAGGTTCATGGGGAGATGCACGTCTATAGTCAAGTCAGTAAGATCTGACCCACATCATCTCTGTACTCGCCTGTGCCATAGCCCTGTATTCTGACTCAGCACTCGATCTGGTAACTACAGTCTGCTTTTCCAGAAAATCAGGGAATTCCCTATTGTTGGGAAAATGAGAAAACTTGTTTATTCCATCCGCCCTAGGCTCTCTTATATAGGAGTGTAGCCTATGGGTAAAATACATAAAGAGTCCAACAGAAAAGAAAAATACAAGAAAGGTACTGAAGTAAATAATATATCTCTGCACTCCCCCTTAAGGTGGAGCATAGATATCAATCATGCTTAGCTTGAACGAACACTTCTGGAACGGCCCTCGAAGTAATGCCTTGGTAAAAATGTCCGCAGTTTGATCCTCTGAATTAACATGAGATGTAACAATAAACCCCCTTCTGAACCATATCATGTATGAAGTGACAATCAACCTCAATGTGCTTGGTTCGTTCATGAAATGCTGGATTATTTGCAATGAATAGAGCTGCCTGATTGTCACATTCCAGAGCCATAGGGAGCGGGACTTCTATATATAGGTTTGCAAGCACAACCTTTACCCACATCATTTCTGTACTGACCTGGGCCATAGCCCTATATTCTGACTCAGCACTAGACGTTGCTACGACCGTTTGCTTCTTGCTTTTTCATGAGATTGGAGAATCTCCAACATACACAGCAAATCCAGTGGTGGACTTCCTATCCTTGGGACACCCTGCGTAATCTGCATCTGCACATGCTGAGATAGTAACCTCCTTGCCTTTCTTAAACAACAGACCCGCCCCTGGAGATGACTTAAGGTACCTGAGTATCATATATATAACATCCATGTGTACCTGACGTTGTCTACTTCATCTATGGAGTACATAACGGATTCGAAAAAGGTAACATCAACACTAACTAGATACCTCTTGCGCAGTGGATCATAGCAGTTGTACCCCTTCTATGTTCTTGAGTACCTGACGAAGACACACTTGACAGCCCTAGGAGAGAGCTTGTCAGTCCCGGGAGACAACTGGTGGACAAAGGCGACCAAGCCGAACACAAGAGGAGTAAGAGAGAATAATTCCTTGTCAGGAAAAACAAGAGAAAGGAATCTTCTCACCTAAGACAGATGACGTCATACGGTTAATGAGATAACATGCTGTAAGAACTTCATCACCCCAGATAGAATGAGGGGCATGACTCTGTATAAGAAGCGACCTAGTGACATCAAGTTAATGACGATGTTTCCTTTCAACAACCCCATTATGTTGGGAAGTATAGGCGCAAGATGTTTGGTGGATGATCCCTTGAGATGAAAAATAATTGGATAGGGTATGAGTACAAAATTCTAGGGCATTATCACTTCTCAATGTTTTAATAGATGCCGAAAAAACATTACGAACTTCATTAATGAAATTGATGATATTATTCTCCACTTCAGATTTATTCTTTAACAAAAGACCCACAACACACGAGAGAAATCATCCATAATAACTATATAAAACTTGTGTCCTTGATGATCATGAACACGACTAGGACCCCAGATATCGACATGAAATAACTCAAACTTGGAGGTACTACTCCGACACTGACGACTTGGAAAAGTAGACCGATGATGCTTTCCCAACTGTCAAGCCTCACATTGAATGGACGTGTGAAGTGGTAGATGTCCAAAGCGCAGGTGCCACAATAATGGGGAGATGGATCCAGCAGGTAGAGATGAGGTTCCAACATAGGAAGTCGGACTAAGGTGATAGAGGCCGCCTTGCTCATAGCCATGCCCAATCACGTTGCTCGTAAGGATGTCCTGAAAAACAAGAGAAGATGGATCAAAAATTGCTCGACAATGTAAATCCTTTGTAAGTTGGCTAATGGACAACAAATTCATCGAAAAATCAGGTGCATGTAACACATTCTTGAGATGCATGGATCGTGTCAGTTTAATCTCCCCCTGACCAGTAATCAGGGAATGTGTTCCATTAGCAATAACCACAATACGATATGGAGAAATCTGTCTGTATCCTGTAAGTAGACCTTGATCACCACACAGATGATGTATGGCACCAGAGTCCATAATCCACTCTAAAGTATCTGATCCACTACTGCTAGTGAATGCATAGATGCTACCTGATGTACTGGTGGATGCAGAGATGCAGATGCGGCAACGTCGGAGTGACTCTCAAAAGTCGGTGCTGATGCAACGGGACCAAATGGAGGAATGATGCCCCTCAGACGGGCTACAAAAATCATCAAAGCGTTGATCCATAGATGAAGTAGATGGGGGCTCGATCTGTTCAGCGACTCTGCAGAAGCAGGAAACCCATGCTTAGAATAGCATGTGTCTTCAGTGTGTCCAGAACGATGGTAAAAAGTACATGATGGCCGAACTCAACCTCCTCTGCCACGAGATCCACGGCCACGAAACTAATGATGACCTCCTCGACCTCGATTATCTGCCATGGCTCAGGCGGTCTGATTCGTAGCCGACGAAGGGACAGTGATACGACTCAGCATATGAAAAGCTTCCTCCATAGGAGGAATAGTAGGATTTCCGCCAAGATCTGGGAACGTGCTGCCTCGTACTATGTATCAAGGGCAGCAAGGAAAACACCCACCATAGTGGCATTCCGATAGGTCTTCTGTTGCTCTGGAGTGGCTATAAGAGGAATGAAGCTATAAAGCTTCTCAAACATTCCACGTAAAGACGTGTACAATGAGTTGAGAGGCCGTCCATTCTGCTTGATTATAAAAATGTCATGCTAAAATTGCAGAATCTTCATCTTATTCTTTGCTTGTGAGTAGGTAGCAGCCATAATGTTCCACATTGCTTTGGCAGTGGGCCGATGGAGAATATCATTAGCAATCTCAATTGCTATTGTTCCGGAAAACCAGACTTTGGCATATGCATCCTCTGTCTCCCAAGAGGCATTAACCTATGTCTTCTCAGCATGCTCTTCCTCAGTAAGAATGTGCTTCTTACCGGTTGACTTCATCATGCTCATGAACTGCATGGCCCACAGTTCATAGTTTGAACCATCCATTTTCACAATAGGCGTTGGACCTCTGAAGGTGCATGTGGATGAAATATCTGCCTTGCTTTCTAACATTATGATGTAGAAAACTAGGGGAGTAGACTGAATAGATGGTTTTGTATACACGGACATTGACGGGTTTTGTTGCATGTGTAGATGCAAGCAACCAAACCCATCAATTTGGAAACGCGAGCGGAACGAGGCTGAAGTCGCGCGCGTGCTGGCCTAGGGTTGTACGCACACGGAGATCACGCGCGTAGATGTGCGCGCAGATGCACGTGCAGGATCACGTCAAGGGCACACACATGCGCACTTCGAGCAGATGTGTACGCAGATGATCACGTAGATGTGCGTGCATTGGCGTGCAGATGCGCTAGTGCTGCGATTTCTACGCGCACTGGAGATGCAGCGCGCGGGAGACGGTGTGCAGGCGCACGGTTGTTCCTACGTGCAAGCACGCAGGAGGCGGCGCACAGGAGATGCGCGAATGCATGCGCAGGTGCGTGCACAGGCATGCGTAGGAGGCGGCGCACAACAGATCACCGACGCCGCGTGCGCAAGACCGAGGCGGCGTGCGGCGCGTATGGAGGGCTTGAGGGTGGAGGCTAGGGTTAGGGTTTGGCTCGAGAACTCCGGTCTAGGACCGTCGCTCTGATACCTTGTTGGGAAAATGAGAAAACTTGTTTATTCCATCCGCCCTAGGCTCTCTTATATAGGAGAGTAGCCTGTGGGTAAAATACATAAAGAGCTAATAGAAAAGAAAAATTCAAGAAAGGTACAGGTTTAAATAATATATCTCTACACCTATAAACACATCAAAGCCTGAGACAGACTTTCTATCCTTTGGACATCCAGCATAATCTGCATCTGCACATGCTGTAACTGAGAGAGATGTGCCCCTGCCAAAAAAAAGTCTTGTACCAATTGAATTCTTCAGGTATCTCAGAATCATATGGACTGCATCCATATATGTCTGTCTCGGTTGCTCCATGAACTGACTTTGTTCACAACAAAGGATATGTCAGGCCTGGTAATGGTCACATATAGCAGCTTACCAACAAGCTCCCTGTTTCTCCTCTTGTCGACCTCTTCAGTGTCATCATCATATAGATTCATGCTCGGGTCAATAGGAGCAGTGGCAGGCCTGCAATCTGTCATGCCTGTCTCTGAGAGGAGATTTGTAACGTACTTCCTCTGTGTCATCACCAGACTACGCAGGTTCCTAGCAAACTCTAGCCTAAGGAAGTAACATAGATGTCCAAAATCCTTGGTCACGAACTGCTGACCTAGTAAGTTCTTGGCTCCTTGAATGCCCTACTCATCATCTCCTGTAACAATAATGTCATCAACATACACAAGAATGACAATAGTACATCTCTGTGTCTTTTGCACAAACAAGGAGTGCTCGACAGTCGATCGCACAAACCTCCATTGCTCCATCAAGTCCGAGAGCTTCTGTAACCATGCCCTTGGACTCTGCTTAAGGCCATAAATAGCCTCGTGTAGTATGCAAACCTTCTGACACTCCCCCTCTGCAACAAACCCAGGTGGTTGCTGCATGTGCCTGAAGATCACCATAAAGGAAGGCATTCTTCACATCAAGTTGATACAAGGGCCGATCTCGTGACACTGCAATGGAAAGAAGAATACACAATGTAGAATGCTTGGCCACTGGAGAGAAAGTATCCTGATAGTCCACTCCATAAGTCTAGGTGAACCCACATGCCACAAGTCTCTCCTTATAGCGATCCACGCTACCATACGTACAGTGTTTCACCGTGAACACCCATTTACATCCCACAACGGATGCATCAACTGGAGCAGAAACAAGACTCCACGTACCACACGACTGTAGCGCTGCCATCTCCTCTTCCATATCTAAATGCCAACGACTATCCGTCAATGCCTCCTCATAACTTCGTGGAATGTCCATGACAGATAGAGCCACTGCAAATTTATGAAAATCTCCTGTTAGACGATGAAAGGAGACCTGAGATGCCAAGGGATATGAAGCACAAGAGCGCTTCTGCTTTCTAACTGCAATAGGAATATCCATGTCAGATAAAACGCCCTCCATCTACGTGCTATCTTCCTGCAATGACTCCTACACTGATACAACTCCAGACCCATCGTTAGAAGCTATGTTATCAGAACAAAGTTGGGGCTCCGTGAGTGTTGGGCGATGGCCATGAGAAGGCGCAGTCCGACAAGTGTAGAACTTAGGTAGGGATGGAACAAGTGGCACATGCGACTGAATAGAAGGTGGTGATGGAGGGGGTGGTGGTGGTGGAGAAGATGGTGGTGGAGTAGATGGTGGTATAGGTACAACATGCATAGGAGGAGGTGGCATGTAAATCTCATTATCCAAGTCTGATGAAGCTAAGCGATCACCTGTAGGGGAGAAGTACAATACAGACTCAAAAAAGGTGACATTAGCACTGATATAGTATTTTCTGCACAAAGGATCATAACACCTATATTCCTTCTGAGTCCTAGAGTACCCAACAAACACACGTTTGACAGCTCTAGGGGCGAGCTTGTCAAGACTATGAGACAACTTGTGAACAAACACAACAGATCCGAACACATGAGTGAGGGAGAATAACTCCTTTTCAGGGAAAGCTACAGAGAAAGGAGTCTTCTCACTCAAGACAGACGAAGACATACTATTCACCAAATAGCATGCTGTGAGAACATCATCTCCCCAAAACGAATGTGGTGTACGACTCTGGATGAGAAGGGTCGGAGCAACATCAAACAGATGACGATGCTTTCTTTCAGCCACACCATTTTGCTGAGAGGTGTAGGGACAAGAAGTTTGATGAATAATCCCTTTTGATGAGAGAAAATGAGACAAATCACGAGTACAAAACTCCAAAGCATTATCAGTTTGCACAAACTTCACAGATGCAGAGAAAACATTTTGCACTTCAATAATAAAGGTTTTGATCACATTCTCTGCTTCAGATTTATTTTTCAAAAGAAATACTCATGACAAGCGTGGAAAATCATCCACAGCTACAAGATAAAATTTGTGTCCCTGATGATCAGGCACACAACTCGGACCCCAGATATCAATTTTAAACAACTCAAAAAGGGAGCTACTGTTCCAACTCTGACGACTAGGAAAGGCAGACCGATGATGCTTTTCCAACTGACACGCTTCGTAGTAAAGGAAAGTACTAGGTGAGATCTGCGGCAGAATGTGACACATCTTCTGAAGAGGGAGATGTCCAAACCGGAGATGCCATGTGAAAGGAGAGACTGATCCAGACGAATGAAAAGATACGCCAGCATAGGGAGTCCGAACTAGGCGATAAATGCCACCATGCTCACGGCCACACCCAATCACTTTTCCCGTAAAAATGTCCTGAAAAACAAGAGATGATGGGTCAAAAATAGTTCTACAGTGCAAATCCTTTGTAATCTGACTAATAGAAAGCAAATTCATAGAGAAATCTGGAGCATGTAGCACATTCTGTAGACACATCGAAGGCGGCAAAGTAATCTCCTCCTGTCCTCTGATCGGGGAATGAGTTCCATCAACTATCACAACTGTTCTTCCTGGCGGAACCTTTTTATATGATGAAAGATGATGTCTGTCTCTACAGAGATGATGTGTTGCACCGGAGTCCATGATCCACTCTGTAATGTCACCCATGACCGGATGTAAAAACATAAGTACCTGTGGTGTTGGTTGTAGCAGAGGTATCGGCAAAAGCGGAGGCAACCACATCTGAATGATCTGCCGAGGATGGTGGTGCGGAAGGTGGTATAATATCTCTCAGTCTGGCCACAAGGTGATCAAACCTCTGATCTAAAGTGGAAGTAGCAGGGGACTCAATCTGCTCTGCAACCCGAGCCGATGCAGGAAACCCATGCATGGAATAGCAGGTTTCCTTAGTATGCCCTGGGCGATGACAAAAAGTACATGGCTGACGAGCGCGACCTCCTCTGCCACGAGGTCCACGTCTACGGTAGTTAGAATGACCTCCTCATCCTCGAGAAGCTGCCATAGCCGAGGAAGTCTGACTAGAGGTGGTGGATGGAATAGTGATTCTGTTGAGCCTGCGAAAAGCTTCCTCCATGGGAGGTATATGGGCATCTGCTAGAATCTGAGATCGAGCAGCATCGTATTCCGGATCAAGGGCTGCTAGGAATACACCAACCATGGTAGCATTCCTATTTGTCTTTTGCTGCTCTGGAGTAGCCGTTAAAGGCATGAAACTATGGAGCTTCTCGAACATCCCACACAAGGATGTATACAAGGAGTGCAGAGGACATCTGTTCTGTTTCACAGTGAATATGTCGTGCTGGAGTTGGAGGATCTTCATTTCGTTCCTCGCTCGAGAATAGGTCGTCGCGAGGATATCCCATATCGCTTTGGCAGTAGGCTGATGTAACACATCATTGGCGATCTCGATCGTTTGTACCAGAAAGCTAGACCTTGTCATAGGCATCGTCTGCCTCCCACGAGGCATTCACCCCAGTCTTCTCCACCGGCTCCTCGATAAGAATATGCTTCTTACCATTTTACTTCATCAGGCTTATGAACTGCATAGCCCAGAGCTCATAATTTGTCTCATCCATTTTTACCATAGGCGCTGAACCTCCGAATGCGCCTGTGACAGGTACATCAACCTTGTTCTCAGACATATTGCCGGAAGAAGAATACTATGGGTTCTGTAGACCAAAGATTGTATGTCTACACAGACATATGTGGGTTTATGTGCACATGTAGACTCATGCACCCAAACCCATCATCCAATCGACGAAACCGACGCGCAAGGAGCGTGGGTGGCGTGCGCAAGACAACAACACATTCACATGCAAATAGCTATGCACGTGCGCCCCACAGGAACTGCTGCACCAACTGGAGAGCGACGTAGAGAGGCACGCCTGGGCGGTGGCGCAAGGAGAACGACGCACGCTGAAGGTTGCACGCGAGGATGACGTGTGGGGAATGCGACGCGTGAGGAATCTGCGCGTGAGGGAGACGAGCGACGGAGGCGCGCAGGCAGTTGGGGCTGCGGCGACGCGCTAAAGGAAGGAAGGTTGAAGGTAGGGTTAGGGTTTTGGGGTTCGAGAGCTTCGGTCTAGGACCGCCACTCTGATACCATTTCGGAGGAAATAAGAGAATTTTTTATTCTTGTTACCCTAGGCTGTCTTATATAGGGAGAGACCTATAAGTAAATTACATATGGTGGACAAGAGAAAATAAAATAATCAGAAAGATACATAGACTGTAGAAATATCATAACAAATGACATCGAAAAAGTTGAGTGGAGAAGATGTGAAGTGAGGAGAAAACAAAAATCCACTTAGTCAATCTTGATTTTTTTTTGTTTTTTTACCATATATATATATATATCCAAGCTGTTTCATCTTTTAATGGCTTTTCCTTATTCCCTTTTTTATATTTTTTCCGTATAAATTTTTTTGAACACGCTATATCGACCTAAAAAGGGCCCAACATAAACAACTATTCCCCCTTTTTTATCAACCTTTTTCTTTTTATTTCCCTTTTTTGTAATTTCAATAACACGACCCACATCATCCTCTCTTTTTCTTTCTACCGTCCGTCATCTCCTCGATGGAGCTCTTCTCCTGCCCCCCCGATGGGGGGCCTTCTTTTGATTTGGCGGTGCCTGGGTGCGGAAGGGAGCACTGCCTACGCTGGAGACTGCCAATCTGGGAATTGTGATGCTCCGCTGAAGGAGGGTGCAGCGCTGTCGAAGCCAAAGATGTCACGAGGCTTTTGGGTTCCATCATCTGTTGCCGCCTTGCTGGAGGGTGATCGCCTGAGAGATGGAGACCTCTCACTGCATGGTAACGATCATCGAGCATCTCCTATACCTCAATCTCCAAGAAGAGGGTGCCTTGATGTCCCTGGCGAATTGTCGTGCCAAAGGAGGAGCGCAAGGCTTCAAAGTTGCAATCTTGGGTGCTGCTAGGGGCATAGATAGCCCCTCTCATTGTTGATGAAGATCAATCCCATGTATAGTCTGGGAGATCTGCCCGCCGTCGCGCACTCAGATATGTATGTTGACGCCTGGCCTATCAAGAAACGGATACTCGACCTCATCGTTTCGCTGTGCTCGCTCTGTTGCGACAATTGGCATTATTCGGTTGCGGTAAGCGTGGAGAGATGGAGATGTGATTCTCTGCAAAGTGCGAGGTGTTGTCGTTGGCTCAATGATGCGAGAATATATTGGATACCAACTACAGAGGTTATCTGTATCAAAGCCGATGCCAAGGGAAGCAAGAATGACGTTCATGGCTCGAAGATTAATTATCTGTTCGGAACTAGAGTTTAGAGAAAAAAAACCTCCGAGCTTGAGAAAGGACTTGGATTAGATTTTTACGATCGTGATCTTCAGATCTTCGGAACATGACAAGATTGCAGAACAGAATAATACTTTTCGTCATAATAACTTACAAGAACAAAGAATGATTGGATATTGACTAAAAACATGACTTAGGATTTCAACAGAAAACTCTAGATTTGAATCTCAAACGTAAATAAATCTTTAAAAACAACTCCTCGAGAATCGAACTCGTTCTGAGATCATGTTAGAAAATAGGAATGCAGAAGCACATATCAAAGATACAAAAATAAACATTGGAACACCGAGATTTTAACGTGGAATCCTACTCCCTAAGGAACGGGATGAAACTGCGGGAGAACGCCTCAAAGGGATGATGTATACATTACACTTTCTCATTGGATACAAGGGGTGAGAGGCTTCTTATATAGCCTTCATTCTTAAATAGTGTTTTCTAATGAAAATATTATTTAGGAATTTGTCTACGATTGCTTTACGCTGGTTGTCAGCTACTTGATACAACCATCCTCATTTACCTGGATTTTGGATCAGTAATTTATGGGTTTAAATGATAAATATAATATATAAGATAAAATATAAGTTTACACTTTTTCTTTGTTGAAATAAATATATAAACAAAATATAGTTGCTTAAGGCCTATGGAGTGGATCAATATTACTAAAAAAGATGAACACAACATGATTGCCTTAGCATGTTAAAGCAAGATAAAACAAATCTCATATAAAAATTTAATGCAAACGTGTCCTATTATTGAAACAATGAGAATAACAATAAATAATTTAGCAAGATAAAGCCGATTCATGCATCCTGATGATCATCATTTATCTAAGTATCGAAAGCCATGAATTGTACATGATTTTCGATATAAAAAGGAACAACCTATTTGAAAGAACTTGTGGAGTATCACGTGATGATGAATGCCATCTTGACCATGATAGTCGTCGCCATGGATTTCACAAGGACTATCTCCAAAATGAGCCATGAATCGTGACAGACATCAAGGAAGAACTCGACGTAACATGGGTATCATTTTCACGTGCAAGGAGATGAAGTGCAACCGTATACCTTAGGATTGTGGATCTTTAATCAAGAATGTTAATATGAAGGGAAAATGTGCGGTAAGAAATGTGAAAACATGAAGATAAATGTAGGGTAAGGAACTGTGATAAAAATCTTAAATGTATGTTCTTTCCTATTTTTTATGGTCAATATTTCTACTTTATATTTTGATATTGGATATTTATTGTTTAACTAATATTCTTATGCACACATGCATGCATGCATGTTGGTCGTTCTTTTAATCTCTGGATGGATAACTAGATTGATGCCAACCCTATTGCGACTCTTTTCCCATGTCTTTTTGCCTTGGCACCTGACCGTAATATCAAGGTAGCAGATTGTTGGGAGAGTGGAACCTGAATGTACTCTTTTTCGATTGGCCTTTCCGATCAACAGATGGAGGAATTATTAGAACTCATTGGGGCATTGCAACAAGTAGTTGCTCATGTGGAGGGCAGAGATAACTGGATATGGAGGGATGGAGATTTCTCTATGAAGTGGCTATATAGGGTGATTGGCATACATTTAAACCCCAATACCTGAGCAGTTCGTTCGAGATTGTAAGACGATTTGAGAATTTAAAATCCCTTCTCGTGTCAGTGTTTTCCTTTTGTTATTACGCACATGCGAATCATGATGAGAGATCATTGGTCTAGATTTGTGTTGGGAGCTGCATGCCTTGTGATGGTAGAGTTGAGACTGTAGACCACCTTTTCTTTGCATGGCAGAAGATGGAGCATTTGACAGGAGTTGGAGGTTGATTGGGTGAAACAAGAAGGCAATAACATCCTATGGGAGTCGATGTTTCCAACTAGGAGTGGTCAACCCAAATGAAATCCTTCCTTTGGCAGTCATCTGGGCATCCTGGCTAGCTTGAAATGGTGTAATTTTTGCGGGAGATTGCTTATATTCTAAAAATGTCCTTTTTCACGCCAAAACTCTCGTGTTTTGGCTCGTTCAAGGTAACTCAATATATCTCCTTTTTATAATATATATGGGGCAGACATCATAGTGTGTTTCCCTCTTTTTCATCTAAAAAGAAAGTGCAAGGGGCAAATTTGATTGCAAAATTTTCTAATAAGGATGTTCAGATTATTGTCTTTCGACTAAATGCAGATGTAGTCGTTCTTGTATTCTTTTTAAAGAATTTTGTTTCTTGGTGGAGAGTGATGTTATGTTGATCTTAGAAGAGTTTAGCCGTAGAAAAATCTTTTAGTAACGTAGTTAGAAAACAATATTCTCTCACTAAGCCAACCGAATTTTTTGCTCTGAATAACGTTCACAAATCGTATCTATTTTATGCGCTATAGTACAACGCTCGTATTGTATGCGCTTTAAGTTAGTGCATGCTTTCTATGCGCTTTCCATCTATAGCGCAAGAAAAGGCAGCGATATTCTCTACTACTCAGCAAAAAAAATAAATCAATATAAATCAATCCCAAATTAAATCAATCAAGCATGGAGACTATGGAATGAAGATTGCCTCCTTTCATAATATTGGATTTGGTGGAAATCTCATGCAATCTCATGAGATCTCATGAGATTACATTATTCCATGGAAATCTCCAAGATTTACAACAACACTTGTTGTAAATTATTCTACAAAAATAATTCGTAATTATTTTGTGAGTATTGCGATCGTACCATTGAAAATTGTGAATCACATTCACAACCCAAAATAAATTTGAAGTACATTTTCAATTAATTGTCCAATGTAATCCAATTCACATCAACATTTAATTAACAAATGCAAATTACAAATAACTCTCTCTTATATATTATATTGCTATCTACATTATTCATATCCATGATAATTAAATCACATTTAATCATCTTGGATCTCTTATTCTCATGTGCCCCAATAATATGAATCACATTTACGTTATTCACATCTTTGATAATTAAATCACATTTAATTATCTAAGATAAATCTCTTTATAATATGAATCAAATTCATATTATTCATGATAATTAAATCACATTTAATTGTCCATTTTCTCAATGCTTGGATACATATTATCAACAATGATATTATCCTGAACCCTTTCAAGGATAATGCGCTTTATCCGCGAATACTTGGAGATAAGGACATGGCGATTGTATTGTTCCACGTATAGTGACTTGGATATTGTGATCATATCTCAAATCCAGATCGCGGGCCTCCCATAGATGCTTGATTAAATCAAGACCGCAAATCTAATCTTCTCATTGCATCTGAATCAGATTCAGATCAATGTCCAACAGTTGGACGAAGATCAGATTACTTCTCTACTGAGAGGAGTCACTAAAATCCAGACCCGTTTCATCACTCCCTAAGAATGGAAGCGCCATGGTTATACAATCGTTTATGATCACATCACCCTTAGGTATTCCCAATACTTGTACATCTTGCACACTGGAAGACTCAGAATAAACCCGAAGTATTAGATCAACTTTACACTGTCTACTTCAGGGTTCTATCAGTAAGTTTCTCATTCGATCATTAGGAGTCGGTATCGATAATATATTTCCAAAAGCATGTATCATACCTAGGTCTTGATCATAAACTTTCCAAAAGTATATATCAAACCTTTAAATTCAGTTAAGCTTCCAAAGCGAGATGACCGTGCAAGGAATTTGATTCTTCCCAATATCTCATGAGTGAGCTCATATCTTCTGGTTCAGTAACTGAGCCTGTATGATCCCATTGAGAGATCGTATTACTCATATGCCCTTATTTGCACACCAACGCACCGGTGTATATATCTTGGTTAGGTCATCAACCTATTGGTCTGCCAAATGTACATATTCAGACATATAGTAACACATCTGTCTCCAGTCAGAGGATGCGTGCCTGTATCGTGACGGCATACGATATAGGACTTTGGTTATCTCGATATCATTAAGTCAACTCTTTGACCTAACTAATCTGACACCTCCGAATCTCTATTCCTATGCAGAGGACCTGCATCAAGAGATCGGTCAGATATCAGCTTAACTGAGAAAGGATTGCCATCTCCTACTCAGCCTGGAGATCATATCTTAGCAATCATTTGACGGTGCTTGATGAGTCCTCAATCTTATCCTTTAGATATTCATCCAAGCACCAGCCTCTATGATTCAATAGTTGAATCAACAGTTGTATGATTATTAAGATGGCCATGGTACATATCCCTAATTGTACTAAGGGACCTATTATGCAAATTATTTATTCTTCATTTCAGATCAGGGAATGATATTTGCAATAACATTTACTGCATAATGGCTCGCCGTGGGCTCGCATATCCAACACGAACAACATGTGTTGGTTGTCGGCTATTCTCAAAGTCTGCCCTCCAACGAATGCCTAATGGTTGCCCATGCCATTGGGGCCTCACTCTAATTATATGGGTTATATAGGGAAAGTGCTCCTACGCGCAAAGCTGTAAAAGTATAACAGAACCCCCCTACCACCTCAGTGCCCATGTATGAAGCATAACCATGGAAGGACATATCGGTATCGATATCGGTATCATGTCGATACCGATATATCGCCGATATATCAGTGATATATCAACACCATATCGTCGACATCGGGATTCGGCTCGCCTTTTTTGCCTGTCGATACCCGATATCGGACATATCGACGATATATCTGTGACTTGTTGATACTGATATATCGCCGATATATCGGGATACGGCCTTCCATGAGCATAACAAAGATGCATATACATGTAAGCCAGTGTGGCAGATCCCCAACTGAAAGTATCAGTGACAATCATAGGCCATTAAGAAAATAGCTAGGTAAGCTGATCAGTCACTATGTTCCCGCGAGACTACGCCAAGTCCTTTTACGGCACTTGCATATCCCCAGTCACATCGCTCACATCTAATGCGAATGTTACATCTAATGCAATCAGTACTCAATCTTGACAAAGCTATTATAGTGTCCTTGACACTATAGCTTAATAATTGTTATAACCAGTATTTACATAATCCTTATCAGAATACCCTTATTCCTGGAGATCTCTATCTCCAAAGGTATCCAAAGTTAAGGCCTTTTAGATCACCATCTATAAAGTCTTAATTTCTTGAAGAAAAAACTTAGAGATTACTATCTCGAAAGTCTTGTCATATTTGAAGATTTTCTTATTACTGCAATCAAGTGTTTTATCTCCATAGTAGGATTAGTAACAGTTTACTACTCCCACTGCTTGGCAGACATCTGGTATTCGTACACATCTAGCATACACTCGGCTTCTCGTAACTAATGCACAAGTGCAAGTAGTTCCAGCATTTACTTCCTCAACTGTTTGAGGTGTTATCCCTTTAGATAGGTCAGTACCATATCTTAAGGGATGGAAGCCTTTCTTGGAATTTTACAGAAAATGGAATATGTTCATGGTGTACTACTATTGTGACAGTCCCAATACCCTCTTCTCTTTGCTTCTGAACACCTTCAGAACTAAGATCTAAGAGGTATCCTTTGAGATCATATCTCAAGGTATGGAATAACCAGATTATAAAATACTTAGATCATTCCAAATGATTAGGATATCTACATTTAGCACGATGAACACAATGGCACTCCCACTAAGCTTCATATGATTTATCAAGATTTTATTTGAAAACATAACATTTATGATTTCATCAAATCCAATATTCCAACTACAAGAAGCTTATTTGAGTGTAGCTAGGGTTAGCAATATTCTGATGGGTTCAAGCATGGTCATCAGAAAGCAAGTCTCATCGCAAGCGATGTCTTCTTTCTTCATGTGTAGCTCATGGCTACGAACCGTGCTTTGAAGGTCTCTGCCTTATCATCAGGTTCCCTTTATCTTGAAGATCCATTTACACCTTTACAGGTCTTACCCATATAGGTGGATCTTCGAGGGTCCATATACAACACTTGTATATGAAGTCTACTTTAGACTTTATTGCTAACATCCATCTTTACATGTCATGATCCTCAGGAGCTTCATCACATGAAGTCCGATCTTTGTCAGACTTAACCGACACATGGAATATCTCCTCAAACTCATTTGAAGAAGTATTAGTGTTTCATCTTTAATTGTCCTTTTAGTTTCCGATTTCAAGAGCCTCATTATCATCTCAAGATTAAATGAATTCCTACACTTCATTTTCATCTTGATTCTCAAGAGAGTCATACTCTAAGAATCACATTCTCAGAGATGAGGTCTTTTAAGAATCTCAAGGTTACAAAGTAGGTATCCAATACCATCCTTTATTTTCCTAATGAAGTAGTACTCTCTAGTGCTCAATTCCAGCTTACTTGCATGGAATCTTATTTAGGATATATAATATAGTCTCTACTACTCATATATTCCTGGAAACTAAGGGATAATTATGCTAAAATTCATCATTGATAAGATCATGTCACATATGATCCAATTGTATTTCCCTATAACTCTATTGAGTTAAGGTGTGTTAGGAGGATTGAGACAGAAATGATATTCATATTTTCATAAGGTATCCTTTGAATTCATCCAAGGTTCGAAATCTCGATTTCGATCTCGTTTCGGTGACCTGTAAAACCGAAATTTCGCCGAAATTTCGGGAAATTTCGACGATTTCGGTGGAAAAGTCGGAAAAGGCTCAAAGATCCGATTTTTTCCCAATTTTTTTTGAAAATTTCGATATTCCAAGTTATTAAAACAATAAATAACATACAAATACACAATTATTTCACACATAGTGGTCATCTATACCCCTTATATAGACATATCGGTCATATCGGCCATATCGATCATATCGATGATATTGTTGTAACGTTGTTAATACATAATAAAACAGAGTAATAGTCATACAAATACAATATAAGTTACAACAAGTGAAAATTATTAAGAACATGCATATTACTGATCAATGCAATAAAAGATTTAAATATAGTACCTGGTCTGGTGACATGTTTTGTTCAGAACCAAGAGTTCCGTGGTGGATATGAATGCCCCCCCTCCTTGTTGTCTCTCATAGCGCATCGCAGATTCAATGAACTCGCAGTAGTTCTCCCATGTCTTGTACAAGTACATGGCCTTGTAATCCTTCACATACTGCCTGTATTGGTGGTCATCGATGCCTATGAGTATCTCGAGACGAGGATAAGCAACACTGGATCTGGTATCACGAGTGGCACGACGAGGCTGCGAACTACTGCCCTGAGATCCTCGGGACGACGACGACGGAGTAGGAGAAGATCTCTGCGGAGGAGGAGGAGGAACTGGCGTATACTCGGGGAAGAAACCGTAGCTGTCACCACCAAAGAAGCTGCCCTGGCTCTGCTCAGGTTGGCTACCTTGGTAGTTGTCTCCGCTACTGTATCCCCCATACCCACTGTAACCATATAAATATGATGGAGGTGCATATTGAGGAGGAGGAGGAGGTCCTGGAGGAGGAGCTTGAAAGTATTCCGGAAAGACGCCAAATGATCTCTCATCGTGCGACGATCCATATCCATCTAATGGACTTGGTGCTCCTCCGCGATATGGGCTGTCATTGTCCATGAAGCTCAAAGAACCTACAGATGATGTCAAATCTTCCATGTAGCTGTCGGTTGGACGATGGCCTCGACCATACTCGTAATCCGTAGGCCATGGACTCGGACTTGGAACAAATTGTCCGTATGTGTTCCGCCGTCTTTCCATATATTCACGTCATGCTTGTAGGCCTTCCTCAAGTCTGGTAGCTTGTGGTCTACGACCACTCCCTCCTGACCCACCTGAGTTTGACTCCCCACCACCACTAGGTCCACCACGACCAACATCGTCATCATCATCATCTCCACTGTCATCCTTTGACTTTGACTTGGATTTGGAACTACTCGAGAGAATTACATCAACAGCCGCATCAATCTCGCCCTCCAACCCTCCAACAGGGTCTGTAATCTGCCCAGATCTTGCCAAATAGTCACCAACGTTTGCTCCCATTTGCTGGCTTATGTTCTCATTTGGTCTTCCACCTGGCTGATCGAGAACGGGGGCATCATTGTAATCCATCCACCTATGGAGAACGTCTTCATCTGACATCAACATCGTCATCGTGCATCTTGAAAATGTATGCAAGATCAATTGGGTCCGTGTAGTCATCTTTGTCTTGTCCCTCCCTTGCATGTTTCAATTTCAGCCTCAAGTTGTAATGCACGTAGACAAGGTCATTGAGCTTCTTTCTCCCAACCTGTTCCGTCTCTTGGAATGGATCAAATTGAACGTGCTCCAGTTCCTCTCACAACTGCCGGCAGATGCAGTTTGAGACAACACTTTCACTGCCACACTTCGAAGGTTCGGAGCTTCCATCCCGTATAACAACCACCATTCGGCTGCAAAAAAAGGGGAGAAATCAAAAGTAGGAATAAATGAACACACAAGTAATGGTTTTATTTGCCTTCGTCCCTACCAAGAAGAGTAATGCCCCGTTCGTTGACCGCAGTAATCTGACCGAAGGAACCCAACGCATCCCGAAATACTTAATCTGCATAGTGCACACATAGGTTTAAGTCGTAGAGTCGTACTACATCTTTACGAAATTTCTTGTGACTCTAAATTTAGCTAGAAATTGAGGATTACCTCGTTCATGCACATGATCTGTAACTTCTCGTCCTTGACGAGCTTCTCCACCACAATCTGTATGGCTGCTAGAAGGTCAACATTTGTACCAAGTCCATTCTTGTACTGGTACTTAGGATTGAAGTAATAAGCTGCACACAAAGTCACGAACAAGCTCATTTATGATGTCCAACCATAGAAATTTAAAATATGAAAAAAATCCATTTTTACATAATACATACCGGCCTTGTGAAGAGGATGTGAGAGCATATTGGACCATCGCTCGTCTATTATGTCCAACCGTGCTTTCGATCCCTTTCCAACCGCTTCTCTGACCTTCTCTCTCATGCAACGCATTGCCTCGTAGATGACTCCCATGGTGGGCTTCTTGTCGCCATCCACGATCCGCAATGCAGAAACAACTGGATCCATGATCCTCGTGACCCGAGTCACGTCATCCCAAAAGGAGATATCATTGATCAGTATCTCCACCTTCCGTCCTCCTTCAATCCGAGCTTCAGGTATCTCGAACCACTCACCTTGGCAATACATGATTTTCAAACCCGTCTTATGTTGTTTGAGGCTTTACAATGCTATAAAATTGGTTACGAAGCGTGTGATGCCAGGCCTCACCAACTCCCCATTGCACATCCGCCTCATCAGTGCCAACACTTTGTCGTGGTTGTAGATGAATGTGGTGATCATTCGTGCTTTCTCCACCACCCTTAAGACGAGCTTCCTCTTGCTGAAATCCTTAAGTATCAAATCAATGCAATGCGCAGCACACGGTGTCCAAAAAATTCCGTAACTGCTGGACTTCATTATTGTTTCACCATCCTTCTTGAAGTTGCTGCTGTTATCTGTCACAATTTGCACAATGTGCTCTTTCCCAGCCTCCTTTATAACGTCCTTCATCAACTTCAGAAGGTACCTGTGGTCCTTCACATGCTTAGATGCATCAACAGATTTCAAGAAGATTGTCTTCCCATCGCAGTAGACAAGGAAGTTGATGATCTGCTTCCTCGTGTAGCTCGTCCACCCATCGCACATCAATGTCACCCCGTACTCTGGCCATCTCCTCCTCAACTCGGCGATGTACTCATTCATCTCCTCTTTCTCCATCGCTAGATATTTGTTCATGATCTCGTAGGATGTAGGAGCCTTCACTCCCGTTCCCGCTGCAACGATCTCATCAATGGCATGCTGCAAGAATCGCCCGCCTGCCATGTTGGCAGGAATGCTCTCCCCAAAGAAGAGCTTGCTGATGGCTTTTCCCACCCTTTCTCGTGTATTGGTGAACATTCCCTTCGCTGTTTTCTGCCTCGGATCCTTGCTTGCCTTGTATTGCATGGATCTGCTCCTCGTCAAGAAGGGCTCAATTCCCTTCCCCTTGTATTTCTTGATGGGTGGTGGTACTGGTGCGCCTCCAGAACCACTCCCACTCCCACCTGCACCATAGAAGCCGCCTCGTGCACCATCGAGTTCTCTCCTCTCGAACTCGCTCCTCAATGATTCTTGTGTAGCCCTTATGTATGCCCTCCTCTCCGCTGCAGTCTGAATGTCGGCGGGGTACACAAAATCATCATCGTCTAAATCAGAAATGACGTTGAATTCTTTCTCGAACATGAACTCCTTCATATGTTCTTCCCTTCTTACTAGTTACTCTCTCCGTCTCCTTTTCCTTCTTTCCGTCCAAGCTCGCCTTGACCTTGTCCCTCACATCTTTGGGACAACGCGTGCACTTGACAACATTCTTGTTGTTGCCAACAAGATGTTGCTTCATCCTTGTGATCCTGCCTCCTCCCAACTTCTTCCTACAGAAATTGCATTGCGGCTTCACCTTATTTCCATCAGGAGCGGAGGCATACCTCCCCCTCTGATCATCAGAACTGTCAGATCCAGAACCGGAACCAGAATGCGCCATGGTGATGATCGTCGAAATCTGCGAGGAAATTCAAGAACAAACATTAAGTTGGCATACAATGCAACTGCTTATGAATATGTAAATTATTTTATGTTTTTAATTTCGGAATTATTATATATTTAATTTTTCTAACACCTGCTTTTCCGATTTACAGAAAAAGGACCTTAGATCTACAAATTAGGGGACCATTTTCAGGAAAGACTACCTAAGTGACACAAAATATGAACAAAAACCTAAATATTTAACAAATGATTTTCGTATTTTCTATATTTTTAAATTTTATTAATCCAAAAAAAAAATCCTGATTATGATTTCTACTTCCAAAACTCAAGATTCGAATATATAATACCCTAACTCATTATCGTTCCACGTTAAACCTCAAAAGCCCCAATTTCCTCTAACATAGATCCAACAAAATGTTCTCCAACTATGTTTTACTTCATGTTAACTTCAGATCTGAGATACAATGATCATAGCTAGCACTATTGTGCAATAAAAACACAAAAGCCCCAATTTTCGTCTCCAAATTTATAGCTATTTTTGGGGAAATATCTCAAATTAAACACCATGGCAAGCTATATCGACATTCTAACAGTAAAACCCCCTAAAGAAATTTATGAATTTGAAGAAGAATTAGCCTAATTGGGCTTACCTCGAAGGAAGAAGACCTTGGAAGAGGAAGGAGTTGGTTCTACCCGAAGTCGGTCGAAATGGGGTACTTTCGACCGAAATTTCGGCATATCTCGACATATCCTTGTATTTTTTATTGAAAGATTCCATATGTCGGGCGAGATATCGAGTCGAGTCGACATATCGATAATATCTCGCGATATTTCGCCTGAAACCCTGGAAATCGATATATATATATATATATAGTTGTTTCGAAAGCCTAGACCCGTCGAAACCGAAATTTCATTCCATGAATTCATCTAACATGTACAGACTACTTAGATTAGATCAAATTCATTTTATCTTCCTTCAAACTTTGGTTGTAAACCAAAATAATGAATTCTTTGAACATTTCAAAGGTTCCTTTTGGTGAAGAGAAGAAATCTCATATCATACATAATCATAAATAGATATCACATATCCATAATGTTTACTATGATATAGATGATCCGCATACATCAATGTGTATGAGATCCTGAATACCTTGACATCTTACACCATTCCCAAAGAAGGGTGTATTGGACATTTTACTTTGAATACAATATTCATTAGTATGTAAGTTTTGAAATTTTAGACATTCTAATGTTTCATCTCTTACTAGTCTATTGATCAAATCAATAGACAAATGTCCAAGGCTTGATGCTAGATCATTGTCAAATGATCTTCATCCTCCTATTGATCTTAAGGTTTAATTTCGGTATTTAGAAATGTTAATGAACCATACATTAATTTTCTAATTTAGTGGAGTCCACTAGATTTTAGATTACTATCTGAAATATCTCCATCATAACTCTTTATGATAGATTTTCTACGGAATTCATGTTTATTTCCAACATTTAGAAATAAACAATGAGTGTATTCTTATATCTAGGTTATAGAGACATTCTCTAAGACTAAAGGCTCTCCCACTGAAATTATGAAGCCTTTCAATCCAATAGAGATTGTTGCAAGAATTGCATCAATATCCATGTGTATCAAATTTCTAATCTTCTAATACTTATGCAACCAGCAAGTGTCATTAGAAGATTGAGATACAATTATTTGACTTTATCTTATCAAATAAGTAGGTCAATTTCAATGATTATATGTAGATTATTCTGATGTATTATCTGATTCATTCTCTAAGGATTCTAGATAGATTGATAGTCATACTATCAATACATCAACTTATTGCAGTATTGGCATTCATCCAACTCTTTGGATGTCATATGGAAGTCACAGAAGCACAGTCAACTTCTTGATTTTCCTTCTTACTTGGGTCCAACCCATGCTTCCACTGCGCTCCCTTTATCTACAAGCAATCATTGCTCAAGACAAAGGATCTCTTATGTTGAAATCAAAAATTTCAATATAAGAGTATTTCAACATTTATACATGCTTCATTAAATTCATACAATATGAATATTATGAAGCTTCATGAATGACTAGAGTATAGACAGTAGAATGATGACACTCATCATGTCTACATCCATCTAAACTCTTAAAACATCGGTTCAGGTAGGTATTCAAACATTTTGAATACATCATCTCTTATGGAGCCATCATTCTGCATGATGCAGTGAACCATGTCGTCCATTATAAATGTCAAGAGCACATATATATGCCAGAACATCTTCTTAAGTCTTTATAAGGATTATTTGACAATTGCGATCATTATCGACATGTTACTTCCAAAGTACATTCGATGAGAGATCAAGACTATAGAGACATACAAACCGTAGGGTTGTAGATCTATTGTCTATTTAATTGTCATTCCTCATTATTATGAGGAAACTTGCATATTGCAACCATATACATTATGTGTCCAACTGCAAGTACAATATCTGGATCATGAGTCCAATCCATGATATTTTACTGGTTATCATTCAGTATAAAATTGAGTGGGTTTAATGAAGGATTATCTGAAATAAGAAATTAGCATAAGTGTATATATTTATATATATACATATTTTACTTTGATTTAAGAATTTTTATATCAAAGTTGTCTTGCCTTGTCAACACTGAAAGTTCATTCCCTTAATCACTTTCAATGTAAGAGATATACTTACCATTATATTTCAGCAAGATCCGAGATCTCCTTTCTTATCTTTATCACATCCCAATAATATGAGAATCTGTAACTCCGATAAAAAGAAGCGGGAACACATTCGGCCTTGGAAGTCCAACTTGCATTTCCCAATTCAGTCTTTAACACACGGGCCCACCGCCCCTAAGGCGATGTTGACCCGTCATTATTTGAACCAACCGTCAACATGAATAGTACTCGCTATACGCAATCCAATATCGCCCCAATAATATGAGGATCCGATAATGGGGTCACTACGTATACGGCCTTACTCTTTCGAGAAGCAAAGAGCCCGATCCAGATGCACTTGCATGCAGGAGCTGTCACTTCGGACAGGCGTCTCCTACATACAATCCCTGGCGACGGAACCCTCTGCCTTGACGGGAGACCATGGATGTCACTTATGTGATCCTCCATATCATATTCAAATTCTAATTAATCATTATGAATCATATTCATTACGATTAATTCTTTCAAGGGAAATAACAAATCTATTTATAATAGAGTGTCTTAATTTTAATTGGATTCCAATTAATCTAATTATATTGAATTAATGATCCAATTAATATCCAACAAACAATCTTTATTGTTACTTGAATTATGGTATTATCTTAAATACGTATTATTTCGAATTTTAATAATTAGAAATACATCATGATTTCTTAAGTATTATACTAACCCTACCCGCTATCATATCCAGTACCGACGGGAGTGGGACAGACAACACACGTTGCAACCTGCTACCCCAACGCTCCCCGACTAGACACCATATCCACCTCAGGAAAGGATAATGCAAAATAGATCACTTTGTACTTGAGATGATCATCGGTTCTTCAACCGAAATTATACCATATAATAATAATCAAAACAATTTTGATTAACATTATAATGAGATTTGCTAAACAAATCCCAAATCCTATTCAAGCAACGTGTTTGTTGGAATGTAGATCATGTAGATCATGTAACCAATTAATGATCTAGATCACATCTAATCAAATATTATTTAAGGCAATGCCATTTAAGGAAATAATTATCATCGGTTACTTAACAAATATTTATACACAATTATTCCAGGAAATTAAACAATTTAATTTCACTAATTGAGTGAATGACAATGACTAGGTTCTTGATTAGTAAAGTATTTCCAGCAGTGACCCTCACTTACTAAAAATACCATATCTCAATCAATTTAAATCCAAATTAAGCAAAATAAGTTCCTAAAGTTTGCTAATTTGATTTACAACAGAACCTAAGTGATTTGCACGCATTTCAAGGCATTTCAATTCCGCAATTAACATCTTAATTACATTGAGATTCACAGTCACCGAAACTGTGGATACATGTTCACTAAAATGAGCATAGCTTGAGCAAAAGGAATTGAAATCACGGAAACTCAGATCCTACAATTTCCTTATTTAATGAGGAACAAAATACGATTATTATTTTCGTGTTTAAACAATTTAAGCAGGGCCGAAAATTATCAGTAAACAGAGATGCGAAATTGAAATGTAAGAAAAAAACTTTCGCAAACCCTAACAAACCCAAGTCCTCCTCGGTTAATAGATCGCATCCAAAAACACCGACCTAAGGTTCTGATACCACTTGAAGGATATGGTGAGATCCTTAAGCGCATCACAGAAGCGTGAGCATCATATCGAATACGACGAAGAACGACTAGTCGTACTAGTTGTTCTATGCAGCGGAAACTAAAATTTTTCATGTGACGAAACCACATGATTCAAGAACACTTGTCGGATCGTTTCGTCTAAACCACAAACAAGTATTAGAGTTACCTCTTGAAGCGTTGTTGCGATCGAGTCTCTAAACAAAGAGACCTCCTGTCTCAAGTCCGATCCGACGGAGGAGACACTTGCGAGCGTGTTGATGAAACACGTGTTTCTCGCAGTCTATGTTGATGATCCGAGCGACGGATCTCCTGATCTTGATCAACGAGATATGACTTCTTCTTCACGAGCAAGGCACGCCGAAGTAGACGGAGATCTACAAGCAAACCATCGGGCAGCATAACGACGACGCTGCGGCGATGGAGAACCTCTCTAGGGCATCCATGGTGGACGGCCACATGAGAGGAAGAGAGAGTAGGCGTGTAGAGAGAGAAAGAGAGAGAGACTTATGTTCTCATTGTGTGTAAAGAAGAGCAAAAGGGTGCCTCTCCTTTTATAATATTTTGGGATCCATGGATCTCAATCCATGAACAACACAAATCCAATGGCTCTCATTGATTGTGTTTCTTTTAATGGCTAAGATTTGTGTTGGTAAAAACCAACAACAATTAATTTAATTTAGATTAAAAATCTATATTGATAAATCAATATAAATCAATCTCAAATTAAATCAATCAAGCATGGAGATTATGGAATGAAGATTGCCTCCTTCCATAATATTGGATTTGGTGGCAATCTCATGAGATCTCATGAGATTACATTATTCAATGGAAATCTCGAAGATTTACATGAACACTTGTTGTAAATTATTCTACAAAAATAATTCGTAATTATTTTGTGAATATTGCGATCTTGCTATTGGAAAATTGTGAATCACATTCACAACCCAAAATAAAATGTGAATTACATTTTCATTTAATTGTCCAATGCGAATCCAATTCATATCAACATTTAATTAACAAATGTAAATTACAAATAGCTCTCTTATATATTATAAATCACATTTGTAATATATATGACTAATATGGATATTTCTATCCACATTATTCATATCCTTGATAATTAAATCACATTTAATCATCTTGTATCTCTTATTCTTATGTGCCCCAATAATATGAATCACATTGACATTATTCACATCTTTGATAATTAAATCATATTTAATTATCTAAGATAAATTTCCTTATAATATGAATCAAATTTACATTGTTCATGATAATTAAATCACATTTAATTATCCATTTTCTCAATGCTTGGATACATATTATCAACAATGAAATTATCCTGAATCCTTTCAAGGATAACGCGCTTTCTCCGCGAATACTTGGAGATAAGGACAGGGCAATTGTATTGTTCTACGTATAATGACTTGGATATTGAGATCATATCTCAAATCCAGATCGAGCCTCCCATAGATGCTTGAATAAATTAAGACCGCAAATCTAATCTTCTCATTGCATCTGAATCACATTCAGATCAATGTCCAACAGTTGGACCAAGATCAGATTACTTCTCTACTGAGAGGAGTCACTAAAATTCAGGCCTGTTTCATCAAGGCCTTAAATGTCGTATTTCGGTTTCGTTTCGGTGACTGACCGAAACGAAATTTCGGTCGAAATTCGACCGAAATTTCGGTCATTTCGGTCGTTTTTTTCAACTAAGGCCCCCAAATTTCGGTCGACACAAGGCATTTCGGCTGGATTTCGGTAACCCACCGAAACCGAAATTCGACCGAAATTCGGTCGAATTTCGGCGAAATTTGAGGCCTTGTGTTTCATCACTCCCTAGGAATGGAAGCGTCATGGTTATACAATCGTTTATTATCACATCACCCTCAGGTATTCCCAATACTTGTACATCCTGCATACTGGAAGACTTAGAATAAACCCGAAGTATTAGATCAACTTTACACTGTCTACTTCAGGGTTCTATCAGTAAGTTTCTCATTCGATCATTGGGAGTCGGTATCGATCATATACTTTCCAAAAGCATATATCATACCTAGGTCTTGATCATATACTTTTCAAAAGTATATATCAAACCTACAAATTCAGTCAAGCTTCCAAAGCGAGACGATCGTGCACGAAATTTGATTCTTCCCAATATCTCATGAGTAAGCTCATGTCTTCCGGTTCAGTAACTGAACTTGTATGATCCCTTTGAGAGATCGTATTACTCATATGCCCTTATTTGCACACCAGCGTGCCGGTGTATATACCTTGGTTAGGTCATCAACCTATTGGTCTGCCAAATGTACATACTCAAACATATAGTAACACATCTGTCTCCAGTCAAAGGATGCGTGCCTGTATCGTGACAGCATACGATATAGGACTTTGGTTATCTCGATCTCATTAAGTCAACTCTTTGACCTAACTAATCTAACACCTCCGAATCTCTATTCCTATGCAGAGGACCTGCATCAAGAGGTCGGTTAGATATCAGCCTAACTGAGAAAGGATTGCCATCTCCTACTCATGCTGGAGATCATCTCTTAACAATCATTTGACTGTACTTGATGAGTCCTCAATCTAACTCTTTAGATATTCATACAAGCACCAACCTCTATGATTCAATAGTTGAATCAACAGTTGTTTGATTATTAAGATGGCCATGGTACATGACCCTAATTGTACTAAGGGACCTATTATGCAAATTATTTGTTCTTCATTTCTGATCAGGGAATGATATTTGCAATAACATTTACTGCATAATGGCTCGCCGTGGGCTCGCATGTCCAACACGAACAACATGTGTTGGTTGCCGTCTATTCTCAAAGTTTGCCCTCCAATGAACACCTAATGGTTGCCCATGCCATTGGGGCCTCACTCTAATAATAGGGGCTATATGGGGAAAGTGCTCCTACGTCCAAAGCTGTAAAAGTATGAGAGAACCCCCTACCACCTCAGTGCCCATGTCTGAAGCATAACAAAGATGCATGTACAAGTACGCCAATGTGGCCGATCCGCAACTGAAAGTACCAGTGGCATCAAGATCGGACAAAAGCGGTAAAGTTATAATAGATATCAACGAGCTGCTCTTGTCCGTGAATAATACACCACCAAGGAGCTGCAGGATGTAGTCCCTCGGATGACGTATCAATGTGTCCTCATCTGCATGGGCGGGCACATATGCAAATGAATGATACCACCAACTCGCTAGCACCCCCAAGTAATTGTTCGCAATCATCATCTTATTTCCCTACAATCGATGCGGTACCGGTCACTGCCATGCCATCAACTCGCAATCCCATCAACACAACACAACCACATCCTGAAGTGTAATCGTTATCTCTCCGTTGGCCATATGAAATGTATGTGTTTCCGGCCTCCATCGCTCCACCAAGGCAGTTATAAGATGCCAATCTAGGGCTATGAACTCCAACTCAGTAACTCCTCCAAAACCTGCCTGCACAACAAATGCCCGATGCGCTCATCCAGTTGTATGTCGTACTTGCTTCTCCCTTCGCCGACATCGTAGCTATGATGATACCTGCCGACATAAATATGATTTGTTACTTGATAATGATATGAAATGAAACCAACATAATAACGTGCATTTTAACATAAATAGCAATTCATAACTTACATCACCCTCCCAAACTCGGCGTGAGCGATGTCGGTCCTGTTTTGTCAGTACAGATTCGGGCATGGATCCATCTACAACACACATAGTAAAAGTATACGTTAGAAATAAAAAATGGGAAGATATAACAAATGCTAGAAGCAACAAACATAACGACTTTTTTTAACGAGTAATATGTTAAACTTACTGAGGCCGTTACATTTTCTCTTATTATGACCTTCCCCTCCACATCTCCCACATCTATTTTGTTTCGATTTGATGTAGGACCTGTAGTTGATGAAGATGCTCCCGAGTTTTTCTTTGGACATGTGCGTTTACTTTGACCCAAAGTTCCACATAAATCACATGTATTTTTTTGCAATACTACTCTTATATCCATTGTAATTGTAGAAGGTTTTTTCAATAAGTGTCGAAATGAGCAAACAACGTGCATCCTTTAGTACGACATTATAACTCTCACTGAGATTGGCGGTTGATTGACCGAACCTAAAACCACCATCGTATGCCAAAGTCCATTGCTCTTTTGGACAATCATGTGTTTCCAATCATCTACTTACATTTGCATTCCATTCTCTTAATTTTATCATGAAGTACGCAAATTTCTTAGAGGATGTCTGTAAGGCAGCTGCAGTTACAGTATCATTCATGGACCCGTTCTTAAATACAATGTTGAAAGTGCTAGCCACATGTCGCGAACAAAAACGCCAATGTGCAAATGGTGGCAGTAAGTCAACATCAACATCATTCATTGCAGACTTTATACCTGGATGGCGATATGAAATAATGCAAATTAGACCTGGATGCATCCCAATAACCTTGATACGCAATAGCGAAAGAAATCACTTCCAACTTGGCGCAGATTCTTTGTCCACAATGGCAAAGGCAAGTGGGACAACATGGTTGTCACCATCAATCTCACATGCAATCAATAATTTTGTGTATACTTTCCGTACAAGTGTATACCGTCTATGCTGATCAAAGTCCTACAATGCTTGAACGCTTCAATACATGGACCAAACGCCCAAAAACATTGCTGAATTCTACTACAATGTGGCTTCCTTGGATCAGGATGCTCCATATGCATAATAGCAATTTCTGTCCTTGGAATGGCAGCTTTCGATGTAGCATTTCTGAATAGGATTTCTTCCATTCACCATAAATGATTGCAATTGCCTTCCTTCTCGCATCCCAAACCCTTTTCTTTGTAACGAAGTACTTGTATACCTTCTTGATATCGGTCCTCAGTGTTGAAACTGGAACAATGGGTTGTCCTTCACAAATCGAGAACTTCTCGTGCCATGAAGTTGCAGTCAATTTGGGGATGATCTTGACCAATAGACGGATTGATGCATGAATGTGGATCGCCAAGCTTGGATATTACCCACATCCCGTCGAATCTACGGCAATGACCACGCAGAAACCACTTGCATCCATTGGAATCCATCGTGTACGAGATGGACCAAACCAATGTGGTAGATTCTTTAATTGTGAAGTTGTAATGGAAGAATATGTGGTACTTTTTCACACGAAATACAAGGTCGTCTTCGTTTTGAAAGTGCGACCCTTTCGTAGTTCATCGCCAATGCTATCAATGACACTTTCATTTCGAAAATTCTCTTTAAAATTTGCAAGGCCGTCACCGCCTAGGATATTGTAGAAGGGTATGGAAGAGACGATTTGAGAATCATTTCCTACATTATACCCAATGTTGTCTTCAACTTATTCAGTTTCATTCTCTATCTCATCATCAGTCGCCTGTGGAGGACAATCATTCAGAACACGATCCACTTCCATCATCAAAGCCTCGCTAATATATGTACTCTCATCATTATGTGCCATAATAGGTGGCTCGTCGCTAGATAGATATGCAATTGTGGGCGCACCGTGAGGTCCCAAGGCGTGTTGTTCGGTTCCAAATTCAATCAAAGAGGCATCTACCACCATCTCTACGGGAGCCGACTTTGCATATGTCTTTGCGTAAAGGAAAACAGCTTGTACATCATCATCATCTGTAATGGATGTCATCATTGAACCAGTTCCAATACGCTGAGATATCTTGACGTTGTAAGTGCTCCTATCCATCGAAAATTTCTTACAAACCAAATCCAACAACTTTTCATAAGATATGGATGTTCTCAATCCTAGACCTCGCTTGAACGTACTAGTAGAGTCCTCATTATGACTCTTCAACTCAAATATGCAATATATTGAATTAATTGACCTCCTAGAAATTACATTCGCATCGTCTTAGATCATACAAAAGTACAATGTTCAACTAAAAAATGATGGAGAATAGAGCGCAAAAGAACAAAGAACCCTAGTTTTATAATGTTAAAAAAATAACTCTTGTTGTGCCCAAAACAGAGGTGAAAGCCGAAAGAGCTTCGACAGCGGCGAGGACGCTTGGCGGAGGCGAGGAGGATGGCGGGTGGCGGAGGAGACTCGCGCGGGGGTGTTTGCAGACAGAGCTAACAAAGGGTTCTGTTTGCGCAAGTAACTCTTCGTTCGCTCTGTGTATTTTATTTTTCCAACTAGAGGTCATATCGTAGACATTGTATGCGCTATCGGAGTGAAAGCGCAAATATTATATGCGCTATAGAGAAGCGCACATCGTACCTGCGATATCGTATAGCGCATAAACTCTATGCGATATATCCACATTAAAGATGGGAAAAATTTTGTTGGCTTATTAGGAGAATTTATTTTTGCTAACTACATTACTAAGAAATTTGCTTCAGTTTAGCCGGACATGGCTACTTGAATAGAAGATTTTAGGCCTATTGGTCTCGTCAAGGATATTCTTTCTTATTGTAGCCAAGGTCATTCCAAAAAGCTTTTGTGAGGTGCTAAACGATATATGTAAGGTAGACAACCTTTGTTCCCAATAAGCAGATGGTGGACAATCGTATTATTGCATCTAAGATTGTAATGGACAGAAAGCAGAGACACATCAAAGGTATGCTATGGAAGGTTGACTGACGACCAAGCCATCCGACCTTATAATGAGGCTGGCGGGGAGTCTCGCTGACAGACCCCAGGGTTATATAACAAAAACTGGTTTCACTCTCTTGACCCCTTGACCTATATATCTATTAGTCGCGTTTGCTTTTAGCGCCTTATAGCTTTCCTCGTCGGCAGTTGTCTGAGACCATGCGCATTTTCCCTTTCCCCCCTTGCATTGGCTTTCCCCATCTGATCCCCGAAGACTGACAACCAATCAATATATGACGATGAAAAGCATCTCGGAATGGGGGTCGAGAAATATATATTAATAGCGAGACTCCCCCAAATATATAGTGGCCTTTGTAGAGATATTTCTAGTATTTATGTACTTATATGTCATGTTTATTTTCATTGTTCCATCTTATGTAATTTTCCCATAGTCTTCCTCTATATAAGAGAGCCTAGGGTTCCCTGGAATAAATATGTTCTCTCTTTCATTTCCTACAACATGGTATCAGAGCCATCCTAAACCCTAGCCCTCTTCACCGCCGCCCACTCATCCCCGCTGCCTTCTCATCCCCGCCGCCTACCCCTCTTCCCCGCAGACCCTCACTGCCATCCACCCCCACCCATATCTCCCCCCCCCCCCCCGCCCCCGCGTGTGCAGGCCCTAACGCGCTCCGCCACCACCACTCTTTCCGTCGTCCCTTTCCACTCACGTGGCGCCGCCTCCATCTCCTTCCCTTCTTGGGTTTGAGTGCATAAGTCTACATATGCACTCATATCCCTACATGTTTATGTAGATGATTTCTCATTGGTTTACAAACCCTAGCTCTTCTTCTCCGGCAATTATGTCTAACAACAAGGTCGATATGCCCTCCATTGGCGCCTTCAAAGGTCCAGCGCCAATAGTCAAGATGGATGGGACGAATTACGAGTTGTGGGTGATGCAGTTCGTGAGCCTGATGAAGTCCAATGGTAAGAAGCACATTCTTACCGAAGATGAGCCGGTGGAGAAGACGGGGATTTACGCCTCATGGGAGGCTGACGATTCATATGCCAAGGTCTGGCTTTTTGGCACTCTGACAATGGAGATTGCCAATGATGTTCTACACCAGCCCACGACTAAGGCCATGTGGGATATTCTAGTAGCGACATACTTGCAGATGAGGAACGAGACTAAGATCCTCCAACTTTAGTATGACATCTTTATGGTCAAGCAGAATGGCCGGCCATTGCATTCGTTGTATACATCCCTACGGGGGGATGTTTTAGAAGCTCTCTAGTATCATTCACCTGACGGCGACCCCTGAGCACCAGAAGACGTTCCGGAATGCTACAATGGTCGGGATCTTACTAGCGGCACTAGACCCGGAGTATGTGGCCCGCTCGCATATATTGGCAGATGCTACTATTCCTCCAGTGGAGGAAGTGTATCTACGACTCAGCCGAATCTCGGTTCCTTCTCCAGCGTCTACGCCTCCTCCTTCGACGATGGCTGCTACCCGAGGCAGAGATGCTTCCTCCTTTCGTGGTCGTGGTGGTTGCTTCCGTCAGCCATGCTCCTTCTGTTATCGCCTAGGTCATGCAGAAGATACATGCTATTCTAAGCATGGTTTTCCTGCATCTGCCCATGTAGTCGAGCATGTTGTGCCTACACCACCATCTACTTCAGACCAGAGGTTTGAGGATCTTGTAGCCAGATTACGGGATATCATGCCTCCTACCTCTACTGACTCGCCAGGAGGTCACTCTGACATTGCAGCTTCAGCCTCTGCCAGCACGTCAGCCACGGAGAGCACATCAGCTAGTGTTTATGCATTTGCCTCTTGTCACAGTTCCGATATTTCGGAGTAGATCATGGACTCTGGTGCGACACGTCATCTCTGTCGAGACAGAGATAAGTTTACATCTTACAGGGAGGTTTCTCCAGGGAGATCGGTCGTGATAGCAGATATCACTCATTCCCCCATCATTTGACAGGGGGAGATCAGTTTGACACCCTCCATTCGCTTGTTGAATGTTTTGCATGCTCCGGATTTCTCGATGAACTTACTTTCTATTAGTCATCTTACGAAGGATTTGCATGTTCGAGCTATCTTTGACCTATCCTCTCTTATTTTTCAGGACATTCTAACGGGCATGGTGATTGGTTGTGGCTGTGAGCAGGATGACCTTTATCGGTTGGTCCGCACCTCCTATGCTGGTGTCTCATCTCAGTCCAGTGGATCTGCTTCTCCCTTCACCTGGCATCTGCATTTCGGTCATCTTCCTCTTCAGAAGCTGCGTCATATCTTGCCCCAGATTTCACCAAAGTCTTCATTTCACTGTGAAGCATGTCAGTTGGGAAAGCATCACAGGTCTACTTTCCCTAGTCGTGAGTCCAGGAGCAGTCGCTCCCCTTTTGAGTTATTGCATGTTGACATTTGGGGTCCGAGTCGTGTACCTGATCACCAGGGACATAGATTTTACCTAATGGTCGTAGATGATTTCTTTAGTTTGTCTTGGGTCTTTTTATTTAAAAATAAATCTGAAGCGGGGGATGTAATAAAAAATCTTATCAATGAAGTTCGGAATGTTTTTTCCTCTTATGTCAAGATTGTGTGCACAAATAATGCATTGGAGTTTTGCAATCGTGCTCTTTCCCATTTCTTCTTGTCTCGTGGCATTATTCATCAAACTACCAGTGCTTACACGTCTCAACAGAACGGTGTTGCAGACAAAAAACATCGTCATCTTCTTGATGTGGCTCGAACTTTACTCATTCATAGTTGTGCTCCTCTATCTTTTTGGGGTGATGCTGTGCTTATGGCATGTTATCTGATCAATCGTATGCCATCTTCTGTGTTGGAGGAGAAAGTTCCTCTTTCTGTTGTCTTTCCTGACAAGGAATTGTTCTCACTAACTCCTCGTGTTTTTGGTTCAGTTGCTTTTGTCCATCAACTTACTCCAGGGATTGACAAGCTCTCACTTAGGGCTGTCAAGTGTGTCTTTCTGGGGTACTCTCGTACTCAAAAGTGCTACCGGTGCTATGATCCTGTGAATAACAGATATTATGTCAGTGCTGATGTCACCTTTTTTGAGAATGTCATGTATTTCTCGCCTACGGGTGATAGGATGACTTCTTCCACTATTGATGATGACATTTATGTGCCACCTCCTCCTGTACATCAGTCTGATCTCATACCCACTCCTGTTGTGTCACCACCAACACCACCACCACCTCCACAATCACTTGTCCCACGGTTACCGAAATTCTATACTAGTTGTCCAATTCCTGCTCATGGAGGCCGTCATTCATCTACCACGCCCCAGGTATGTCCCGGTGATATGAGTACTGATGGGACTGACAATGCACATGTGCAGGATAATGATGTACAAGTGGACACTGCTGATGATTTGGATGTACCTATTGCCTTGAGGAAGTCCAAGCGGACGTGTGCGTCTTATCCACTTGCTTCACAGGTCTCCTTTCATCGCCTCACTGGTGATTTCCAGAGATTTGCTATTGCCCTATCTACCATGAAGATACCACGGAACTATCAAGAGGCCTTGAAAGACAGCAGTTGGCGGTTAGCCATGGAAGAGGAAATGACTGCCTTGCGATTTCGTGGCACATGCAGCTTAGTTGTTGCTCCCCCAAGAGCTTCTGTGGTCAGTTGTAAATGGATCTTTACTGTCAAATATAATGCGGATGGCAGCCTTGATCGCTAAAAAGCAAGACTAGTGGCCCGTGGATTCACTCAGACCTATGGTGTGGATTATATGGACACTCTTTCCCCGGTGGTGCGTCATTCAACTCTACGTGTTCTTCTTTCAGTCGCAGTGGTACGTGATTGACCCTTATTCCGGCTTGATGTTAAAAATGCCTTTCTATATAGAGATCTGCAGGAAGAAGTCTACATGCAGCAGCCTCCAGGGTTTGCTGCTGAGGGGGAGTGTCATATGGTGTGTAGACTTCACAAGGCCACATATGGTTTTAAATAAAGTCCGCGGGCATGGTTTCAGAAGCTTTCAGATCTCATCCAGAAGCAAGGGTTCATGAGATCAAATGCTGACCACTCCTTGTTTGTCCAGAAGACTCCCAGAGATACTGTTGTTATTATGGTATATGTTGATGACATACTTGTTACGGGATATGACATGCAGGGGATAAAGATGGCATAAGCATTTTTAGGCCATCAACTTGTGACTAAGGATCTTGGTACTCTACGGTACTTTTTGGGATTGGAGTTTGCGAGGATTGCGCAGGGTCTTGTGATGACCCAAAGGAAATATATCACAGATATGCTTATTGAGACATGTATGATCGGGTGTCGACCCTCCACTACTCCCATGGATCCTAGTATGAAGCTATATGGAGATGACACAAAGGAAGTTGATAAAAGAAGATATAGAGAAATGGTGGGAAAACTTCTCTATATTACTATCACCAGACCTGACATTGCTTTTGCAGTTAGTCGAGTGAGTCAATTCTTGGAGCAACCCAGACAGATACACATGGATGTTATATATATTATACTGAGATATCTAAAGTCGTCTCCGGATGTAGGATTGTTGTTCAGGAAAGAAACAAATCTTTCTATCTCTGCATGTGCTGGTGCGGACTATGCAGGATGTCCTAGAGATCGGAAATCTACCTCAGGGTTTGCAGTATTTGTTGGCAGTTCCTTAGTTTCTTGGAAGAGCAAGAAACAGACAGTGGTGGCTAGACCTAGTGTTGAATCTGAGTACAGAGCCAAGGCACAACAAATACGGAGATGATGTGGGTCCGTGCCGTATTATCAGATCTGCACATAGATGTACCATTACCCATGCAGTTACAGTGTGACAATCAAGCTGCATTATTTATTGCTAATAATCATGCATTTCATGAAAGGACGAAACATATTTAGGTAGACTGCCACTATACAAGGGATATGATTCAGAAGGGGTTGATTTCTACTTCCCATGTTAGTTCAGGAGAACAGACTGCAGATATTTTTACTAAGTCGTTGCTCAGAGGGTCGTTTCAGAAATGTTCTTCCAAGCTGAGCATGATTGACATCTATGCTCCATCTTGAGGGGGAGTGTAGAGATATTTCTGGTATTTATGTACTTATGTGTCATGTTTATTTTCATTGTTCCATCTTATGTAATTTAGCCATAGGCTTCCTCTATATAAGAGAGCCTCGGGTTCCTGGAATAAATATGTTCTCTCTTTCATTTCCTACAACAGCCTTCACTGTTGACTAACATTTTATTTGGACCTCTCTCTCCGTGAGTGGTTTTCTGGAAATCTAGATTGCTTAGATGAAGAAGAGTATCACGAGTTTCCTATGCAATTTTGGTGAATGATTTCCAGAGGGGGTTTTCTTCCATCTAAAACTGGAAGTCTAACAGGTTTGCTCCCTAACTCCTCTCTTTTTTGTGGTCGTAGTGGATGCCTGGGTGGTGGTGATTGGGGTGGTGGTATTAGTCATGGTTATATAATTGCTGATATCTATGTCTCGATCTTATAATATATTGTTGACATGATCTTGTTCATTGAGGGCAGGAACACATGGGCAAAGGGAGCATCTTTGATTTTGGATGCCTTTGGAGACATAATCAAGAAAAATCAATTTGTTTCTTTTGGGCTGTCGCAGTAGGAAGTGGATATTGGCTTCCCTTAACTAGGGGAAGAGTTAACTAATTTGATTTACTTCTGTTGATAGAAAAATTGTAGTGAGAACTTGCTTGCTGGAAGCTCATGCTCGTCTCAAGGGGGATTGGTATGTTCAGATATGTTCTCTTGGACATTTCTAATTTTTCGTTTGCTCTACCAGATGGTTCTCGATTGAAATTTGATAAAAATGGAGACATTAGTGGTATGAGAAAGGAGAAGGGACGGATCCACCTGCTTGAATGGGAGACAATGATCGGATCAAAGGAGGGTAGGCTTGGTGTTTTAAAGCTAAGATCTATTAACATGACTTTTTTAGGAAATTATTTAACGAGAATTTGGGGTAGAATCGAGGATTGTTGTGCCAATTGATGTGAAATATCTGTAGAGTCAATGGAATTGTGGAGAGAAAATAATGAGATGATCATTCATGAGGCCCTAGAGTTCTCTTATATAGAGGAGAAACCATTTGGAAAAATTTTATAGTATCGACGGAAAGAAAAGTTAATACATAAAAGAGATAAAAGATAAGTAATATATCAACATCACCCCTTAAGCTAGATCGTAGATATCATTCATGCTTAGTTTGGAACATCTCTGGAATGGTTGTTTGGGTAGGGCCTTGGTGAACATGTCTGCAATTTGATCTCCTGAGCTAACATGAGAGGTGGAGATGAAACCCTTCCGAACCATGTCTCTAGTGTAGTGACAACCTACCTCGATATGATTGGTCCTCTCATGGAAGGCTAGGTTGTTGGCAATGAAAAGAGCAGCCTGGGTTGTCGCATTGGAGGTCCATCAGAGAGACACCTCAACTACTCGGTTAGTAAGATATATCTGACCTACACCATCTCTGTAGTCCCATGTGCCATGGCTCTGTATTCTTATTCTGGACCGTATCTGACGACCACAATATGCTTCTTGCTCTTCTCCCATGAACTCTGCAAAATCGGATGTAGACTTCCGATCCTTGGGACATCCTATATTATCTACATCTGCAGATGTTGTAACAACAAGGGATGTGCCTTTGCTAAATAAAACACCAGTGCCATGTAAGGTCTTCAATTACCTCAGAATCATATATACTACATCCATATGTGTCTGTCTAGGCTGCTCCATGAACTGACACACTCTGCTCCTGGGAAAGGATATGCATGTCCTGGTGATGGTCACATATATGAGCTTCCCAATGAACTTATTCCTTCTCAGTGTGATCATCATATAACTTCATGCTCGGGTCCATGGTAGTAAAGTGGCAAGCTTGCAATTTGTCATGCTTGTCTCAAAGAGAATATCTGTAACATACTTCCTCTGGGTTATCACAAGACCTCGTTTGTTCTTGGTAAACTCTAGTCCAAGATAGTACCGTAGATTGCCAAGGTCCCTGGTTACAAGTTGCTAACTAAGGAATTCCTTAACCACTTGGATGCCCTGCTCATCATCCAGTGTAACAATGATATCATAAGCATAAACATGTATGGCAATTGTACCGCTTTGAGACCTCAAAACAAACATTGAACGTTCTGTGGTCGATCTTACGAACCCCTGCTCTACTGAATCTGAGAGCTTCTGAAATCATGCTCTTGGACTCCGCTTAAGGCCATAGATAGCTTATGAAGTCTGCAAATCTTTTAACACTCCCCCTCAATAGCGAACCCAGGTAGCTGCAGCAAGTAGACTTCTTCCTGTAAGTCAATATAGCGAAATGCATTCTTCACGTGAAGCTGATATAGGGATCAGTCCTCTGTCACTGCAAAAGAGAGAAGGATCCACAATGTAGAATGTCGAGCCACTGGAGAGAAAGTATCTTGATAGTCCGCTCTATATGTCTAAGTGAACCCACGGACCACAAGCCTCGTTTTATAGTGATCTACACAACCATGTGCTTGGTGCTTCACCGTGAAAGCCCACTTGCATCCTACTAAAGATGCTCATGTAGAAACTGTAACAATGCTCCACGTGTTATGTGATTGCAACACAATTATCTCCTCCTCCATGACAAGATGGCATTGACTGTCCTGTATCACCTCTGTATATGTCTGTGGTATCTCTACGACTTACATTCACATGACAAACCTCTTGAAATCTTCTGAGAATCACCCCAAAGAAACATGGGTTGCAAGAGGATAAGTAGCAGAAGTACGTCTTCGCTTCCGGCAAATAATAAGGTACATTAAGATCCCCTGCCTCAACCTGTATAGCACCCTTCTGAGAGGACACCCGCTTATAATGGAAAGAACATTGCTGCATGGACAAATCACTGGTGCCATCAGCAGAAACAATGTGCCTAATACATACTTGAGGCGTACTGATGATTGGGAAGGCCCATGAGCAGGGGGGATCGTGTGAGACCTGCAAATATAGAAACATGGCAACATTTGGACCAAAGTACTGGGTGGTGGTGTACAGGTAGCCACAAGCGCAGGTGTAGGTATTGGAAGTGGCGATGGTGGTGTAGGTACTATCGTACTGGTAGTAGTGAGACACGTGAGGAGAATAATCAATTATTTGTTGATAATTTTTTAATTCACATATTTTATTAATTACTACTTTGTTGTTAACATAAATCACCATAAAATCATGTATCCTATGTCTAAAACAAGAGATCAAACTTTATTCATCCATAACTTATCTTAATCTTGCAATATAACTCAAAAACCCGAAATTAGTTTACCAGAAATTCTCACTAAATTTTAGATCTAATTTTTCATTCACGGATTTAATTAATTACTATTTTTGTTAATATAAGTAACCATAAAATCTTGTTTTCTGTTTAAAACAAGAGATCCAACTTCATTTATCCGTGAAGTAACTTAAACTCAGAACATAACTCAAAAATCCCTGAATTAGTTCCCTCAAAATCGCACTAAATTATAAAACTAATTTTTAATTCACGAATTTATTTTATTACTGTTTTTTTATTAACAAAAATCATCATAAAATCTTGATTTCTATGTCTGAAACAAGTGCTCCAACTCCATTCATTCATTCATAACTTAACTTATTCTCTCAATATAACTCAAAAATCCCAAATTAGTTCACCAAATATCTCTCTAATTAATTCAAATCTTACCTAAAAACAAGAATATGCATCACCTAATAACTATGAACAAAAACCTTAAAACATTTTACAATTCACATAAAAAATCGGAGTAGATATGGAATTCTACATATTACCTCAATGGAAGGAAGCCAAGCACTTGGAGAAGACCTTGCAGGCTTGCAGCAAATGAAATGGGTGAAATTAGTGAAATGAACCGATACAGGCCGGAATAGGACCGATTTGTATGCTTTTACACGCTGGAAGATTCCTTGTCGGCGATATATCGCTGGCACCCGATATATCACCGACATATCGGTACAATATCGCTGATATCCCTATGAAGGGATGTTCCCTCTGATATTGATACCCGATATATCGTGAAATGACCTTCCATGTCTCTTATATAGAGGAGACTCCTATTGGACAAATTACATAATTTAGACAGGAAGAAAAGAGATGCTTAACTAATATCTCAACTCGAACCTATCAGTTGCATGGAATGTTGTTTGCATGCCTTCTGCACTTTGTAAGGGTACATGTAGAGGTTTTTCCTGAGATGCTTAAATTCTTGCAGCAGTTGTGGGAACATGGAAGCTCTCATGTTCTGAATGGATGTTTGGATAGATATGGGCTCTCTTGGTTATCGCTTCTCGAAAGTATAGAGATGGGCACTCAAGTTCTGAATGGATGTTAGGATGGAGATAGACACTCTGGCGCAAACATGAAATGAAGAGACTTGGGTTCCATTTTTTAGGTTCAGTTTCTCTAAGCAATGTATGCAGTACTTCTTAGCTAACCTAACCCTCTTGAGAAGGTTGAAACAACAAACAGAGGGGAAGGTCCACTGGATTGGTCGGACGGCTTTTTTCCAATTAAGAAGGCATATTGGTACCACTTCGTATGCTGTGGTTCAAGGAGATTTTGCTAAGGACTGTACAATGATCTGGAAAAGCAAGGTAAAGTCACGGATATATTTATGGCTTCTGAGACAAGGGCTGACACTGAAGTTAGTGCATAGGCGCTGGATTCTGCATGATGGTGATACCTCATGCTTGAGGTGTCTTGTTAGTATTGAAGACCTATATCATTTATTTTTCAGCTGCTGTTGATGATGCTGAGGAACATTGTTTCTCCATCTGGTATCAGATCAAATCCCCGGTCAGGGATGGAGGGAGAGGGTGGCGGGAGGGGGCCTGCCCCCCCCCCCCCCCGAGATTTTTGGAAAGTCCGTATTATTTAGGAGTTAGTTCTCTTCTATCCCTATTATTTAGGAAACGTCTTCCCCTAAATGAGCAGTAATTACCTATCAATTTTAATACACAGAATTTTTCTACTTGATTTTGAAAATAATGACAAATGGCATACATCACCAACGATGCCCAATATATAAACAATTATTTATTGTTGTTGTCATAAAAAATATATTTCACTTGAAATCTATTGAACCTCTATAAAAGTGTTGATCAAATATTGACCCTTAACTATTAACAAGACAATTATACCATTAACTATAGTATATATGAATCCAAGGAGTGGTCTGGTGGTAGTGCAGTGTGCCTACACCTTAAAGGACATGTGTTCAAATCCCAATGTGACACTTTAGACCCTCGAAATTACCAGACCTATTATTAGAAAAACTATGGTATATATACTTCATTATAATTTTTAGATATAATAAATGATTGTATTTGATATTATCAAAAAAATAGCAACTAATTAGTAAAAATTTACTTGTAATTTTGTTTAGGATTTTTAATTTTGTTTAGGATTTTTGTTCTTTTTTTTATAAATGATGCGATTTGTTCAAAAACTTTTATACCTATTCTCAAAATGACATGATTTTTAGTTAAAATAATTCTTGTCATAATTTCAAGTAAAAAACCTTATCGATAAAAAGATCATTTAAGTTTTTTTAGCCCCCCTATGCCAAAAATCCTGGCTTCGTCCCTGTCCCCAGTCATAGGTGTACAGTACACCCTATTTATTAAAAAAAAGGTTAGTGGGGGGGGATGGTTGGATGCTAATCAATTGGATTTTAAATGGGTTTTCGGTCTTTCCATTTATATTTTTAAAGTTTTTGGTTAAAATCTATCCATTGGTTGGTTAATCTAGAGTTAAATCACATGAAATTCTTATCTATTTAGATTTCCCTAAGAATCGTGTAAGATTGTATTTCCTTTTCGAGTATTATGGTATAAGCATATCAAAATACAACACACTCAGTCCAGTCGGCTGAGAAGCACTCTCACATAGCCAATGGCCATCCCTGCAGTTCACTGAACTGCCTTTCAATCGCTATGGGGTTGGTGTTAGCTTTCTGGGATGATTTATTTAGGATTTGTCCCTTTTTCCATCTGACCACTATGGAGGAGTTGTCAATTGGCCGTGGTTTGGCCATCTATCATGCAGTATGAATTGACTGGTTGGCTGCATCAGCTGGCTGATCTTTAGATGCCAGTTTAAGAGGATCATTTAATAAATATTTTTTAGTTGCAAATGTCTATTGATCATTCCATGATAAATCAAAAGTAACTCATTAATAACTTGATATTGATTGTTTTAGGTTTTCGAGATCATTCACTATATAAAGGTCGCCAAATTTTCTTTTACAAGAGAGCACAGATATTTGTTGCTGACTTGTGGGGTGCTTTCAAGGGCCAAGGATTTGGTTATTTCCATGATATAAGAACAATCACCATATTTGCGGACTATATTGTTCCTGCCGTTCTCAGGAATTGGGGAGTCCTGAAGTATAGTTCAACCTTGTCACATGACGTTGACTCCACTAATGAGATAAAACCAGGTACTGAAGAGGAAATCGAGATACGAGCTTGCACCATTCATGCAGTGGAAAAGATGAGGGATCTTATGCAAATAAAATATGGGAAGCAGGTACATGCACCATATTTTTTTCTTATGCATAGAATACACGCCCATCTTGTTCTTTGATTGTAATTATTCTTGCCAAATCTTTATCAATATACCCATAGAGATTAACTTCTTATGCCATTATAACTTGGTGAATTTTATATTACTTGAAGGATTTCTCATTTATATGCAGTTATTTGTGTTTCTAAAGTTGGGAAGCACATACTAGGTTTGTAATCACATTCTTGCAATATTTCTTATATTGCATGCAGGATTGTGGTCCATTATTTCTATAGGTTCAATGTGATTAAAGTCCAATAACATTTGGTTTGAAAATAAACAAACTGTCCAGGATAAAAATATTACAAGGCATCACAAACCCAAGGATAAAAATATTACAAGGCATCAGCAACCCAGAAGAATAAAACAATGAGATAGAAATATCGTATCCGACTATTCCAACCCATAGAGAAAGATACAATACTGAACAAATAGGGGATGCTCAAGACCAATACAAGCTTGGCACTTGCATGCAAATGCTTGGGAGGCCAACAGAACACCATACAAGGGATCCTCTGCTACCCATGATTACCTACTTACCACAATCCCTATGGAAAATGGTAACCAGACCTTCACGAATACAATGGCCCATCCATGTATAGCCACGAAGTCCATGGGAAAACAAACCCTACTTGCTAGGGAGTGTAAGGAAAAGGGTGGTTGGAACATGTATCTAAAGAGGTCTCTAGTCCAACGATTATTTGGAGTGGAGTGGACAAACTCAGCCGTTGAACTCCTAAAAAGATTGTAGATTGAGAGGAGTTGTGTTTACATACAAGATAGAGAAATCAGTGAAGCAGAGGCTCTTTTTTAAGACGCATGTCAACCCACGACAGAACCTCGTAAGAATCCCCTTTGCCTCTCTGTTTAATTGGTGTGTGTGATTCACGATTTCACTTTACTCCAAACCCTCATGGTTTCTTTGATTTTCTTACATGAAGTTCCCATCTACCCATGTTTAGTGATGTCGGCTTTCTGATGACCCACCATAGGCAATTTATCCGTCAATGCTAGTGTTAGAGTATTTAGTTATGCGCCCGTTGAGTTGTAGCAGGGTAAATGGATCCTGGAGAAGATCCATTTACCCCATCCAGTGTTTAGTCCCACACCGCTTAGTGGTGGGACTTAGAGGCTCTGGGAAGTCTATATAAGGAGCCCCAGACCTCCTGTATCCATTGAGAAAAGCAATAGAAAAACACGCCCCTTTGAGGGCTTCTCCCGTGGTTTCATCTCGCTCCTCACGGAGTAGGGTTCCACATAAAATCATGGTGTTCCATGTACTATCTTTCTTGTTTATGCTCTGTTTATCAATCGCTTCTGCATTCTTCATATTTTATAACATGGTATCAGAGCGGGTTCGATTCTCTCCAGTTCCAAGCCAATGCAACACCCACAGCGGAGCATCGGGCTCCTTGCGTGCATCAGGCGGTTCCGCTCCAAGCAACCTCGGCGCGCCGCAGACCTTCCTCGCCCAAGCCCTTGCTTCCAGGTGTTTCGTTCCCCCAGGCTGTGCGAGGGACTTCCATCCACGCTGCGCAAGGCAGTAGACCGTGCGCGCTTCCCGCGTAGGCCAACAGATCCACCAGGCGATAGGCGGCACAAGCCGTTGTTCTCCAGCACGCAGCCCTACGCGCGCACAGGCGCGCCTCCCAAGCGATCCAGGTGGCGAAACCCTTTCCTCCATCGCACGTGCACAACGCGACAGCAACTTCTCCTTCCCCGCGTGAAGGCAACATCTCCTCCAGCGCGCTCCCTCTTCAACGCATCTTCCAGCACGCGATGGCTATATCCAGCCCGCACTCCAGGCGGGGCCATCCTCGCACCCACAGACGCCGCGTCCCTGTTCCAGCCACGCTGCATCAGCCGCTTCCTCTTCTCTCTAGGCCGCGTGGCCGGTGACTCATGATAGGAAGGGTTCCCACGATGGGAACCCTAACAGGGGTGGCGACGTTATTAAAGGAAAAACATTTGCAGATTTTGTTTAAAAAAAAGGTGGCGTGAGTTATTATTGAAAGAAGGGGAGTTGCTGGTTATTCAGGTCCAAATGTGGGCGGTTTTTAGAAAAAAAAAGGAGATTTCAAAAAAAAGGAAGAGAGAGAGAGGAGTTTGTAAAAAAAAGAGCGTACAAAAATAAACGTACGCAAATTAAAAAAAATTGATGATTGGACGACTATTAAAAAAAGGAGGAAAATAGCCGGAAACAATGTGTGTGTGACAGCTTAAAAAAATGAAAAGCCACAACAATTTTTCAAGAAATTTCATGTTTGTTTTCTTCATTATGCTGTCTTCTCCCAACTTTGTCGAATTATTTGTTTTCCGACAAGTATGAGAGAAAGGGGGAGTATATATGTAGAGTCAAGGGTCTAGATCCAGAATCCAGATTCAGATATCAGTCTCCAGACCAGTCAGATGATCAGACTCTATAGTTCGGTTTCAGACTCGACGATTGTCTTCCGAGTCCTCGGTTTCAGACACGCACGAGTTTACGGTCACTTTCAGATGAGCATATGTTGCCATCTTTTATATGGTCCCCATCATTATTCTTGTTTTGTAGGCCAGAGTTTTCATGTAAGCCATAGGAACTCCAGAACAGAGGACCATTCCCTATGTCATGTTGGCAAGGGTTTTTCATGTGGTATCATAGGTACACCAGAGCAGTGCACCATTCTCTGAGCCAGATGGGAGAGACCCAGTTCTCCGAAGAGGAGACTATTTTCAGGCTCCATTCTCCAGCGACCGTGGACTCCGACGAGGATTGCACAGCCACGGCCCCTTTTCAGTTCGGCCCTTTTCAGAGATGAAGCAGTTGTCCACATTATTATGGTGGGCCAGAGTACTCCGACGAGGAGACTCATTTTAGTTGCAGTGACTCTGACATGCGCAGTTCAGAGCACATGCTCTCCTACGAGGAGATTCAGCAGACTCACACTCCAGCCCGTTCGTGCTCCTCACCTGCACGGCATGAGAAGCAACGTCCTCGACTGCAGCAATGTGCGTGTTGGGTTGATATTGTCCGTAGTGTCCTGTAGCGTTGAGTTGAGTTTATTTCTGTTTGTCCAAGCTGAGCATTGCATGCTCCAGCTTGAGGGGGAGTGTTAGAGTATTTGGTTGTGTGCCCATTGAGTTGTAGCAGGGTAAATGGATCCTGGAGAAGATACATTTATCCCATCCAGTGTTTAGTCCCACACCGCCTAGTGGTAGGACTTGGAGGCTCTAGGAAGGCTATATAAGGAGCCCCAGACCTCCTGTATCCATTGAGAAAAGCAATAGAAAAATACGCCCCTTTGAGGGCTTCTCCTGTGGTTTCATCCCGCTCCTCACGGAGTAGGGTTCCACGTAAAATCATGGTGTTCCATGTACTATCTTTCTTGTTTATGCTCTGTTTATCAATCGCTTCCGCATTCTTTATATTTTATAACAGCTAGAAGCTCCGTAAAGCATTGATATGCCAAGTCAGAGCGAAAACTAGGTTATCACCCATCCATCTTTCTACACCCTCACGAGCGATTCCCGTCAACCATTAAAACAAACAAATATGGGAATTGTCATGTAAGAGTACTCTAACCAATCCGGTTATCCATCTAGAAGTTGAAACTATTGTCACCGCTAAAGATCAACTTCATCAATAGAGACACATGAGGAAAGATTGAACACATGCCTCGTCAGAAATTCGACGGCCTATGCACCACCCCAACCTACACGTGGCCCCATAAATACCACAAATAAGTCTATTCAAAGTATCGTAGCACTGCCTCATATATGAATCACCTATTTTGACAGGGTGACCGATCCTTCTCCTCCAAACTCAGAACCCCAAGACCACAAATTGATGTCCACAAGAACTTTACATCATCACCTCAAGCCTACCCTCACACTAATTGTAAGGAGGTGAATAGATAGGGAAAACATGGTGATCGTAGACATGATCGCCTTTAGAAGCACCAGACACCTCCCTTAAATAATCATACAGACCTCCAACACACTGATCTCCTCTCCATCTTCTCCATCACATGCGTCCATTTAACCTGCTTTAGTCAACAACCAATCAACAACAAACCCAAGTAAGTTATAGGGAGTGCCCCTCGTTGTGCCTAGAGTGACACCATGCATCTGGTACCTTGACCTTGCTCATCTCGGATGGAATAAAAGCCATCTTACCTTGATTAATCCGCAACCCATATATCATCCCAAATTGCTCAAGCACCATAGTGTCTCCCTCCGTCGAACCAACGTAGTCCACCACATAGAAAATGGTATCATTGATATATTACAGGATCGACACAAAAACATCTCCCACGCTAATACCAGAGAAGACATTGCAAGATCTACAAGTACTCGTGACAGACATCCTTTATGGTTGAATAAAGCCCCTAACTGCCTCCCATTCACCAAAACAACATAAGATAATGTTGATGCAAATCTTTTCATGCATAAGATCCATTCACTAGAAAATGCCTTGTGATGTGTGGATGTTTAAATGAAACGTTAGTGTATACCATCATATGCCTTCGTCTATTCCACGCCCAAATTCATGGATGCTCAAATTAACCTTTCGCAGAAAATCCTTGGTCTTTTCCCATTATAAATCAACATTAATGTATGAATCCATAACATCACAATCTATGAAGAATAAACATAGTATATGTTGGGTAGGGGTGCTAATTGAATTTAATTATTCGAATTTGATTAGGCTTCGTCAAAAAAGTTTAATTTGAATAAAAGAATTGAATATGAATTTGACTTGTGGGTTCGATTCCTAAATGACTCGATTTTTAATTAACTTAAATTCGTTCGATAATAATTCAATTGGATATTTTTGAGATATTTGCTATCTTTCCTACCTTTTTCTTATTATCTATTTATTATGTCTTCTTTATGTAATTTGCCCCATTGGTTCCTCTCCTATATAAGAGAACCCAAGGGCCTCTTATAAATACAAATCAATCTTTCTCCTTTCGCATGGTATCGGAACGACGGTCCTAGACTGGAGTTCTCTTATCCCACTAATCCTTAACTCTACCCCTCCCCCCGGCCACCGTCAACAGCCGTCAGCACCTCCCTCCACAGCTTAAGCTACCCCGACCGCCACCCTCGACCTCTGCCAGGCCGTCTCTGACCGCCCAGGTTATCGCCCAGTCGCCTCTGGCCACCGCCAAGGGCTCAACCAGGCCCTTCCATTCACAGTCCAGGACAACCCCATGTTGCCCAGGCCCCCCTCCGCCCTCCTGGGTCGCCGCTAACTCTCCTGTGCATCTCCACGCACCCCTACAGCTCGATCTTCAGTTTGATTCGGTCTGATTTTGACTTGAGAATGTGATTCCAGACCTATAAATCGTGTTTTCCAGCCTTAGAGAGCAGCAAAGATTGATGAGGATGGTTATATGAGTCTACATGTACAACCAATCCTCTGTATAATCGTGTAGACTTGTTCATATCGGTCTACTCCCCAGTTGAGTTCTGTTGTTCAATCATCTGTCCGTCATGTCAGAGAACAAGGGTGATATTTTTCATTCGGAGCCTTCAAGGGCTCGGCTCCCATCGTTAAGATGGATAAGACCACTATGACTTGTTGTCCATGCAGTTTTTCACCCTCATGTAGTGCCGCTACAAGGTGCACATCCTGACAGATCCAGAGCCAACTGATAATACTGAGGCAAATACTTCTTGGAAGCAAGATTACGCGTATGCACGTGTTTGAATTTGTGGGACCCTCACCACAGAAATAGCCAATGATATTCCGAATCAGCCCATCGATAAGGTGATGTCGAATATTTTGGCATACACCTATGCTCAAGCGAAGAATGAGGCCAAGATTCGTCTGCTACATTTCGATATGTACAATGCCAAGTAGAAAAGATGTCCTCTGCACGTATACTACTCTTCGCTCTGTGGCATGTTCGAGAAGCTCCGTATATACATGCCTATTACGACATCTACTTAGCAGCAGAAGATGTATATGAACTCCACGATGGTTGGAGTCTTCATGGATGGACTTGATACAGAGTTTGATGCTGCGTGTACTCAACTTCCTACCAGAGCTACCATACCTCCCACCCTTTTCATTGATGGCCGCTTTGCTGGATTGGAGTGGACTCCTCTTTGTATATGATGAGTGTTTGGATGGTGAGATCCATTCCGTGCGGGAACTCAACCATCTTGTTGGACCTCAGGAATCCATCTTATGTACACGGAGCTTGTTCAATGTTGATTGGTGTTCTTTTTCTCATGTCCTAGAGGGGGAGATTCGCTGGGTTGTGCACCCAACTTAAATCCAGCCCATTGTGGGCATACATGCAAAATCGTCCAAAATGGGTATGGCTGAAATTTGCCCAGCAAATTTCAGATTTGACCCTTCGGCGGACAGAATCATTGCAAAAAAAGGATGCCATATTCGATCATCTCTTCCGTGGCAGTGGGTGTTGCATTGTGAAGGATTAGGGCTGCACTATTTCTCCTCTCATCTTCACCTCCAAATATTTAGGACTGGGCCAAAGTTCGTCGTCTGAGATCATGCCGAGGAGGAACCAAGTTTGTGCTGTTGTGGAGCAAGTTTGGGCAGACATCATTGGGTGATATTTCTCCATCTTTTCCCCCATTTATTTGCATTGCTGTGGTGCATTGTTGATATACCTTGGAGAGAAGTTTTTTTGGCTTTGTATAGCCTTTAGAGAGAAGATTTTTTATCATCATATCTGATGGATAAGTTTGATAGGGTTACATAGGCCATGTGATTTCCCCCTATTATTTTGGAAGTTTTCACGTTAAAATTCCATGTGTTTGTGGTTGTGCTTGTGATCGAATTTTGTGCTTGATTGTTTGTGGTTCTTGTGTCGTATTTTTGGGTTTTTATCAGTTGTGCCCCTCTGAGATATTGTAATTTCAATCATGCCCCTCGCATTTTGGGAATATCAGTTCCCTCGTTTTATCACTCATACCCCTCGGGTTAGTGACCGTTCATCCTCGACTCTAACGGAACGTTAACTTTGAGGACACAGTTGGAATTAATTTTTAAAAACGGGGAATGGAAGGTATCGGGTCCTCTTCCTGCTCCATCTTCTTCCTCCTCTTCTCCTCCTCCACTGCCTCCTCCCCTCGGCCCCAACTACTCCGTCCGCCCCCAGCTCCTCCCCCCTCCCCCGTGCCTCCCCCTCCGCCCCTGCATCTCCTCCTTCACCTTTGCTCCTCCCTCAGCCCGTCCCGAGCTCCTTCCCATCACCCCTGCCCCCTGCTCCTCCCCTTACCCCGTACCTCCCCCTCCGCCCTCCATCCCACCCCTGCGCCTCCCCAGCCCGCCACACCTCGTCCAGGTCATCGTCCACGTCTGCAAAATGGGTCCAGACGAAGATGCTGGAGAGAAGGCCGGTCCTCGCAACGCTTCTGTGCACCTGCGCGCCTTGGAGAAAGAAGTGAGGGGATGCGCATGCGTTGAGCGGGAAGGAGTAGGTGTATCCGTCCCACTCATTTGCTCTACACCTAATCGTATTGTAATATTGTCTTCAGGAATTCCCGCCTACCAGCAAGTTGGCTCCAGAAATATACGGACCAACCGATTCCTCCATCCGTGAAGAGCACATCGTCGACCATCTCGAAATCATGACCGTCCAACAGGTGAATCTTACCATTCAAGGATCCTCCTCTTTGATCACAATGGAATGGTTCCATGGGATAAACAGAAGAGAATCTCCTCTGTTCAAACTAATGCTCTACATTTCCTGACAAAGACATTCTGACACCGTGGGTGCTCCTCTGAAATCAACAGGCACTGGACGAGAACAAGCTTTTCATGCTTGGACTACCATGATATCTTTCTCCCATTCCTGGGCTGCATCAATTCGCAGGCAGGTGGCAAAGCATACCGCATACCATGGCCTCAAATTTCAGATAAATTCGGTCGAATTCCTGTCGAATGTCGATATCCAGTCAAAATCGAAATTCGACCGAAATGGCTGAAATGACCGAAATATGGGGGTCCTAGTACAAAAAATGATCGAAATTCCGGTCAAAATTCCACCGAAATTCCATCGAATTTCTGTTTTGGTCGATCCTGAAATGGTGACCGAAACCGACATTTAGGGCCTTGCCGCATACGCGACCACCGCACTCTTCTTTCTGACCTCCATAGCCATCGAACTGAGCCTTCCCCCAGACACGTTCAATGCCCAAGCGAAACACATACTTGTGATATTGTTTGGCCTTCCCCCAGGCCGCTTGATCAAAATGCCCCTCTTAACCACACCACAGTTGAATAAAATCGTGGTTATTTTACTTTTTTGACAGCCAATCTGATGGAAGGGCACATGTGATACTGGAGAAAGAAGTCAGGGGTACGACTTATATTCCCCAAAAGGGAGGGGCATAACTAAAACTGCAATATCTAAGAGGGGCACAACTGATAAAAATCCTTTATTTTTTAATCTGTCAAGTTGATCATTTGGATACGCTTCTGCAATATCCGTGGGATTACTTGTTCCCAACAGTGGGCACACGAAGAACAATGGGCACCAAGGGAGGCGACCGTTGGAGTAGCTGATGCGGAAAGCAGGTGTATGATGGTGGAGCGCTCAGACAGAGGGCAATCGTCTATGTGGGTTATGCATGGCAGAGTGAGTGGCGACGAGAGGGATTATCATGTGGGGATCGGGAGTAGGCTTGCATAGGAGTGCCCTGTGGCTAGAGAGTGATCGTTGTGGTGCATGTGTTGCATGGAAGGTCCTGAGTGGCAGAGGCACACATGACTTGGAGTGCCTGGGCAGGCACGACGAGATGCGGAAGAATACAGGAACACACGAAAGATCCGATGTTGGAGATGGGTTCTCCCTTTGGAGAAGATATGGTATAATAGGAACAACTCATCTCATCCATCTTTGTAAGCCACAGTGATCTACCGTAGCCCTTTAGGGCGAGGAGTGTCGTTTTCCCCTTCAGGTAGCAGGGCTCATTGTTGAGGAGGTTGGGGAGAGAGGAATGAAGGATGAATAAGATGAGTAAGAAGAAAAAAGAACAGATAATTAGACTTGATCCCCTCTTTTTTTGCAGTTTCCACGTTAAAATTCCATGTGTTTGTAGTTGTGCTTGTGATTGAATTTTGTGCTTGATTCCCGTTATGCTTGTACCCTTGAGGATAACGTCCATTTGGGAGGGTGTTAACGCATATAGTAGTAGTATATGTACCTCTTCTCTATTTTATTTTTCCACTGTATGCTTTATGTAATTTACCCATAGGCTACTCTCCTATATAAGAGAGCCTAGGGCTTATGGAATAAACAAGTCGTTTTGTTTTTCCCAACATGGTATCGGAGCGACGGTCCTAGACCGGAGTTCTCGAAACCCTAACCCTACCCCACCCTACCGCCGGCCTCTCCCTTGATGTCGCACATACGGTGCCGCCTCCTCTCGGCGCCGCCCTCTCTCTCTCGGCGCCGCCTCCTGCGCTCGCGGTCCATCTCCTCGTGCGCTCGCGATGCTCCCTCGTGCGCTCGCGGTGCGCTATCTCTTTGCCGCTTGAAGCATCGTGCGCTCGCCCTCCCTTCGCGGTATCGCGCATCATCGTGCGCTGGCTTCTCCCTTCGCCAGCGTGCAGTAGCGTGCAGGTCATGTGCTCCTGTGCCTCGGCTGCACAGTAGCGTGTAGCGCACCGCCCTTGTTCTCCTGTGCGCCCTTTGCGCACCAACGCATATCAGTGCATACCAGCGGCACCTTAGCGCACATCAGCGCCACCCCAGCGCGCTAACCAGTGCGCGCATCGCGCCCAGTGCACCAGTGCGCCTACTCCTCCCAGTCGCCTGTCCGGGGGCACGTGTTAGGCCCTAAAGCGAGCACCTTCGTCTACATGGGTTTAGTTGCTTGAGGTCTACACGTGCAACTAAACCCGTCTATGTCATTGTAGACAAATCACATATTTTTTTGTCAATTGTTCCCGTCTTCAGTATCCAGTATGTCAGAAAGCAAGGCAGATATCCCATTTATTGGCGCATTTCGTGGTCCAGCGCCTATTGTAAATATGGACGGTACCAACTATGATTTGTGGGCAATGCAGTTCATGAGCATGATGAAGTCAACGGGTAAGAAGCACATTCTTACCGAACCAGAGCCTGCTGAGAAGACTGGAACCAATGCCTCTTGGGAGGCTGATGACGCATATGCCAAGGTTTGGCTATCTGGCACGTAGGCAATTGAGATTGCCAATGACATTCTCCATCAACCCACAGCGAAGGATATGTGGAACATTCTGGCGGCTACATATTCACAGGCGAAGAACGAGACAAAGATTCTGCAACTCCAGCATGATATATTCACTATCAAGCAGAATGGTCGCCCTCTACATTCCCTCTATACATCACTGAGAGGAATGTTCGAGAAGCTCTACAGCTTCATGCCCTTGACAGCCACGCCAGAGCAACAGAAGACATACAGGAATGCAACTATGGTGGGCGTGTTCCTGGCTGCACTTGATCCAGAATATGAGGCTGCACGATCACAGATTCTGGCTGACTTTACTATTCCTCCCATGGAGGAAGCTTTTCATAGACCGAGTCGGATCACAGTTCCTTCCACGGCCTCGAGTCAGAATTCTTCAGCCATGGCAGCTAACAGGGGGCGTGGATTTCATCACCAGGGCCGTGGACGTAGACCTCGTGGAAGAGGTGGCCGCACTAGGACAACATGTACCTACTGTCACCGGGTTGGACACAACGAAGACACATGCTACTCGAAGCATGGATTTCCTGCATCCGCACGTGTTGCTGAGCAGATAGAGCCTCCATCTGCAGCTACCTTGGATCAACGGTTCGACGATCTTGTTGCCCATCTGAGGGGCATTATTCCACCATCTGGTCCAGCACCGACTACAGAGCCTCAGTCTGATGCCGATGCCTCTGCCTCTGCGTCTACTAGTGCCTCAGGTAGTATACTTGCACTCAACAGTAGTAGATCAGATACATTACCATGGATTATGGACTCGGGCGCTACACATCACCTATGTGGCGACCAGAGTCTGCTTTCAGGATACACTCAGATCCCTCCAGGACGGACAGTAGTAATTGCCAATGGCACTCATTCCCCCATCACTGGTCAGGGGGAGATTGGATTGACATCTTCTATGCAGCTAAAGAATGTGCTATATGCACCTGATTTTTCAATGAATTTGTTGTCAATTAGTCAGATTACGAAGGATCTACATTGTCGGGCAATTTTTGATCCATCTTCTTTGATTTTTCAGGACATCCATACGGGTAACGTGATTGGTCGTGGCTATGAGCAAGGAGGCCTCTACCGCCTGAATCAGACTCCATTTGCTGGAACCTCATCCTCTTCTTCTGGACAAGTATCAACTTTATTGTGGCATCTGCGTTTTGGTCATTTACCGCTTCAGAAATTGCGTCAAGTTTTACCCTATGGTCTCCCTCACACACCTATTCATTGTGAGGCGTGTCAGTTGGGAAAGCATCACAGGTCGTCCTTTCCCAGTCCTCCAGGTCGGAGTAGTACCACCAAGTTTGAGTTATTTCATATTGATGTCTGGGGTCCGAGTCGTGTACCCGATCATCAGGGACACAGATTTTATATAGTATTTGTGGATGATTTTTCTAGAGTGTCATGAGTGTTTCTGATGAAAAATAAATCTGAAGCAGGAAATATCATTATCCATTTTCTGGATGAAATACAAAATGTTTTCTCCACATCTGTGAAGTTTGTGAGAAGTGATAATGCGTTAGAGTTGTGCATCAATATGCTTGCCAATTATTACTCCTCAAAAGGGATTATTCACCAAACATCTTGTGCTCATACATCTCAACAGAATGGGATTGCTGAAAGAAAACACCGTCACCTTCTTGATGTCACAAGATCACTCCTTTTACAGAGTCACGTTCCCTACTCCTACTGGGGTGATGCATTTCTCACTGCATGTTACCTAATCAACCGTATGCCTTCTTCTGTCTTGAATGACCAGATTCCGTTTTCACTCATTCATCCTGGCAAGGATCTGTTCACTCTTACTCCTCGTATGTTTGGGTCAGTTGCATTTGTCCATCAGTTGTCGCCTGGTACTGACAAGCTCTCTCCTAGGGCTGTCAAGTGTGTCTTTGTTGGGTACTCCAGAACTCAAAAGGTGTACAAGTGCTTTGATCCTCTGCGTCAGCGGTATATGATCAGTGCAGATGTCACATTTTTTGAATCTGTTATGTATTTTTCAGCCTCAGGAGATAAGCAGCTCACACCTATACCTTCTGATGCCATATACATGACACCACCACCTCAAATGCCGCCACCACCACCACCACCTCATATGCCGTCACCACCACCACCACCTATCTCACCGCTACCGTTCCACTATACCCGCAGGCCTCCTCCCGCTCATGGTCATGACTCGTCCACTAGCTCGCCTATGGTATGTAATGAAAATATTACTGTTGATGGATCTGACGATATGTCTGAGCAGGATAGGGTGCAGGGGCCAGATGAGACTACAACTGATTTGGATGTTCCCATTGCTCTACGCAAGTCGAAGAGGGGCTGTGCTAAATATCCATTATCAGCATCTGTGTCTTTTGAGAGGCTATCTGGAGATTTCAGGTCATTTGTTGTGGCACTTTCAGCTATTGATATTCCACGGAATCATCATGATGCTATGCAGGATAGTAGATGGCGGCTAGCAATGGAGGAAGAAATGGCGGCACTTCAGTCCAGAGGAACTTGGAGTTTGGTTCCTATACCTCTAGATGTGAACCCAGTAAGCTGCAAGTGGGTGTTTACAGTGAAGCAGGCTCTATTGACAGGTACAAGGCGCGTCTGGTTGCACGTGGCTTCACACAGACATACGGGGTGGATTACCTTGACACATTCTCGTCTGTGGCACGTCATTCCACTCTACGGATCTTGTTGTCAGTTGCAGTTGCTCGAGACTGGTTGCTTCATCAGTTGGACGTGAAGAATGCATTCCTATATGGAGATTTGCAGGAAGAAGTTTATATGCAACAACCACCTGGTTTTGCTGTTGAGGGGGAGTGTTCTAAGGTATGCAGGTTACATAAGGCTATCTATGGCCTTAGGCAGAGCCCCCCAGAGCATGGTTTCAGAAGCTCTCAGATCTCTTCGAGAAACAAGGATACAAACGCTCCAATGCTGATCATTCCTTGTTTGTACAGAAGACTGCTAGAGGTATCATTGTGATTATGGTTTATGTTGATGACATCTTGATTACAGGAGATGATGAGCATGGCATAAAGCAGGCGAAAGAAATGCTGGGTAGTGAATTTGTCACTAAGGATCTTGGCGTCCTTAGATATTTTCTGGGGCTTGAATTTGCTAGAAATTCATATGGGTTAGTAATGTCACAAAGGAAATATGTTACAGATCTGTTGAGTGAAACAGGTATGCTTGGGTGTCGACCTGCTACGACACCAATGGATCCCAGCATGAAGCTTTATGAAGATAACACAGAGGAGGTGGATAGGAGAAGATACAGAGAACTGGTAGGCAAACTGTTGTATGTCACGATCACTAGACCAGATATATTATTTGCAGTGAGTCGTGTGAGCCAGTTCATGGAGCAACCACGCCAGGTGCATATGGATGCAATACATATGATTCTTAGATATCTCAAATCTTCTCCAGGTGCAGGTCTGCTATTCAAGAAAGGAAAGGGGATTTCTATCTCAGCATGTGCAGATGCGGACTATGCAGGATGTCCCAAGGACAGGAAGTCCACCTCAGGGTATGCCATCTATGTTGAAGATGCCCTAGTCTCATGGAGAAGCAAGAAACAGACGGTGGTAGCTAGATCTAGTGTAGAATCCGAATATAGAACTATGGCCCATGCTACTACAGAAATGATGTGGGTGAAAGCTGTGCTTACAGACCTATGTTTAGATGTACCACTTCCTATGAACTTGAAATGTGATAATCAGGCTGCCTTGTTCATTGCAAACAACACAGCATTCCATGAGCGGACCAAGCACATTGAGGTGGACTGTCACTTCATACGTGACATGATTCAGAAAGGATTCATTGCTACGTCTCATGTTACCTCAGAGAATCAGACCGCGGATATATTCACCAAAGCATTGCTACGAGGCCCATTTCAGAAGTGTGCTTCCAAGCTAAGCATGATTGATATCTATGCTCCATCTTGAGGGGGAGTGTTAACGCATATAGTAGTAGTATCTGTACCTCTTCTCTATTTTATTTTTCCACTGTATGCTTTTTATGTAATTTACCCATAGGCTTCTCTCCTATATAAGAGAGCCTAGGGCTTATGGAATAAACAAGTCGTTTTGTTTTTCCCAACAGAGGGCAATGGACGACAACAAACCTGAGGATCACAATTGTTAATCCTCTAACAGGCAGAGGCACAATTGATATTTCAAAAAAGATAGGGGTATTAGTGTAATTGCATAATGTCAGAAGGGCACAAATGTAAAAAAAGCCCCTTTATAGACATATATTATCAGACGGTTTATGCAATTTCAAATAAAAAAGGATACTTTTTCAACTATTCACCCTGTATATGTGGTCCTTTTCTTTCTTTCTGTTCATATAATATATTTCTATAATCCTCTATTTCCTGTTGGATGGTGAATGTTGGTACTCTGGTGTAGGTATTAAGTATCGATATTGATCTATGGCTCTGGTCGATCGGAGTTGGCAGCCCGTCTATGAATCATCATCGCACGCTTTCTATCTATTACTGAGGAGCTAGAGAAACTGTGGATTCTTCCTCTGTAAACTCAGAATGTTTGCTCGTTCCTTAACCTGTTATTTCCACTCCTAATACATCACAGATCTTTTCTTTTACAAGGTAGTATTCCTTTCACCATTTAGGCCATTTCAATTCAGTTGATGATTTCAAGGACTTTCCCGTTCTCCCTCGGGCTCGGGTAGCTGAAGCAATCAGTTGAATCGGCTATTTTTGTCGATGATGGCGACTGGCTAAAAAGATGATCAGCGTGACAGTTGGATATTGGGTCGACTGTTGGCGACCGACTGCACTTTGTAAGCAGTCGGCCACTGCATTGTCTTTAACCATATATTTGATTGGCATTTCGATATCCCTTGCCATTTTGATGCTTCCTCTATTTCTTTGATCTGATTAATGACTTATATGACCAATGCCTTGGGATTAAAAGCTGCAAGTTATTGAATGTATCCTTGTTTAATCAAGTAATTGTCATTAAGTTGCAGGCTACCACAAGAGGAAGAAATTTTTTCTGTTCATTTTCGTCACTCTGTACAATGAAATTGTGGTTCTATTTTTTGTGTTTTAAAAGAAATCTTAATGGGACAATTACAATCCAGTCCAGCCAAATAGAATTATTACATGGCCTTTCCATGAAACAAATTATCCTTCTATTTTCTGTAATTGCACATACACTCCAAACATTACTTTGTTTACATAGAAGTCTCATCTAACTAAAAGATTCGTAGGTGAAACTGTCCTTTATTTTTTTGCATCTATGTACCTATAAATAATAGATATTACGCATGCATTTATTCTTTATACACACATACACACACATACCTTTTAAATGTTGATTTTCAATCGCCTAGTTGATATAACTATTTAAAAGATAAATGAGTTAATTTCAAATGTTTTTGAGATATTATGTGTAACCATTACTTTCCGTGATTGGCTTGTGTTTATCATATATAATTTTGATCTTGCACAACTTAGGCATAGGGTTTGAGTATATACCTTGCATTAAAAAATTACTACGTGATTACTAAAGTTTGGTTTTAGATCAAAACGATCAATTTGTAACTTTTTATGGTTGAATTTTACAGTAACTGTAAGCAATTAATACAAGGGTTAAATGGGTTCCATCTCGGGTGCTAACTTGGTTCCTCCGTTTTATTTATTTTTCATTTTTTAATTTTTTTTGAAAACTTCTTCCGTGGAATTTCATCACTGTATCCATATATTATGCCTTTCAAATATCATGCGTAACAGAGACGTGTACGGCCTTCATCCAGACAATCATTTTTTAACGGTAATAGAATTGCTAAAATCGACCTTGGATGGAGGTTGTAGGATTCTCTGTTTTGCATGAAATTTGAATGACATAGTATAGGGATATATTGATTAAAATTCATGGAAGAAATTTTTTTAAAAAAATAAGAATATGGAAATAATAGGGCGGAGGGAACCAAGTTAGCTCCCTCTATGGGCAGCCTCATTTTACCCTTTATATAACTCAATTGTTAATTTCTAACCTATAAAAAGACAAGAGGGGATCCTTGATGTAACCCAAGTTTCAAGTGATGCTGTAATCCTATTTTAGTTTTTTTAAGAATCGGTTCCAAAATCCAATTGCATAGATTGAATTTTTTTATTAATCTTCTACATATCTACTCAATTTCATAAAAAAATCTGATATCATCTGCTATTTTATCTTAATTATCAAATATCCGGTCAACATGTAAGCAGCATAAATCACATTTAGAAAGTAATCGAACTTTTGACTATTAAGATAAAATAGCAGATGATATTGAATTTTTATGAAATTTGGCATCTAAGTAAAGGATTAATCAAATATTCAATCTATGTGGTTGGATTTTCTGGATAAATTTGCAAAAAAATAAAATAAAATAAAATGAGAATACAGTCAAAGCATCTCTGCAACTTGGGTTACAGAATAGGGCCCCTCCCTTAAGGGCCTGTTTGGTTGCTGGGTTGGATTGGATTGGGGTAACCCTGTGAATAGTAAATTGTACCCCTGTGAATAGTAAACTGTGAGGAGGTTTGAGAGGGTTGGAAGGAGGGGTACATTGGTATACCCCAACCTGGTGCAGTCCAACCCAGCAACCAAACATGCCCTAAAAAACACGATGCACATGCATTAATACTCATTGTTATATTAATTAATTAAAGTTGAAAAATGTTATCTAACTAAAACGTTCCGCAACTGTGCCATTTCTTTAAAATGGCCCTCTTTATATGTTAAAAAAAAGGAAAAAATGGGGCTGCCCCCGCCCCATTTTTCGGTGTTTTTTTATTTTTTTTGAAAAATAAAACCATGTATATTCATCCATATATCCCTCCTACATGCCATTCGAATTTTGTCAGAAACAGAGACTCCTACAACCTCCATCTCGATGGTATCGATTTAAAAAAATCCTGTTACCGTTAAAAAATTACTGTCCGGATGGAGGCCGTAGGAGTCTCTGTTTCTGACGAAATTCGAATGGTATATAGGAGGGATATAGGGATGAATGTAAATGGTGTTATTTTTCAAAAAAAATAAAAAATTTTGCCCAAATAAGGCGGGGGCAGCCACATATGACCCTAAAAAAATTACAAAAGGATAAATTAATTTAATGATCTGGTCGTAGAGCGCTGTGTTTATTATATTGAGAAGGCAGGCTCGAATTCCCTTATACACAATTTAGTCTACTCATTTTTAGATTATTAAAATTATGTGTATAATTTGATCTATGTAGTAACTTGAAGTTCTAGAAATACAAATCATTGAGGGTGTGTTTGGTTGGTGGGTTAAGGCGGGTTAAACTGATAGAGGGTAACTCGTTTTTGTGTTTTGATGTTTGGATAGAGGGTTAAACTGGGGGTGTGTTAGAAGTGGGTTTGGGGTGATATGATTATATTGAAGTTTGAAAAAGTGAATAGTTATTGTGATGTAATTGTATTGAAGTTTGGAAAAGTGAGTAAAAGTAAAGTAGTTTATAATTTTTATATGATATGATGGTATAATATATTATTTTTTGATAGGATTGATGACGTAAAATTGATTTATTTAATTTTAAAAAAAAAGAATAAAATGAGGCCCTCGGGAAGAGAGGAAGATGCGGGTTAAGAGGGGTAAACTCCCCTAACCCGCAAGTAACCTATATGCCGAACGGGCCCTGAAGGTTAAGCCAACAAATCACTATGTTACCTAAAACAATTATGCCCGTTAACCTATATGATTATCAATTTACGTTAAATCCACGTTATACTATGCGTGAATTCAATGTAACCATGAAATTGCCTATTACAGATCATTTTTTTTGGAATTAACACTACCACAAAATTGACCTAAGCTAAAAAATAATATAATATTTATTGTTATATCTTCCGTAGTTAAATACATTACTTTCTTAAATTCGTCGTTATATTCCTCCCAATGAATACTATATTCCTCCCAATGAATCATATAACAATGGTTATTCATTGGCGTTATCTTCTTATCATTATTAAATTTAGCAACAATTTAATGTAAATTTTAACAAATAAATCAACGGAAAAATCATCATTATATGAACATTTAACAACAAATATGTAATTCGTTACTAGAAATAAGAATAACGGATAATTTAGCAATGAATAATATTTGTTGGCTTGTCTATAACAGTAGAAGCTAGGACAACAAATATCCAAATTATTCGCTAGTTAGGTTGATTTGTTGTAGTGTAATCACGTAAGTATAGTGAAATTTGAATGTTTAGGTAGCTCCTCTATGATCCCCGGGGCATGGGAAAGTTATCAATGGTTGCACTAGTTCAAGCTTATATGTATAATTTGTATTTGGAATAGATAACAGATAATCAGAGGGTCAATGGGTTGTGCTTGGGGTAGGAGAATTGAGGTAAGGGTCGGTCCAGCCTAGCCCATAAAATGATATATATATATATATATATATATATATATATATATATATATATATATATATATATATGGAAAAAATAGGGCTGCCCTCGCCCTATTTTTCGGCGTTTTTTTTATTTTTTTTGAAAAATAAAACCATGTATATTCATCCATATATTCCTCCTACATGCCATTCGAATTTCGTCAGAAACAGAGACTCCTACGGCCTCCATCTCGATGGTATCGATTTAAAAAAATGTTGTTACCGTTAAAAAATTACTATCCGGATGGAGGCCGTAGGAGTCTCTGTTTCTGACGAAATTCGAATGGTATATAGGAGGGATATAGGGATGAATGTAAATGGTGTTATTTTTCAAAAAAAATAAAAAATTTTACCCAAATAAGGCGGGGGCAGCCACATATGCCCCTATATATATATAATATAGATCGGACATGTATTTACATACTCCAAGTTTTCATATGTTAAATTAGTTTTACATTAAATTTAATAATTTACATGTCAAATAATATGTAAACTATTTATAGTAATTATATAAATAACAAATGATGATAATAAAATCATTATACTTATTAAATAATATTAAAAAATCAATAAAAAAATAGAAATAGGCCCATGGACCATCCCATGGCAGGTTTTGGACAAAGGTTTGAGATACTCGATCTCTGGCCCATATTTTGGCTTGGTATAATTGGAAGATATAAGGTGGTTTGGTCATTTGCAAAAGGAGGATGGGTAATGCACCCGTTAGGAGATACAGATGTTGGGATGTTGAGCTGGTTAAGAGACGACGAGGAAGGCACAAGATGTGTTGGAATGAGACCTAAAGGGATCTTAGTTTTTTTTTGATCTAAGTTCAGGACTGACCAAAGAAAGATCTGAATAGAGGTAAAGATTTCATGTAGCCAACTCTACTTAATATGGGAAAAGACTTTGTTGTTTGTCGATAATTGGAAGACATAAAGTTTACAATTTTTTAAAGGGATATTTACACCCATAACCCTGAGTAGTTTCCTAATTACCCAGAAACCCTCGATAATCATGAATTACATCAATAACCCCGAATAACTGTTCTGTTTTACACCAATAACCTTCCGTTAGTTTAGTCCATTAACTCAACCAGATAACAGAGTTAATCTAACCAATTATTGATCTAACGTGTAAGATTAAAAAAAGAAAAAAAAAGAAATGGAGGTCGGCACGACGTGGCGGTGGAAGAGGTGCACGGGGGGGGGCGTACGGCACGGAGAGGTGCTTTGCACAAGGAGGTCCCGGGCGCGGGGGGGCCTTTGCACGAGGAGGTCCCGGGGGTGGGGGTCTGGACCGTGCAGGTGCCTGGTTGCACGGGGGCTTTGCACGAGGCCGTCTCGGGGGGGAGGCGGTGGGCAGACGAGCTGGTCTACCGTGCAGCAGGAGGAAGGCGGAGGCACGGAGAGGAGCTTTGCACGAGGAGGTCGCGTGCAGCACGAGGAGGTCCCGGGGGTAGGAGGGGGGCAGGCGAGCTGGTCTGGACCGTGCAGCTGGACGAAGATGCGAGGCGGCGGCCCGGGGGGGGGGGGCAGAGGAGCTGGTATGGACCGTGCAGCAGGACGAAGATGCGAGGCGGAGGCGCGCGTCTCGCATGCGATGCGGAGGGGGATCAGGAGTGGGGGGAGGCGAGGGGAGGGAGACGGGAGGGGGAGCAGGAGCCAGATGCGGGGGCGGGGCTCGCTGCTGGAGCTCGCAGGCGGGGAGAGGAGGTGCGCAGTCTCGCATGCGGGGGCGGAGGCGTGGCTACAGCTCGCCGGTGGAGGAAAGGGGTGCTGGAGCTCGCCAGCACGGACGGAGGCGCAGGTAACTTGCCTGGTGCTTGCCGAGAGAGGGAGTCATGATTTTGTTTGATGTAAAGAATGGCATCATATTATAAATATGATGTGTTTCAAAGGGTAAAATGATCAACATAACTTTTTCTGTCAAACTTATCTGACAATCAAGATGGAATTTGACACAGGTTACCATGTAAAGGTTAAGCATTACTCGAGGTTCTTGATGTAATTCATGATTATCGAGGGTTTCTGGGGTAATTATGAAACTACTCGCGATTATGAGTGTAAATATCTCTTTTTTAAAATGGTACCACCGGTGCAAGTTATATGTATAAGTGCCCGAAAGTTACAAAAGATTAAAAATTTAGAACAATCAGCTTTCGAAAGTCAATTATGCAAAGTGTGCAGGTGCAAGCTGATGTATGCAGGTGACACAGTAAGTGAAATCTTTTAGGTATATGTATTGTGTACGGCATATCAATTGAAGGGTACCGGCTAAGGATGAAATATTCGGAGGATACAGATGTGAATAATGTGAATATATGTATAATCATATCATTATCTATTTTAAAATATAATTACAAATACGAATACGACTATTGGTGGATTTGAAAAATGTGTCAACATATCCTTAAAAATGAATACGAATCGGATACGAATAATAACTTAAATATTTAGTAGATTAACTTCGGTATATCTATTCATTTCATAATAATTACATCAACAATAGTGAATGCAATCATAAAATATTGTTATGCACAGTTATAAATAAATCTACTATTGTACTTATATACGAAAACAGATACACGAATCAAAATGTGAATATGGGCGAATGTCAAAGTGACATCCATATCCGCATCCATTTTAATGAATACGAATACGAATGCCAGAATATATATAAAACAAATATGAATACAAATGTCAAAATATGTATAAAATAAATACGATAGCGGATTGGATATGAATGTATTCATATTGGTATTCATCCCTAGTACCGGTGCAACAATGCATAAAATCACCCATGAAGATTTGTGTCGTATCACGCATGGAAATCTTTCTACAGTATTCTCATTCTAAACTATTTTATTGCAAACTTACTCGATAAAGAGACATAACATGCATGAGTTTTTTGGAAGCTTTATATACCGCCACATAAAACAAGCCATAAACTCCGTTATTTTAAAGATCTGAAGTCTGCGGTAATGTTGGTGGTACAGACAAAGTAAGTCGATCCTAAGGGACGAGGGAATCTCGTCGAGGGAAAAGATTTCATGTGAACGAAACTTGTTTCATCTTAATTGGAGGTCGTTTCGAATTATTATGAATTTTGGAATCAAATGAGGTTGGCGTCGGTTAAAGTCATCATTAGCTCTTAATCAGCGTCACTAGTACTAACCAATCTTGATTAAGAATACAAATGGTCATTAAGTTTACAAATCATGTTTAAGGAATATTGGATAGAGGTTAGTAGATGTTAATCACAGTTACGAATAAGTAATCACGATCAGTGCTAATTAATCATGATTAACAGTAACGAAGAATCATTAATGAAATCTTATGTTTCGTGATAAGCTTGGGTGAAATCATGTACAGGAAACCGTGATATTGAGGGAAACCATTTGTTTTGGCCAAAAATTATGGGCGAAAATCTTGGATTCTGTAAATATACAATGCAAACTACATAGATCAGAAGATCCCTTGATTACTATTGGAGTAGAGCATTAAGAGAGGGTGTCCATATCTGGAGATGTCAGACCATGTTGCAAATGGCAGAGGTAGTTCAACGATCTTTTGATTAGTTCAACAATATTAATCACACAATTCTGGTAGTGTTTTTTTAAATAATCATTAATTAATTTGCAATTAATTAAGTAGATAGGAAGTTGCATCATTTAAGATTTTAGGCATCAGTCGGCATCTCAGGTGTCGATTTGGAGAATCAAGCCTAAATTATTTTGATTGGATTGAGTATCTCTGCGATTCGATTAACATGAACAACCTTACAAATCGCATACACCATGCCTCCCTAAATTGATATTTGTTTTGTGTACAAGTATAAAGAAAAATTAAATTGTGTGGGGACATTGGATTTCGATTGTGACTACACTTCACATTTTTCAATAATACCAATTTTCATGTTTAGTACTCAGCTTCGGAGATTTGGGTCAGTGACTAATATTAAAAAAGGAATTTAAAAAGAAGAGGGTCGACAAACTGACTTATATAATTCTATCGTTGGGCGGAAAAGCCTACCCGCTCGCTTTTCGGGTGGGGGGTCCGACGGGGGCCCATGTTGGAAATGCGAGCCCACGGCGAGCCATTATGCAATAAATGTTATTGCACATATCATTCCCTGATCTGAAATAAAGAATGGATAATTTGTATAATAGGTCCCTTAGTACAATTAGGGTTATGTACCATGGTCATCTTAATAATCATACAGCTGTTGATTCAACTATTGAATCATAGAGGCTGGTGCTTGGATGAATATCTAAAGAGTTAGATTGAGGACTCATCAAGCACCGTCAAATGATTATTAAGAGATGATCTCCAGCCTGAGTAGGAGATGGCAATCCTATCTCTGAAGGCTGATATCTGACCGACCTCTTGATGCAGGTCATCTGCATAGGAATAGAGATTCGGAGGTGTCAGATTAGTTAGGTCAAAGAGTTGACTTAACGAGATCGAGATAACCAAAGTCCTATATCATATGCTGTCATGATATAGGCACGCATCCTCTGACCGGAGACAGATGTGTTACTATATGTCTGAGTGTGTACATTTGGCAGACCAATAGGTTGATGATCTAATCAAGGTCTATACACCAGCGCGTTGGTGTGCATATAAGGGCATATGAGTAATACAATCTCTCAAAGGGATCATACAGGTTCAGTTACTGAACCGGAAGACATGAGCTCTCTCATGAGATATTGGGAAGAATCAAATTCCATGCGCATGGTCGTCTCGCTTTGGAAGCTTGACTGAATTTGTAGGTTTGATATATACTTTTAGTATATGACCAAGACCTAGGTATGATATACACTTTTGGAAAGTGTATGATCGATACCAACTCCCAATGATCGAATGAGAAACTTACTAATAAAACCATGAAGTAGACAGTATAAAGTTGATCCGATACTTCGGGTTTAGTCTGAGTCTTCCAGTATGCAGGATGTACAGGTATTGGGAATACCTGAGGGTGATTTGATCATAAACGATTGTATAACCATGACGCTTCCATTCCTAGGGAGTGATGAAACGGGTCTGGATTTTAGTGACTCCTCTCAGTAGAGAAGTGATCTGATCTTGGTCCAAGTGTTGGACATTGATCTGAATGTGATTCAGATACAATGAGAAGATTAGATTTACGGTCTTGATTTAATCAAGCATCTATGGGAGGCCCGCGATCTGGATTTGAGATATGATCTCAATATCCATGTCACTATACGTGGAACAATACAATCGCCCTGTCCTTATCTCCAAGTATCTGCGAAGAGATTGCATTATTCTTGAAGGGTTCAAGAATAATTCCATAAGATCTAAGCAATGAAGAAATAATGATTAAATGTGATTTAATCATCTTGATGTGTGAAGAAATTATCCAATTTAATTAAATGTGATTTAATTAATGTGGATAAGAATAATGTGGATAGAAATATCCAATTATTCATAATATATTATAAATGTGATTTATAATGTATTAGAGAGAGCTAATTATAATTTATATGTGTTGATTAATTATTATGTGTATTGGATACACATTGTGTAATTAATTAACAATATGAAGTATATGTTGTTTTGGGTTGTGAATATGATTCACAATTTTTCCATGGCAAGAATGCAATATTCTCAAAGATAATTGTGAATTATTTTTGAAGAATAAAACCCAATAAATTTGTTGCAAATAAATAAGAGAGAAAATCAAGGAGATATGCAATCTCATGGGAATCCATGAGATTGCCTCCTTGGACTCCCATAGTGGGCGGCACACCACTCCTATATGGAATGGGTGGCCGTCCAACATGGAAGGTGCATGGAGATGAAATCTCCATGCACATTCTCTCCTTATTTGTTGGGATGATTTAGGACTAAATTATATTTGATTTTTTTCAAATATATTTTAACCTAAATTTGTTGCTTTTGACAACAACAATCTTGGCCATTGGATTGACACAAATCAATCTCACCCATTGATTTTATGTGTCCCATGGATTGAGATCCATGGATCCCAAAACCCTATAAATAGAGAGGCATTCTATGCTCTCTAAGAACTTGCAATATTGGAGCTCTCTCTCTCCCTCATTTCTTCATACACGCCAGCCCTCTCTCCCTCTCTTGTTGGTGGCCGTCCACCATACCCTAGAGAAGGGAATTGTCGTCGCCATCGCCACCGCGCTGCCGCTTCGACGTTCTTCGGTTTCTCCATCTTCTTGGTGTGCTACGCTCACGAAGGAGACGTTTGATATCGTGCGACGAGATCAGGAGCAACCACGCTTGGATCATATTCTTGGATTGCGAGGACAACGCGGTTCATCCCCGCGCTCGCAAGCGGTCTGATGAATCTGTGATTCATCACTCTAAAAGTTGAAAATAGAGCTTTGTTCCCGAGTAAATAGCAGCATATTTCCACTTATATTGCATAAATAGCATTCATGCACGCAAGCATAATATCTGCATTTTAGCATTCATATTTGCATTAAATAAGAAGCCAATTTCACTTGTAAATATTCACCTGTATATTAGATAAAATACCCTATTTGTATATATTTTATACTAACTCCAAAGCTAATAAAACCAACTCTATAGTGTATATATTACTAACACTAATTAAAGAAAAATAACTAAAAAAATACCCTTGTAAAATAGCCCAAATATCCTGAGAACCCTTGTACATTAAAACATACATAAAGCCCTCATACAAACCCCTAATTAGGTCTACTCACTCTTAGAATACTACATATTAAAAGACCTTCAAAATGAGACTAATTTCATTGAAATCGGAGCTTGTATGAGAGACTTGGGTTTTTGGGTCATTTTGTATACTACATATGTACATTTATGTATCCTTGTATTTATGTATCATATTTGACCTTATCTCCGTCTTTGGTCAACATGAAACTTGTAGATCTCATTAAGATCTACAACTTTCATGTTTTGAGTTTTTCCAAATTCGGCTTCCTCTTCTCTCTACACGTGTTTCTTTCTCCAGCCATTCACAGCAGGCCACGTGGCGCCCTCTGGTTGCGCCACGCGGCCCGCTGCCCATCGCCTCATCCGCCCGCGCCCTCCGCCGTTGGATCTCGCTTTTGATCCAACGGTCCAGTTCTTTCCACGCGCTTCCCTTCTCCTTGCCGTAAGATCTTCCCCGCGCTTCATCTGATCCCTCCATTCGCGCCGCTCCCTCAGCCAGACACGTGGCACATCCACCCACCACTGGATCACTCTTCTGATCTTCCATCTCAGCCGACGCTTCCACCTTGATCCTCATCCGCTCGATCGGCCCCCACTGCCCATCACAGCCGTTCGTAACCGCCTGATCCATAGCGTGCCACGTGGCGCTTCCATCCGCCTCTGATCGCTCCTTCCCTGATCAGATCTACACCGTCGCTCCACGCTCTGATCTCCACCGTTGGATCACAAGATCCAACGGTGGAGACCTCGTCTCCTACCTCCAGGCGCCCCTCTCCCCCACGTCCCTTGCCTTGCGGGAGGGGCGCCCCCTTTCCTTTTCTGGACACACGTCAGCCACCTCCTCCGGCCGCTGACCTCCCCACGACATCCCCCACTCGTCCCTCTCCCTCGCCAGCTCCCTCAAGCACCACCATCTCCACCATACTCGCCCCACGACGGCCACCAACTTCGCCACTCCCTCAGCTAGACCACCTTCTTCTCCCTATAAATACCCAGCCACCGGCACCGTTCACCTCCATCCGCCACTCCAGAGAGATCCCTCGAGCTCCAAGCTATCTATTGGTGACAGCAATTGGTTGAGTTGTCAAGCGAAGACAGAGATCCAACTCCGACGAGATCCACGGCCGCCACCGCCGTGCTGCAGCCTCCCTCGAGCAGCTGCTAGAGCTCGGGACCCTACCGATCCCTTGAGCGACGACCTGGAGCTCAAAGCTGAGCCCCATTCCCCAGGTAACTCCCCCCATCCATCCGCCGATCTTCTTCTCCATTTTCTTGAGTTTTCTCCGTTTTTATTCGCCGTCACTGACCATCCTCGCGCCTTCCAATCACCTCGACGAGCTTCGCGTCGAAGCTCCGATCCTCGCGGTATCTTCCGCGCACTCCGACGACAAGTTTCACCCTCCTCCGACCAACAGCTCCGCCATTTGGCTGGAGCTCGTTCGCCGGACCACCTCACTCCACCGTAGGCCTCGCCGATCACTCCACTCTCCTCCACGAACACCTGCACGCCTCGGCTATACGTCTAACCCTTTGCAGGTCCTAAATTCTTCATTGGTCGGAGCCTTGCCGGAGCCCCCTTTGAGCTTCATCGACACCGAGCTCCAGCACCCCTCCAAGGATCTAGAGGCCACCGGAGGCTTCGTCGTGCAACTCCGCTTCTTCCGAGCTACGTGGGAGCTGACGAAGCTCTTCATCGGCGCTTGGCCACCGAGGCGGAGCTAGGCAACCTTCACCGGAGCACCGCCTTCCCCTCCGCAGGTGGCGGAGGACCGTTAGAGACGAAGAAGCAGTGGCCGTTCGATCATCCGATCGAACGGTCCTCGTCCCGCCACGTATTCCACCACCGCGACAGTCCTCGACCGTTCATCGCGCTTCTGATCCGACGCCTCGCAAGTCGCCACGCATCTTCATCGACATCCCTTGGATCCATCTTGATCCAAGGGCCTTCAGGCCGCCACGTCTACTTATCCGAGCCTCGGCCCCCAAGCCTAGGCTCGGGTGACCCGAAGCTGCACCGAGGCTAGACCGAACCTCCAGAGGACCCGAGCCTCGATCCGAGCCTCCGACGCCCTCCGAACCTAGGTCGCCCACGTGAGGAGCACGTGCGACCTGGGTTATTTGCACAGACGCCCCTGAAGCTTTCGGAAATTACAAAAAGGTCCCTGTGAAGCAGACCTCACGTGAGGAGCAAGTGTCTCGTGGAGAAATTGCATACAAGTCCTGCATGTTATCGGTAATTGCATTTTAGTCCCTGTCAGCATATTTAATTTTTGAAGTTTCAATTTCCAGTATTGCATTTACACCCTTGTGTTTGCACGTGTCCATAGAGTGCATTTTTCATCATTTTGAGATTCTAAAAATTGCATGTTGTTGGAAATCTTGTCCTCTATCTGTTAGTACACGTGTCTGATTTTTGTAGGCTTATTTGAATTATTAATGAATTAATTGGTTCATTGTTGACATATTTTGCCCACTGATGCCTTTTGATTTTTGATTAATTATCTGTGCCTTCAAAAATTATAAAAAAATCACAGTAGCTTAAGGACATCATTTTTTAACACACCATAAAAACTTCATAGCATTTGCACGCATATCGAGGCCTAAATAAATAGTTTGGTGATTCTCTTAAATTAATTTTAATTAATTCATTTCACAGTAAATTGAAGTCCTGTCAATTTTCCTAGGTCCCTTATCATTAGACCCACCTAGGATAATTTTAGTTCTTGGAAAAATTGTGATTTGATATTTATTAAAAATTAAATACTGAAAATCACTCTGTCTGTTTATTTAATTCACAGAAAAATTATTTTGAGTCGAAAAATTCCAAAAAAATTAGTGTAGGTCATTTTCATCATAAATAATCATCTAGCCAATTTTCATTATTTTTGGACTTCGTTTGATACATCAATTAAATTTAACGTTAAATTGGCTAAGATTTGTCTGCACATGTCTGCATAAGAATTAAAAAGACCAAAAAAATTGATCCTCGAACATCAACACTTGAAAATTGCTGTAATCCACCTAAGGAGACAGTTGCCTCCCTGAGATCGACCTTGGACTCCACCAAGTAAAAAAATTTCACCGCTTAAAATTGACCAAAATCTTATTTAAGTGGTTTTTGATTAATCTCTCGTATCCGACTGCAACGAACACTTAACATTAATTTGGACATTAATTTGACCGAATTAACATAGGGTGCGGGAGCGATATCAAAATGGCGCCGTTGCCGGGGAGGCACGGCTTAGGTTAATTGTAGCATATTTTTGAGTGTTTGATTTCCAATCCCCGGGTAGTCTGACCCCCGGTTTTTCTTGTAATTATTTCTCTTATTCATTTTCTTTTTACATTATTTTTGTGTCACTCTCTGACCTCCATTTAATTTTTGTGCGAGGACCGCGAGGAGTCGGCGACGCTTCGAGGACGTAGCATTTAAATTGTGTTGAGAGAAAGAGAGGCATTGTACTTTTTATTTTATTTTTCTTTTGCATTATTTCCAGCGGTTCCCGTTTGGGATCTCGCGCGTGTAAATATAGTGGAAACCGTGTCCCGTGTGCTGTGTGGGTGAATTGTAACTTAGCTTGCACTAGCGGCTCCTCGAGCCACTCTAGGACTTGTTTGTGCTCGTAATCAATAGGACCACACAATACACTTAAAAGACGCACCTAGACCGCAGTACTTAGTCAAATTTAAACTGTTCTTCACGCTAATAGAACTGCCTGTCTAGGAGCGGCTTTTCAGCGCTTGCATTTGCATGTAGAATAAAGTTTTCAATTCTGTATAGCATCCTGCTTCAAACAGCGAAGGGATCACTGTAAGTATTCTCTACTCAGCATACGCATCATCGATTTTTCGTGCATCGGCTTTTCTCGATTTCCCCCTCTGATTTTCTCACTTAAATTAAACAGGAAATTGGGACTGTCCGATAGGCGTGCTTTGTGGTGGACTAATTAAAGTGATAACTTAACTTTAAAAATCGGGACTGCTAACAGTATTGACCAAAAAAGAGAATAAAATCTGAAAATTGTTTGCGGGAGATTAATCCCCGACCTTGTATTCAGGCTGAGTGAGGGTACTTGAGTGTGTGTGAACACCTGAAGGCAGATCCCAAATCCCCGCCTTCCATATCACGAGCCAACTGATCTTAGCAATTATCACGAGTGGGATACTTTTAAACTCATTGACAAGTACCAAGTAGCCTCCGCCCTCACAGGTAGATAGGGGCGAACCAGCGGTACTCTGCGACAAGGCCTAAAAGCTTTGTCAGCCTCCGCCTCAGTGCAGGTAGATAGGGGCACGTCATTGAGTCCCCACTCCGGATAGGAGCAAAGAAAGGGAGGATCGACGGTATCTTAGGCGACAGGATAAACAGGGAAGACGCATCCGGCTCCAAGCCGACTTTCCTCTAGGCCACGTAATCCTTGCTATTTTTTGCTTGAATATCACACTTAAAAACTACAAGATAAATTGGACTCAACTTTGAGTCCTTCACTGTGTTGAGTGTGAACCCAGGGTCTTGGATTGTTCTTGTTGCTTGCTTCAGGTAGGAGTAAAATCCTATCTTCTTCCCTCATCAAGATGAGTGATTGGGGAGATCTCGACGCACTATTTACTGATCTCTCTATGAGTCCCCCAAGTAACTCGTCTTCCTCGGTCCGAGCGCACCTTGGACCACCCAGGACTCATGACCCTCTTGAATCCTGGTTCCCACATGCTCAGGGTGGTTACTCTCAAACCAACCCTTTTATCTCCTCCGAGATTACCGAGGAAGATCATTGCCTCGGTAATCCCTTCCTTGATTTGCCCTCTAACACCGGTCTTATTTTCCAATCCCCAGAACTAGAGGACGAGATGCCGCCTAAAGTTCCACCAGATGAGGAACAAATTAAACAGATTCTTGCCCGCCTCGCTGAAGCCGAACAGAGGAATGCAGATCTCACGGCGCGGATGGGACAGATCATAGCAGCAGAAGGAATCGACCGACCAATGGTTGATACCTATAACCCGGCGGAGAACGAGATTCAGAACTGGTTGGCACCTGCAGTTCCCGCCCAGGCATTTGAGCTGAAGCCCCACTTCCTTAGCCTTCTTCCGAAGTTCAACGGAAACCTTAATGAAGAACCATACACTTTCCTCCGTGACTTCGAGTTGGTGTGCAATAATCTTAGCCATCCCAATGTTGGCCAAGATTATATTCGGCTGAAGGCCACCCCTTTTGCCCTAGGTGATAAGGCTGCTCATTGGCTGAAAAACTTAGGGGTGGTATGTACTACCTGGATGCAGTTCAAGGACCTTTTCTTGAAAAAATTCTACCCTCTCAGTAGAACTAATCAGATGAGAACAAAGATCGCCAGCTTCGCTCAAGGAACCAGCGAACCGTTCCATGAGGCTTGGGACAGGTTCAATGACTTAGTACAGAAATGCCCATGCCACAGCATTTCGAAGGCAATCTTAGTCCAGACCTTGATCTGTGGTTTAACCCCAGAGATGCAGGGGTTGGTCAGTGCTGCCTGTGGAGGAAGCTATCTGAACAAAAATGAGCATGTTGTATGGAAGATCCTAGAGCAGATGGCAGAAACCGGCAGGTCACAGGCCACAAGGGCCTATCAGTTGTCTCCCTCAATCTTATCCAATGAGACAACTAGAAGGACTGTTGCAGATCTGACTGAGGACCTCATCCTTAGCATGGGGATGATAGCCGACAAGCTTACCATGGTCGAGCAGATCCACAAGAGAGTCGCGGAGATGGAGTCTCTTTCGAGCCTTCCCAAGAAAGTGGAGGAACTCTCTGAAAAGGTAGCTAAGATTAAGCTACCCACCCCTTCTGCACCACCTGTACCTGTACACCGAGTCCATCTTGTACAGGAACAGGCACCGGGGTCTCAGAGTAGCTGGGATCAGACTTATACCCAGCCGAACCATCATGCACCCCCACCTGTGGAAACAGAATATGAGGAGCCTCCGCCTGTATACGAGATTAACGGGTTGTGGTATAGCCGGGACCCGCTAGTCCGGCAAATCGAGATGGGGAAGGATCAGGCACACCGCCCCACCCCAGTTTACCAAGAGACCAGGCCCGTCACAGTCCCGCGATATCAGTCCAGGCCAGATCATGGATACCAGCCGCAGCAGCGCACCTACCAGCAGGGGTCAGCACCGTCCCACCAACAGCAGTATCGGCATGGCCAGCAGGGCCAATATACGACGGCATCAACACCGCAGCAAGCCCAGCCCACCGAATTGGAGTCACTCACCTTGGCGATCCAGACCCTGTCTGATAGGGTCCAACAGATACAGAATGACTACTTGGATATGAGAACCGACATCAATCGGGTTTCTCGTGCCCAGGACCAACAAATGGCGCCAAGAACCCCAATTCCCGCACAGGTTCAGGCCAATCCGAACAGCATACACCAGGGCCAGAACCGACCTCGAGATCAGGTATATTATTCAGATAATTATCTATCTGAACATGAGATCCTTTCGTACGATAATGTTAATCATATGTCCCTCAGGAGCGGAAGGACCGTGACCATACCTGATCGGGCACGGGCGCAAAAGGAAGGAACCTCCGAGAATCTACCTGAGGAGAATTCGGAGGAAGAAGAGGAGGAGCATCCCCACCACCATCCCCAGCAGAAGAAGAGGACATCTGAGTCCTCGAAGCAGCATTCCCGAAACCACTTAGAGTCAGACGACACCGATGAGCCTGCACCTCCATCTGAGGAGGACCATCCAGAAAAAGCGGAAGAAGCATCACCGGTTTCGCCTCAGCATTTTCCTATTTGTCAGAGTCCGAGTCAGAGTCTGTGTAAAAGTCCGAGTCAGAGTCTTGTTCAGAACTCAGTTACAGCAGCTAATGAAAATATTTCAGTTCCAGAACCTGAGTTAATAATCCCTTTCCCCCAAGCTCTCAAGGGTGGAAAGAAGAAAATCCAAAAAATCCAAAAAGATGACCCTGAGATGGCTGAATTCTGTAATAAACACATCAAGGTCACAATCCCTTTTGACAAGTTCGTGGAAATAATCCCTGCATTTCAAAAATACCTTAAGGTGAGATGCACACCTACTAGGGTTAGCAGGAAGACCAAAAGCCGTGTTGAGAAACACGTTCTATCAGTAGCCACGACTTGTGCAATATAGAACTCGTTTCCTCGGAAACGAAGAGACATGGGTGCACACTATGTAGAGAGTCATGTTGATGACATTGCGTTTGCACGCACTCTCCTGGACAATGGTTCCTCGATTAACTTAATGCCCACGGCCCTCTATGAGCGGCTTAATCTCGGACCTCTTAGGAAATCTAGAGCTATTCTGCAGTTTGCGGACAAATCCACTAAGAGGTCCCAAGGAGAGTTAAGGAACATTGTGATCAGAGTCGAGGGGCAAGAATACATGGTGGACTTTACTGTCCTGGATATGGAAACCCCTCGTAATTGGAGAGATTCCCAGATCATTTTAGGCAGGCCTTTCCTCAAAACTGCGGGGGCCTTATTTGATTATAAGACTGGGAAGATTCAGTTCCAAACTCCCGGCGGAGATGAGGAACTAGAAATGAAGCAGACGAGATGGCAGAGACCGGACTCCGAATCCAGCACCGAGTACTCTTCTACCGAGACAGACTGTGAACATGTAGACGTAGTTGGGCCATGGAAACAGAACCCAGCCAGCATCAATACGTCCATCTCCTTTGAAGATGATCCAGTGCATGAGTCAGTCTGCGAGATCCTGAGGAACGAGTACAGCTATGAACCTGCATCGCCCTACATCTTCGATGACGTAGAGGCCCAGTTGGGCCTGTCAGTCCTTACATCATTAGGACAATCGGAAGATGAGGATGACGAGTCGGACGAGGCGTTTGCCGATTGTATGGAAACTTTTGACGATCCGACTCCAGAGCCGCGCTTGGTGGCAGCTACTACAGAAAATGATCCAGCCACTTCCAACACCGAACCAGATCAGATCGAGCCAGACTTCTTAGATGATCACACTATTCCTGAGCTCAAACCTCTTCCCACAACTCTGAAGTATGCCTTCCTTGCGGGCCAAGACAAGAAATTTCCGGTCATTATCAGTTCGCAATTAACCGAGGAGCAGGAATCTCACTTGCTAGAGATCCTGGAGAAAAACCGCAAGGCAATAGGCTGGAGCATTTCCGATCTCCATGGGATAAATCCCGCTCTGTGTTCGCACCATATTTACTTGGAGAACGAAGCCAAACCCTCTCGTGAATTCCAACACCGGTTGAATCCAAATTTACGAGAAGTTGTGAAAAAAGAGATAGAAAAATGGTGCGACGCGGGTTTCATTTACCCAATCTCCGACTCTAAGTGGGTGGCCCCAATCCATGTTGTCCCGAAAAAGTCGGGAATTCAGACGACTACCAATGAGGACGGAGAGGAGATCGTGACGAGAATACCCACGTCATGGCGCGTCTGCGTGGATTACAGACGCTTGAATGCCGCGACGAAGAAGGATCATTTCCCTCTACCATTCATTGATCAGATCTTAGAAAGACTAGCGGGAAAAGAATTCTTCTGCTTCCTTGATGGGTTCTCGGGCTACAATCAAGTAGCCATAGCTCCGGAGGACCAGGAAAAGACCACGTTTACATGCCCCTTTGGTACCTATGCTTTCAGGCGCATGCCTTTTGGGCTATGCAATGCTCCAGGTACTTTTCAAAGGTGCATGATTGTTGTATTCGCCGAAATGGTCGGCGAATTCCTGGAAGTCTTTATGGATGACTTCTCGGTCCACGGCGACTCTTTTGATTCCTGTCTTAGGAATCTGGACCGAGTCCTCAAAAGATGTTGTGAGGTCAATCTGGTGCTCTCCTGGGAGAAAAGTCACTTCATGGTGACGGAGGGCATAGTGTTGGGGCATGTCATCTCCAAGAGAGGAATGGAGGTTGACCCTGCCAAGGTGGACGTGATCAGACGACTCCAGCCACCAACCAACGTAAAATAGTTGCGGTCGTTCCTCGGGCATGTCGGATTCTATCGAAGATTTATCAAGGATTTCTCTAAGATTGCCCGACCGCTAACTGAGCTTTTAGGCAAAGACACGGAGTTTATTATATATCACAAATGTCTTGAGGCCTTTAAGCTTCTACAAGGAATGATCATGGACGCACCCATTTTACAAGCCCCAGATTGGTCTCTACCTTTTGAGATCATGACGGACGCCTCAGATTATGCTGTTGGGGCTGTATTGGGACAAAGAAGAGATGGCGTCCCGTTTGCAATTCACTACGCAAGCAAAGTGCTTGATTCTGCTCAGCGTAACTATACAGTTACCGAAAAGGAAATGCTTGCGGTAGTGTTTGCCTTGGACAAATTCAGATCCCACTTAATCGGATCCAAGTTAACCGTGTTCACAGACCATACGGCACTACGATACCTAATGGAGAAGAAGGACGCGAAGGCGCGTCTTCTTCGTTGGATTTTACTTATCCAGGAGTTTGATTTGGACATCCGTGATAAACCTGGAAAGAAGAACGTAGTAGCCGATCATCTTTCTCGTCTCGAAGATCTTAATACTTCCGAGGTTTCCCCAATTCGAGACTCCTTCCCTGACGAGTCGATTTTTGTTATCGACTCACTCCCATGGTACGCCAATATCGTGAACTATCTTGTCTCCAAGAAGGTTCCCGAGGATTGGCCCAAGAGCCAAATCGACCGACTAAAGTCGGACGCTAGACACTACCATTGGGAGGATCCGATCCTTTTCTTTGAAGGACCGGATTGTGTCTGGAGACGTTGTATTCCTCAGGAGGAATACCAGAGTGTCCTTTCTTTATGCCATAGCTTAGAGGCAGGAGGACACCACTCCGGGAAGAGGACCGCATGGAAGGTACTTCAGTGTGGCTTCTACTGGCCGACTCTATTTCGCGATGCTACCACCTTCGCGAAGTCGTGCCCAGTTTGCCAGAGAATGGGAGGAACCGTTGGTTCCAAGGATGAGATGCCAATGCAGCCGGTCATCATTTGTGATGTCTTTGACGCCTGGGGCATCGATTTCATGGGCCCATTTCCTGTCAGCCACGGGTTCGAATATATCCTCCTTGCGGTGGACTATCTATCCAGATGGGTGGAGGCTATCCCGACCCGAGCCGCAGACAGCAGGACTGTCTGTAAATTCATCAGAGAGAACATAATCTCTAGGTTCGGGATCCCCAAAATGATGATATCAGACGGGGGTAGCCACTTTGTGAATCGGGAGGTGAAGAAACTCCTGAAGGACTACGGCATCGAACACCGTGTCGCGAGTCCTTACCACCCACAAACCAATGGTATGGCTGAGGTGTCAAATAGGGAGGTGATGAACGTAAAATTCGCCTCTATAATAATGTGGAATTACGTCGTAGCACAGGAGGCGAATTCGGTTCAGCAAAAACCCCAGTCTTTGAATGCTGTGGAATATTTATGCTTGGCAAGTCTACCAAGGTCGAACACAGGGATACAGCTGCTTAATTATGGCTTTTGAATTTTAATTCATGAAGTTCAATGTCATCTAATCTCAATTTCAGGTCCATATGCAAATTATGATGCACTATGATATTTTCGAGGCAATGCAAAGTGATGCTATGATGCATGTATTTTTATTCTGTTTTTATGCAAATATAAAGTGATGCATGAAATAAATATGCAAGAAATAAATCCTACAATTATACCCTTAAAAATTATGAGCAGCATGATAACAATGAAACTAGTGTCATTTTAATCGCAGCAATAAAGAGTAGTCATCAAATTCAAGCAAGACAAGGAGGGCAGGGTCCATTTGCCACATAAAAATTCACTTTAATTAAACAGGAGCAAATAAGACAATTAAACATGCTAGAATGTAGAGGACAAAACAAGGATCAAAACGACACTAAAATCATGCAATTTGGACCTACGATGCTCAAGTTATGCTAAAAACAGTGCAAGGGCATAAATGTAATAAAAATGCAAGAAAAATAAAGGATAATTATTACATTTAGGTCCCTGGAAGGACCTAAATGTAAATACCGAAAACCGCCTGGGCCTTTGAATAATTTTTCCAAGCGCGCAAGGGCCTTTTTGTAATTCTTCCAAACCTTGAGGGCTTCCCTGTAAAATAACCCAGGCGCGCACGTGAGGCACGCGCCTGGGGACCTTTATGCAATTTCCAAAATGTCCAGGGTCTGTCGTGTAAATTACCCAGGCCCTCACGCGCCATGCACGCGAGGGACTTAGGCTCGGGATGACGCTGAGGCCCGGGAGACGTGGCATCACGAGGAGGCTCGGAGTTGGGCTCGGGTCACCCGAGCCTGTTGGTCTGGTTCGAGGCTTGGGCCTCCACGTGGCTTGATCATATCTGTTCGATCGGATGATCGGACGACACCTGTGTTGTCTCCCTCCGCCGTGGCCCGCCGGAGAAGGCAGGGCTCCGGCGAAGCTGTTGGAGCTCCACCAGCCGCCACTGGCTCGCCTTAAGGTCGGAGAAGATGGCTAAGCTCTTGGCGAAGCTCAAGGAGGCCAGGCGGAGCTCCGTCGATGACTGGAATAGCGAGGCGGAGGAAGGTGATCGGCGTGACGGCTCGAGACCGGCGAGATGTTGCAACTTCCGTCCATTGAGCATACCTACAAGTGTTAGTCATAGCCGAAGCAAGTGCAAGTGGGTGCGAAGGTTTTGTGAGTGAGTTGAGGGCCGTGAGGTGTCGGGAAATGAAGGCCCGAGGTCTTCTTCTCCGGCGAAGCGGTGAAGGAGGTGATCGTCGGTGAGGGGTTTTGGAGAAGGGAGAGGGGGTCCACGAGGGTGACTGATGGTAGGTGAAGCTCGGAGGGTGGTCGATTGGAGATGGAGGTGATCGTAGGAAGCGGAATAAATAGGAGAAAAGTCAAAGAAAAGAAGGAGGAAGAAGACCTCATCGGAGAGGGGAATCCTGGTGGAGGAGGTGGCCTGTGCCGGGCTTGGTTGGAGCCCTGGGTCATGGCTCGACCTGGTCGACCGATCCAGGGAGCTTGGCAGAGCATGGTGGTGCCCGCAGCACGGCCATGGTGGCTGTGGGTCGACACCTGGGCTACGGTCGTCGTCGCCTCGGGGCGAGGGCTCCTCCGCTGTCACCGGAGAGCCGGAGGCTGGGCCGAAGCCCGTGGAATGGTGGACGAGGGTCTCAGGTGGCGGGGGAGGGGGTTTTATAGGATGAGGTGGTCGGAGGTCGTGAGGTGGCGGGGCGTTTTGGAATGGAGTTTTAATGGCGTGGGAATGATGGTGGGGAGGGGTGGGGGTTACGCGAAGAAGGCGGAGGTGTGGGCTACGTGAAGCGACCGTTAGGTGGTGGAGAAGTGATCGGAAGCGTGGGCTAAAATGGAAGGGGTCGGAGCGTCGGCGAGGCGTAATGGCTGGGAAAGGGGGTTTATGCGAGGTGGAAGAAGACTTTCTGACCGTTGGATCTAGTGATCCAACGGTTAGGATGCGATCATGAGAGGTCGGTGAGGATCAGATCCTAGGATGTGATCCTGTGGTGGAGGTTAGGGCGCTAGGGAGCGGCCGGGATTGAGTGATGGGGGAGATCCAATGGCTGATGTGAAGATGCAACGTGGTGCGCAGGAGGCCGTAGGATAGGGATGGAATCGGAGGGCTGAGAGATGTAGGCGACGTGGCGAGACGATAAGCGTAGGATGAGTGGAGATCGGATGGTTGAGGTTTAGGCGCTGATGAACGGTTGTGATCAGATCAGGGAGCTTGATCTGACGGTTGTAAGCGAAGCGAGGTTGGATGGTGGAGATGGGGGCGGAAATGGAGTGATCCAATGGCTCAGGAGGCTGCCGGGTGGCGGAATGGGAAGCGGGCCACGTGGGCGGCCCAGAGGGCGCCACGTGGCCCAATTAGATTAATTCAAACATAAATATAAAGAAAAATAGAAAATAATTAGTTAGAGGCCGAATTTGGAAAAAGTCAAAACATGAAAGTTGCTCGTTTCGATGAGATCTACAACTTTCATGTTGGGCAGAAAGCCAAATGAGGTCATTTGTGCAAAAGCTATTTTTGGGGGTATTTTTAAGGGGATAAAAATGCCGATTTTGTGGTTTTTAGTTATTTTGTATTTTTTTAGTGGTTTTAAAGGTCAGTTAGTTATAGACAACTTATCTACCTAATTTTTAGGGGTTTTTGAGTGATAAAATAATTACAGAAAAATAAGGGCAATTAAATACACAATAATTAAAGGTTAATTATACACAATATGGTACATGATAAAAATAGAGAATTAGAGGATAATTTTATTGGCTTGTTTAAGCAGGGATTTTAATAAGGAGTTTTTAGCATGATGAATACGAGATTCATCATACCCCTATACTTAAACCATGCTCGTCCTCGAGCATCTAAAGAATGAAGGAGTTGGATTAATTCCTGACAGTGTGTGTGAAAATTTCAAGGCTTGATCTTTCGAAGACCCTTGACCTAAGTGATCCTAAAATTCTGGGTTTATCCAAGCCTTAGTCAGAAGGAATCCAACTTCTCTGATTATCAGACTCTCTTTTTGTACATATAATATAAGGATATGACATTTAGTGTACTGCATTTCATGAGAGCTGAGTCGATGCATCAACCAAAGTTCCAGTCCCAAAGACTCTCCTCTAGACCTAATCCTCAATACTAGGGAATAAATCTACTCTTGCTTCAGTCCACCGTCTCATTAGTTTGTCAGACTTTGAAATGTTGATGGACGGCTAGATGATGGAGGTACTGGGATTGTGTCTAATTTTCTCACCCTCACATTGGAACAAGGGGCCTCTCGAGTGCCTTTTACTCAACACATGTATATTAGTACTTTGTTGATCAATGTGTCCGTCAAGAGAGTTGGAGTCGTCTGCACTTGTTTTTCTGGGAGTACACCGGGGTGTGTCTTTTCTGAGTATCTAAGATACTTTCGACACCCAGACTTGTATCGCTTACGATGCAGGGCCCTTTTTGTGGTGTCAGCCCGACTCCTTGGTCCTAATTAGCGCTCGGTCCAAGTGGACACTTTGAAAATGTTTGGGAGCGCTCGCCATTGGTGGAAGCTCATTTGGAATTTTGTCTTTGGATTTAGAGCTTTTCTTTGACATTTCATTTCTTTTGTTGGCTAGCTCCACTGCTTTTACCAAGAGATTGGCGCACACTGATCAACAAGTCTCTTTAGGTTTCATCACACCCAGGCACTTTTAGGTAAATATCAAGAGATAGCATATGAATCTTGTTCACATACTGGCTAGGGTTTTGCTGACACTCAGGTTTTCTGAAGCCTTCATTAACTTTATCCCATCCTCGAATATCATTAGATTGGGTCTAAACTCGTTTCTCTGGTCCTAGTTCCTCAAGTGATATCTCATCTCAGCTCATCAATCATGCAGTTGTGGAAGTGACTGTGCTGATCATATTTTCTTGAAGGTAGAGATGAAGAATGCAATATAGCACTCAAATCTTTCAAACCAGAGGAGTGTGGATATTTAAGTCATGAAAAACCCTAATGACTAAGGCATGTTAACTCAGACTCTCAAGATCTCAGAGATCCAGTGTCCTCAAAAATCTCAAGCCTTGAGTGAATGTGAATGTGTCAGGAATACACCAACTCCTTAGGTTAGTGAATTTTTGTGTGATTTTTTGATTTATGGGTTTTAAGGTTTTTTTTTGTGTCGGAGAGACAATGACTGACCCAGGCTCAAATAAATAAAAGTATCCATTCTTAGCCAGTATGGGTGTAAGTGCGGGTCGAGACCCGTGATCCTTAAGGACGGTGCCATATGCGGTGTCCTTTAAACCACCCACTCTGCTAAGGGAGACCGAAGTTCCCTCACTGAAAATGTCTACTAAGCCTAGTAGTCAGAGTCAACTACCGAAAAACGTTTTTAATTTTTTCAAATTTTTTTTCTTTTTGAAAAAGTGTTATTTACAAAGATTAATCCCTCAATTTTAATTTTTACAGGTTTTTACTCAGTTCCCAAGGTTACCAAAACCCAGCCCGAAAAATAAAATTTTTAAAAAGTTTTAGAAACGCGAGCTAAGGCTAAAGTAATATACAATAATATACGGTATACCCCCCTATACTTAAAATTTGCTATGTCCTCATAGCACAAGTGCCATGAAGTCAAGGCTCGGTTCAAGTACAGGGAGATATAGCGGAACTGAGGAGGAGAGTCCCCCTATACTTAGGCCACAATTGCCCTAAGTACAAGAAGACGGGACGAGGGAAGGAAGAGCAGGTAGGTCCCCCCTATACTTAGGCTACAATTAGCCGAAGTAAGGTCTGTGTTTAGGGGGGATGTCTATGGTACAAGGGTGAGGGGGAGGGGGTTCTTGAAGAATAGATATACACACAGAGAGAGAGAGAGAGAGTGAAATTTACAGGGGGTTGGGGGTGAGTATGTGCATGTGCAGTGTAGGTGTGTGTGTGGGGGGGGATTTTTTTTTTGAGTACAATATGCAAGACTGAAAATAAATATGCAGATGCAATGTTTTTTTTTACAACATGCAATGCTATTTGACTGATAAAAATCCTAGAATTTCTTCACGGCTTCTTTTGCGGCCTCTTCAGCGGAAGCTCCCAACTTCGCGCCTCCATGACGATCAGGCATCCCCGATTTTCATGGGCCCTGCCACAAAAGAGAAAAGTTAGAAAATCAGAAAAATTACATCAGCAAATATTATGCAAAGAAATGATGAATGAAATGAGGACCTAAGAAAATTTGAAATTAATAAAAAAAATCAAAATCCAAAAAAAATTAAGCTAAGCCGTCTCCCCGGCAACGGCGCCATTTGATGAACGTAAAATTCGCCTCTATAATAATGTGGAATTACGTCGTAGCACAGGAGGCGAATTCGGTTCAGCAAAAACCCCAGTCTTTGAATGCTGTGGAATATTTATGCTTGGCAAGTCTACCAAGGTCGAACACAGGGATACAGCTGCTTAATTATGGCTTTTGAATTTTGATTCATGAAGTTCAATGTCATCTAATCTCAATTTCAGGTCCATATGCAAATTATGATGCACTATGATATTTTCGAGGCAATGCAAAGTGATGCTATGATGCATGTATTTTTATTCTGTTTTTATGCAAATATAAAGTGATGCATGAAATAAATATGCAAGAAATAAATCCTACAATTATACCCTTAAAAATTATGAGCAGCATGATAACAATGAAACTAGTGTCATTTTAATCGCAGCAATAAAGAGTAGTCATCAAATTCAAGCAAGACAAGGAGGGCAGGGTCCATTTGCCACATAAAAATTCACTTCAATTAAACAGGAGCAAATAAGACAATTAAACATGCTAGAATGTAGAGGACAAAACAAGGATCAAAACGACACTAAAATCATGCAATTTGGACCTACGATGCTCAAGTTATGCTAAAAACAGTGCAAGGGCATAAATGTAATAAAAATGCAAGAAAAATAAAGGATAATTATTACATTTAGGTCCCTGGAAGGACCTAAATGTAAATACCGAAAACCGCCTGGGCCTTTGAATAATTTTTCCAAGCGCGCAAGGGCCTTTTTGTAATTCTTCCAAACCTTGAGGGCTTCCCTATAAAATAACCCAGGTGCGCACGTGAGGCACGCGCCTGGGGACCTTTATGCAATTTCCAAAATGTCCAGGGTCTGTCGTGTAAATTACCCAGGCCCTCACGCGCCATGCACGCGAGGGACTTAGGCTCGGGATGACGCTGAGGCTCGGGAGACGTGGCATCACGAGGAGGCTCGGAGTTGGGCTCGGGTCACCCGAGCCAGTTGGTCTGGTTCGAGGCTTGGGCCTCCACGTGGCTTGATCATATCTGTTCGATCGGATGATCGGACGACACCTGTGTTGTCTCCCTCTGCCGTGGCCCGCCGGAGAAGGCAGGGCTCCGGCGAAGCTGTTGGAGCTCCACCAGCCGCCACTGGCTCGCCTTAAGGTCGGAGAAGATGGCTAAGCTCTTGGCGAAGCTCAAGGAGGCTAGGCGGAGCTCCGTCGATGACTGGAATAGCGAGGCGGAGGAAGGTGATCGGCGTGACGGCTCGAGACCGGCGAGATGTTGCAACTTCCGTCCATTGAGCATACCTACAAGTGTTAGTCATAGCCGAAGCAAGTGCAAGTGGGTGCGAAGGTTTTGTGAGTGAGTTGAGGGCCGTGAGGTGTCGGGAAATGAAGGCCCGAGGTCTTCTTCTCCGGCGAAGCGGTGAAGGAGGTGATCGTCGGTGAGGGGTTCTGGAGAAGGGAGAGGGGGTCCACGAGGGTGACTGATGGTAGGTGAAGCTCGGAGGGTGGTCGATTGGAGATGGAGGTGATCGTAGGAAGCGGAATAAATAGGAGAAAAGTCAAAGAAAAGAAGGAGGAAGAAGACCTCATCGGAGAGGGGAATCCTGGTGGAGGAGGTGGCCTGTGCCGGGCTTGGTTGGAGCCCTGGGTCATGGCTCGACCTGGTCGACCGATCCAGGGAGCTTGGCGGAGCATGGTGGTGCCCGCAGCACGGCCATGGTGGCCGTGGGTCGACACCTGGGCTACGGTCGTCGTCGCCTCGGGGCGAGGGCTCCTCCGCTGTCACCGGAGAGCCGGAGGCTGGGCCGAAGCCCGTGGAATGGTGGACGAGGGTCTCAGGTGGCGGGGGAGGGGGTTTTATAGGATGAGGTGGTCGGAGGTCGTGAGGTGGCGGGGCGTTTTGGAATGGAGTTTTAATGGCGTGGGAATGATGGTGGGGAGGGGTGGGGGTTACGCGAAGAAGGCGGAGGTGTGGGCTACGTGAAACGACCGTTAGGTGGTGGAGAAGTGATCGGAAGCGTGGGCTAAAATGGAAGGGGTCGGAGCGTCGGCGAGGCGTAACGGCTGGGAAAGGGGGTTTACGCGAGGTGGAAGAAGACTTTCTGACCGTTGGATCTAGTGATCCAACGGTTAGGATGCGATCATGAGAGGTCGGTGAGGATCAGATCCTAGGATGTGATCCTGTGGTGGAGGTTAGGGCGCTAGGGAGCGGCCGGGATTGAGTGATGGGGGAGATCCAACGGCTGATGTGAAGATGCAACGTGGTGCGCAGGAGGCCGTAGGATAGGGATGGAATCGGAGGGCTGAGAGATGTAGGCGACGTGGCGAGACGATAAGCGTAGGATGAGTGGAGATCGGATGGTTGAGGTTTAGGCGCTGATGAACGGTTGTGATCAGATCAGGGAGCTTGATCTGACGGTTGTAAGCGAAGCGAGGTTGGATGGTGGAGATGGGGGCGAAAATGGAGTGATCCAATGGCTCAGGAGGCTGCCGGGTGGCGGAATGGGAAGCGGGCCACGTGGGCGGCCCAGAGGGCGCCACGTGGCCCAATTAGATTAATTCAAACATAAATATAAAGAAAAATAGAAAATAATTAGTTAGAGGCCGAATTTGGAAAAAGTCAAAACATGAAAGTTGCTCGTTTCGACGAGATCTACAACTTTCATGTTGGGCAGAAAGCCAAATGAGGTCATTTGTGCAAAAGCTATTTTTGGGGGTATTTTTAAGGGGATAAAAATGCCGATTTTGTGGTTTTTAGTTATTTTGTATTTTTTTTAGTGGTTTTAAAGGTCAGTTAGTTATAGACAACTTATCTACCTAATTTTTAGGGGTTTTTGAGTGATAAAATAATTACAGAAAAATAAGGGCAATTAAATACACAATAATTAAAGGTTAATTATACACAATATGGTACATGATAAAAATAGAGAATTAGAGGATAATTTTATTGGCTTGTTTAAGCAGGGATTTTAATAAGGAGTTTTTAGCATGATGAATACGAGATTCATCAGGAGGTGAAAACCATATTGCAAAAGCTTGTCCGCCCGGACAGGAAGGACTGGTCTCAGACCTTGGATCAAGTCCTCTGGGCGTATAGGACGGCTTACAAGACACCGTTAGGCACCTCCCCATTCCGAATGGTATTCGGAAAGCCGTGCCACTTGCCCGCAGAGTTAGTGCACAAATCAGAATGGGCAATAAAGAAGGTCAACTGGAACACACACCTGGGTCAGAAACAGAGAGACATGGATCTGAATGAGCTTGTGGAAGTCAGAAACCGAGCATACGACAACAGTTTGGTGTACAAGGACAAGGTGAAGCGTTGGCATGATAGATATATCAGACGAAAGACCTTTGTTCCTGGACAGAAGGTATGGTTGTTCAATGCTAGGCTGAAGATTTTCCAAGGCAAGTTGAAGTCTAAGTGGACGGGACCATTTGTCGTCCGTACGGTGCATGATAGTGGATGTGTCGAGATCTCAGATCCCGCAGATGACGCACCGACATTCCTAGTGAATGGACAGCTGTTGAAACACTTCGTCGAATCCAATGAGCAGTTAGTCCATGTCGAGGAGATTGTATTCATGCGCGAGACAGATACAGCAGATTCACATCAAGCCGCGTATGAGACCTTGCAGCAGTGAACTCCAGCCATCCGCAGCATCTCGAAAGATTCAGACCGACTCATCTGTATATATAATCATCCTTGTACAACCTACCCTTTCTCCCGCGACTTTAGTAACCCATCCCCGCCTCATCAGATCACTATCTTGGACTATACTTAGGATAACCAGATCATAAGTATAGGGGGAAGGGTCACCTAAGTCGGTTCACTGTACATTCTCCAGATCACATTGGTCCTCATACTCATTTCCTACCTATACTTAGGATGACCTAAGCCTAAGTATAGGGGGGACCGATGTCCGCATTGTATACTCATCCATTTCCCCTCTTAACCTCGTCCGCCCCATTTTTGATCTTCTTCTACACTTAGACTGTCAGAGCCTAAGTATAGGGAGGGCGAGACGACTTCTACACTTTTGTAATTTTAGCTCTCCTACGCTTAGCCCGAGCTATGTCTTTTTAGTCGCTTTCGTGCTCTGAGGACATAGCACACGCTAAGTATAGGGGGGCGTGCATATATTACATATATACTTTACCCATAGCTCGTACTTTCACGTATTTTCACGTATTTTTGTATATATGTTTGCAATAATTACGGGTGGGTAAAAAATGAAAAAACAAAAAAAAATTTTGTATACTTGTATAATATGTACTATATGTATAATACTTGTATAAAAAATTGTAAAATTCTTGTAAAACATACTTTTGTAAAATTTGTTGTAAAATAGGGTGTATACTAAAAAAATCGTGTATACTATGTACAAATTATATCAGCTAAAGATTGTTGTAAATAAAAAAAAAGATTGTTGTATACCAGAAAAATAAAACAAATTGGCTTCTTATTTACTCTTGCATATTATCCTGCATTTAAAAAAAAAAGGTCTTGCATTTCATTCATAACATGACATCTCATCTGCATACGTTGCTTATGCAAAGTGAAAAGCTAGTGGGTTCTGGACCAAATTATGAGCAGATATTGAGGATGGAAATGATTTGACCTTAATCCACCTAATTTCAGAGGAACCTTATAGGAACTGGAGTTAAGATTTTTCAGGTCAGGTGACTTAATTCTTTAAGTCTGCAAGTCTATGTTCATATGTCATCTTGACAAGCTTGAGTAGAGCACTTAACAACACACACATGACTCTTAGAGACAATGGCTTGACGTGCACCAGCACTTTACACATGGCTCTCTACGGATGAGGTGATGAGGAGGCAGTTTCCTTTAGCTTGGGGTAGCATATGAGGGTAGTACTTCTAGGCGGAACCTCTCTTCTTCTTCTAGGGAAGGAAGTGCGTCTCAACTTGGACTAGTGGTGATGAAGGCTAAAGACAGAAGCAGTGGGTTGCAATAAAGCTTCAAAAGAGGGATAGTCTACTGGCTCAAGAGGAAATTTCTTGTATCTATGATGCATCATGTATGTACAAAGGCATGTTTGTTGAAAAAAAAAGAAAAAAAATGCCAAAAAGAACTCCAAAAAAAGTGGTGGGTCGGATTGAAAATTTAATAACCCCACCGGAGTATACGTAGTCAAGAGAAGCAAAAGCTTGTGGTCACCTTGTTACTTGCAGCGGGAGACTTAGCTACACTGGCTGAGCTTCCAAAAGTCTATACTTCTTCCCCCTCTTCTTGAGCCGGTTGAACTTGAACTTAGAAGGGAATACCCCGCTTCTCGAGGAAAGAGTTGCTAGACCGAGGCATTAGAGTTACCAGGTTGGGGGAGGTTGTTTCTTTGTTACTTCTGAGGTGGGGAGTCATTTATCACTTACACTGCATGAAAAGATTCATGGTCATTAGAGTTTGTGTATGTAGTCTTGTTCTGATTAGGTGAGTTGAGGAGTCTTGAATAGAAGACTTGTGGAACTTGAAGTCTGTTAGGTCTTAAGTTCAGGTCCCAATAAGGTTCCGCCACACAATTAATCCAAAGGTCGAGTCAAACTCCATTTTCAACTTTTGTTCATGACCTTGGTATGGAACCCAAAATCATTTCACTTTTGCATTTCATTTAGTTGCTCGGGGACGAGCAAGGTTTAAGTATAGGGGGTTGATGAATCGGTGATTCATCACTCTAAAAGTTGAAAATAGAGCTTTGTTCCCGAGTAAATAGCAGCATATTTCCACTTATATTGCATAAATAGCATTCATGCACGCAAGCATAATATCTGCATTTTAGCATTCATATTTGCATTAAATAAGAAGCCAATTTCACTTGTAAATATTCACCTGTATATTAGATAAAATACCCTATTTGTATATATTTTATACTAACTCCAAAGCTAATAAAACCAACTCTATAGTGTATATATTACTAACACTAATTAAAGAAAAATAACTAAAAAAATACCCTTGTAAAATAGCCCAAATATCCTGAGAACCCTTGTACATTAAAACATACATAAAGCCCTCATACAAACCCCTAATTAGGTCTACTCACTCTTAGAATACTACATATTAAAAGACCTTCAAAATGAGACTAATTTCATTGAAATCGGAGCTTGTATGAGAGACTTGGGTTTTTGGGTCATTTTGTATACTACATATGTACATTTATGTATCCTTGTATTTATGTATCATATTTGACCTTATCTCTGTCTTTGGTCAACATGAAACTTGTAGATCTCATTAAGATCTACAACTTTCATGTTTTGAGTTTTTCCAAATTCGGCTTCCTCTTCTCTCTACACGTGTTTCTTTCTCCAGCCATTCACAGCAGGCCACGTGGCGCCCTCTGGTTGCGCCACGCGGCCCGCTGCCCATCGCCTCATCCGCCCGCGTCCTCCGCCGTTGGATCTCGCTTTTGATCCAACGGTCCAGTTCTTTCCACGCGCTTCCCTTCTCCTTACCGTCAGATCTTCCCCGCGCTTCATCTGATCCCTCCATTCGCGCCGCTCCCTCAGCCAGACACGTGGCGCATCCACCCACCACTGGATCACTCTTCTGATCTTCCATCTCAGCCGACGCTTCCACCTTGATCCTCATCCGCTCGATCGGCCCCCACTGCCCATCACAGCCGTTCGTAACCGCCTGATCCATAGCGTGCCACGTGGCGCTTCCATCCGCCTTTGATCGCTCCTTCCCTGATCAGATCTACACCGTCGCTCCACGCTCTGATCTCCACCGTTGGATCACAAGATCCAACGGTGGAGACCTCGTCTCCTACCTCCAGGCGCCCCTCTCCCCCACGTCCCTTGCCTTGCGGGAGGGGCGCCCCCTTTCCTTTTCTGGACACACGTCAACCACCTCCTCCGGCCGCTGACCTCCCCACGACATCCCCCACTCGTCCCTCTCCCTCGCCATCTCCCTCAAGCACCACCATCTCCACCATACTCGCCCCACGACGGCCACCAACTTCGCCACTCCCTCAGCCAGACCACCTTCTTCTCCCTATAAATACCCAGCCACCGGCACCGTTAACCTCCATCCGCCACTCCAGAGAGATCCCTCGAGCTCCAAGCTATCTATTGGTGACAGCAATTGGTTGAGTTGTCAAGCGAAGACAGAGATCCAACTCCGGCGAGATCCACGGCCGCCACCGCCGTGCTGCAGCCTCCCTCGAGCAGCTGCTAGAGCTCGGGACCCTACCGATCCCTTGAGCGACGACCTGGAGCTCAAAGCTGAGCCCCATTCCCCAGGTAACTCCCCCCATCCGTCCGCCGATCTTCTTCTCCATTTTCTTGAGTTTTCTCCGTTTTTATTCGCCGTCACTGACCATCCTCGCGCCTTCCAATCACCTCGACGAGCTTCGCGTCGAAGCTCCGATCCTCGCGGTATCTTCCGCGCACTCCGACGACAAGTTTCACCCTCCTCCGACCAACAGCTCCTCCATTTGGCTGGAGCTCGTTCGCCGGACCACCTCACTCCACCGTAGGCCTCGCCGATCACTCCACTCTCCTCCACGAACACCTGCACGCCTCGGCTATACGTCTAACCCTTTGCAGGTCCTAAATTCTTCATTGGCCGGAGCCTTGCCGGAGCCCCCTTCGAGCTTCATCGACACCGAGCTCCAGCACCCCTCCAAGGATCTAGAGGCCACCGGAGGCTTCGTCGTGCAACTCCGCTTCTTCCGAGCTACGTGGGAGCTGACGAAGCTCTTCATCGGCGCTTGGCCACCGAGGCGGAGCTAGGCAACCTTCACCGGAGCACCGCCTTCCCCTCCGCAGGTGGCGGAGGACCGTTAGAGACGAAGAAGCAGTGGCCGTTCGATCATCCGATCGAACGGTCCTCGTCCCGCCACGTATTCCACCACCGCGACAGTCCTCGACCGTTCATCGCGCTTCTGATCCGACGCCTCGCAAGTCGCCACGCATCTTCATCGACATCCCTTGGATCCATCTTGATCCAAGGGCCTTCAGGCCGCCACGTCTACTTATCCGAGCCTCGACCCCCAAGCCTAGGCTCGGGTGACCCGAAGCTGCACCGAGGCTAGACCGAACCTCCAGAGGACCCGAGCCTCGATCCGAGCCTCCGACGCCCTCCGAACCTAGGTCACCCACGTGAGGAGCACGTGCGACCTGGGTTATTTGCACAGACGCCCCTGAAGCTTTCGGAAATTACAAAAAGGTCCATGTGAAGCAGACCTCACGTGAGGAGCAAGTGTCTCGTGGAGAAATTGCATACAAGTCCTGCATGTTATCGGTAATTGCATTTTAGTCCCTGTCAGCATATTTAATTTTTGAAGTTTCAATTTCCAGTATTGCATTTACACCCTTGTGTTTGCACGTGTCCATAGAGTGCATTTTTCATCATTTTGAGATTCTAAAAATTGCATGTTGTTGGAAATCTTGTCCTCTATCTGTTAGTACACGTGTCTGATTTTTGTAGGCTTATTTGAATTATTAATGAATTAATTGGTTCATTGTTGACATATTTTGCCCAGTGATGCCTTTTGATTTTTGATTAATTATCTGTGCCTTCAAAAATTATAAAAAAATCACAGTAGCTTAAGGACATCATTTTTTAACACACCATAAAAATTTCATAGCATTTGCACACATATCGAGGCCTAAATAAATAGTTTGGTGATTCTCTTAAATTAATTTTAATTAATTCATTTCACAGTAAATTTAAGTCCTGTCAATTTTCCTAGGTCCCTTATCATTAGACCCACCTAGGATAATTTTAGTTCTTGGAAAAATTGTGATTTGATATTTATTAAAAATTAAATACTGAAAATCACTCTGTCTGTTTATTTAATTCACAGAAAAATTATTTTGAGTCGAAAAATTCCAAAAAAATTAGTGTAGGTCATTTTCATCATAAATAATCATCTAGCCAATTTTCATTATTTTTGGACTTCGTTTGATACATCAATTAAATTTAACGTTAAATTGGCTAAGATTTGTCTGCACATGTCTGCATAAGAATTAAAAAGCCTAAAAAAATTGATCCTCGAACATCAACACTTGAAAATTGCTGTAATCCACCTAAGGAGACAGTTGCCTCCCTGAGATCGACCTTGGACTCCACCAAGTAAAAAAATTTCACCGCTTAAAATTGACCAAAATCTTATTTAAGTGGTTTTTGATTAATCTCTCGTATCCGACTGCAACGAACACTTAACATTAATTTGGACATTAATTTGACTGAATTAACATAGGGTGCGGGAGCGATATCACGGTCTCGCCGACGATCGGACTTGAGACAGGAGGTCTCTTTCTTTAGAGACTTGATCAACCACGCTTCAAGAGGTATTGCATTATACTTGTTGTGGTTATAGATGAAACGATCTGAGAATGGTTCTTGGATCATGTGGTTTCATCGAATAATTTTTTTTTTAAATTCCGCTGCACCGAACAACTAGTACGACTAGTCGTTCTTCGTCGTATCCGATACGATGATCACGCTTCCGTGATGCGCTTGAGGATAGTTTCCATATCCTTCAAGTGGTATCAGAGCCAGGTTGACGGTTTCGAATATGATTCGAAAAACCGAGGACGATTTGGGTTCGTTAAGGTCGCGAAAGTTTTTATCGCATTTGATTTCGTATATCTGTTTAGTAAATAAATTCGGCACTGTTTAAATTGTTTAAACACGAATTTAATACTTGGATTTTGTTCCCCATTAAATAAGGAAACCATAGGATCTGAGTTTACGTAAATCGGATTTCGTATGCTCTAGATATGGTTGTTTTAATGAACATGTATACACTGTTGCGGGAACTGTAGATCTGAACGTGATTAAAATATTAATTACTGTTTAGACTTGCCTCGAAATGCGTGTAACATCACTTGGATTCTGTCCTAAATCAAATTAGCAATCTATGAAAATTGATTTTGTCTAATTTGGATTTAATATGATTGAGATATGCTAATTTTAGTAAGAAGGGGTCACTGCTGAAATTACAGTCCTAATCTAGAACCAAGTGATTGTCAATTAGTGAAATTAATTGTTAATTTCGTGAAATAATCATGAAAAATATTTGTGAAATATTTGAAGATGATTATTTACATAATTGACTTGGCCTCATCCAATTAATTGATTAGATTTGATCTAAGTCTTAATTGGAAACACATTCATCAAACTTAATGTTTGATTGGTGATTGTCATTTAATCATTTAGTGAAATTAAATTGTTTAATTTCCTAGAATAATTGTGCATAAATATTTGTGAAATATTTGATGATAATTATTCCCTTAAATGACATTGCCTTAACCAATAATTGATTAAGATGTGATCTAAATCATAATTGGAAACCACAATCTTTAAAACTTGATGCTTGAATAGGATTTGGGAATTTGTCTAGCAAGTTTCCTTATAATCAAAAATGTTTTGATTATTACTATATGGGTACAATTTCGGTTGAAGAACCGATGATCATCTCAAGTACAAATTAATCAATTTGGCATTATCCTTTCCCGAGGCGGATATGGTGCCTAGTCGGAGAGCATTGGGGTTGCGGGTTGCAACGTATGTGGTCCGTCCCACTCTCGTCGGTACTGGCCATAACAGCGGGTAGGGCCGGGATAATGTCCGAGGGATTAAGATGTATTTTTCTAATTATTAAAATTCGAATTAATACGTATTTTGAGATATTACCATATATATATATTCAAGTAAAATAATCAAGTTTGATTGATTGAATTGGATTGATAATTAATTTAATATGATTAAATTGATTATGTCCAATTGAAATACTCTAATATGATTAGAGCTAATAATTCCCTTGGAAGAATTAATTATGTGAATGTGATTCACGATAATTAATTAAAATTTGAATATGAGGTGGAGGATCACATAAGTGACATCCATGGTCTCCCGTCAAGGCGAAGGGTTCCGTCGCCAGGGATTGTATGTGGGAGACGCCTGTCCGAAGTGACAGCTCATGTATGCAAGCGCATCTGGATCGGGCTCTTTGCTTCTCGAAAGAGTAAGGCCGTATACGTAGTGACCCCAATATCGGATCCTCATATTATTGGGGCGATATTGGATTGCGTATAGCGAGTACTATTCCTGTTGACGGTTGGTTCAATTAACGACGGGTCAACATCGCCTTAGGGGTGGTGGGCTCGGGTGTTAAAGACCGAATTAGGAAATGCAAGTTGGACTTGCAAAGCGGAATGTGTTCCCGCTTCTTTTTATCCGAGTTGTAGGTTCTCATATTATTGGGATGCAACAAAGATAAGGAAGGAGATCCCAGATCTTGCTTGAGATATAATGGTAAGTATATCTCTTACATTGAAAGTGATTAAGGGAATGAACTTTCAGTGTTGACAAGGCAAGACAACTTTGATATAAAAAAATTCCTAAATCAAAGTAAAATATGTATATATAAATACATACATTTATGCAAATTTCTTATTTCAGATAATCCTTCATTAAAACCCACTCAATGATATACTCAATAGTAACCAGTGAAATATCTTGGATTGGACTCATGATCCAGATATTGTACTTGCAATTGAACACATAATGTATGTGGTTGCAATGTGCAAATTTCCTCATAATATTGAGAAATGACAATTAAATAGATAATAGGACTACAACCCTAGGGTTTGTATGTCTCTATAGTCTTGGTATCATCAAATGTACTTTGGAAGTGACATGTTGATGATGATCATAATTGTCATATAATCCTTATAAAATCAATGAAGATTTTCTGGCATACATATGTGATCTTGACATTTAATCATGAGTGACATGGTTTTCTACATCATGTAGAATGGTAGCTCTATAAAGAGATGATGTATTCAAATTGTTTGAGTACCTACCTGAACCTATGTTTTATGAGTTTAGATGGATGTAGATGATGAGTGTCATTATTCTACTGTCTATACTCTAGTCATTCATGAAGCTTTGTAGTATTCATATTGTGTGAATCTAATGAAGCATAAATAAATGTTGAAATACTCTTATTTTGAATTCTTTTTGAATTTATTGTAAGAGATCCTTAGTCTTAAGCAATGGTTGCTTATAGATAAAGGGAGCGCAATGGAAGCATGGGTTGGACCCAAGAAAGAAGGAAAGTCAAAGAGTTGACTGGACTTCTGTGACTTCCATATGACATCCAAAGAGTTGGATGAGTGCCAATACTGCAATAAGTTGATGTCTTGATAGTATGACTATCAAGTCTGTCTAGAATCCTTAGAAAAGGACTCGGATGGAGCATCAGAATAATCTACATAAATCATTGATATTGACTTACTTATTGAATAAGATAAAGTCAAATAATTGTATCTCGATCTTCTGATGACATTTGCAATGGGTTGCATATGTTTTTAGAAGACTGGAAAATTTGATCTTAAAGGTTTATAGTTATCCACGTGAATATTGATGCAATTGTTGCAACAATCTCTGTTGGATTAATAGACTTGTTAATTTCAGTGGGAGAGCCCTTAGTCTTAGAGAATGTCTCTATGATCTAGACATTAGAATACACTCATTGTTTGTTTCTAAATGTTGGAAATAAACATGAATTCTGAGATAGAACTATCATAAAGAGTTATGATGGATATATTTCAGATAGTAATCTAGTGGACTCCACTAAATTAGAAAATTAATGAATGGTTCATTAACATTTCTAAATACTGAAATTAAACCTTAAGATCAATAGGAGGATGAAGATCATTTGACAATGATCTAGCATCAAGCCTTGGACATTTGTCTATTGATTTGTTCAATAGATTAGTAAGAGATGAAACTTTAGAATGTCTAAAATTTCAAAACTTACATACTTATGAATATTGTATTCAAAAGGAAAAATGTCCAATACACCCTTCTTTGGGAATGGTGTAAGATGTCAAGGTATTCAAGATCTCATACATATTGATGTATGTGGATCATCTATATCATAGTAAACATTGTGGATATGTGATATCTATTGATGATTGTATGATATGAGATTTCTTCTCTTCACCTAAGAAACCTTTGAAATGTTCAAAGATTTCATTAATTTTGGTTTAGAACCAAAGTTTGAAGGAAGATAAAATGAATTTGATCTAATCTAGGTAGCAAGTACCTACTAGATAAATTCGAAGAATACCTTATGGAGATATGAATATCATTTCTATCTCAATCCTCCTAACACACCTTAACTCAAAAGAGTTATAGGTAGATACAGTTGGATCATGCGTGACATGATCTTATCAATGTTGAATTTTAGCATAATTATCCCTTAGTTTCCAGGTATATATGTGTAGTAGAGACTACAATGTATATCCTTAATAAGGTTCCATGTATGTTGGAATCTAACACTTGATAGTGTTGCTTCATTAGGAAAATAAAGGATGGTATTGGATACCTACTTTATGACCTTGAGATTCTTAAAATATCTCATCTCCGAGAATGTGATTCTTAGAGGTTGAGTCTCTTGAGAATCAAGATGAAAATGAAGTATAGGAACTCATTTAATCATGAGAAGATAATGAGACTCCTGAAATTGGAAACTAAAAGGACAATTAAAGATGAAACACTAATACCTCTTCAAATGAGTTTGAGGATGGATTCCATGTGTTAGAGAAATCTGACAATGATCGAACTTCATGGGATGAAGCTTCTGAAGATCATAGCATGGATAGATGGATAGCAATAAAAGTCTAATGTAGACTTCATATACAAGTGTTGTATATGGACCCTCGAGGATCCACCTATATGGGTAAGACCTGTAAAGGTGTAAATGGATCTTCAAGAGACAGGGAACCTGATGGGAAGGTAGAGATCTTCAAAGCACGGTTCGTAGCCATAAGCTACACACTGGAAGAGAAGAAATTGCTTGCAATGAGACTTGCTCTTCGGTGACCATGCTTAAAACCGTCAGAATATTGCTGACCTTAGCTACACAACTTGACTATTGCATCTTTAAGATGAAAGTCAATATTGCATTCCTCTACGAATACCTCTTTGAGGATATTCACATGAAGTAGCCCCAGGGCTTCATGGTTGAGGAAAGCAAGATGTGCAAGCTAAGGAATCCATCTGAGGACTCAAATAAGCTTCTTGAAGTTGGACCATAAGATTTGATGAAATTATAAGTGTTATGATTTCAGATAGAATCTTGATGAGCCCTGTGAAGCTTAGTGGGAGTGCCTTTGTGTTCATCATGCTAAATGTAGATGATATCCTAATCATTTGGAATGATATAAGGATAATAATGAGTGTTTTATAGATTGGCTATTCCATATCTTGAAATATGATTTCAAAGATACCTCTTAGATCTTAGTTTTGAAGTTGTTTAGAAGCAAAGAGAAGAGGATATTGGGACTGTCACATTTATAGTACACCTTGGACATATTCTATTCATAGAAATTCCAAGAAAGGCTTCCATCCCTTAAGATATGGTACTGACCTATCTAAAGGGATAGCACCTCAAAGAGTTGAGGAAGTGAATGCTGGAACTACTTGCCTTTGGGCATCAGTTCTGAGAAGCCAGGTGTATGCTAGATGTGTACAAAAGCCAGATGGCTGCCATGCAGTGGGAGTAGTAAACTGTTACTAGTCCTACTATGGGAATAAAACACTTGGTTGCAGTAATAACAAAATCTTCATAGATGACAAGATTTTTGAGATAGTGATCTCAAAGTCTTATCTTCAAAAGTTTAAGACTTTATAGATAGTGATCTAAAAGGTCTTAACTAAAGATACCTTAGGAGATAGAGATCTCCGGAAATAAGGATATTCTTATAAGGATTATGGAAATATTGGTTATGATAATTGTTAAGCTGTAGTGTCAAGGACACTATAACTAACAAGATTGAGTATTAGTTGCATAAGATGCAACATTCGCATTGGATGCGAGCGCTGTTACTGGGGATATGCAAGTGCCGTAAAAGGACTTGGCATAGTCTCGCGGGAACAGAGTGACTGATCATCTTACCTAGCTATTTTCTAAATAGCCTATGATTGTCACATGAGTGTGAGTTTAAATGATTAGCCCATTAATGGCTCTTTGGGCTAGTGGGAGATTGTTGGAAATGCGAGCCCACGGCGAGCCATTATGCAATAAATGTTATTGCACATATCATTCCCTGATCTGAAATAAAGAATGGATAATTTGTATAATAGGTCCCTTAGTACAATTAGGGTTATGTACCATGGCCATCTTAATAATCATACAGCTGTTGATTCAACTATTGAATCATAGAGGCTGGTGCTTGGATGAATATCTAAAGAGTTAGATTGAGGACTCATCAAGCACCGTCAAATGATTATTAAGAGATGATCTCCAGCCTGAGTAGGAGATGGCAATCGTATCTCTGAAGGCTGATATTTGACCGACCTCTTGATGCAGGTCCTCTGCATAGGAATAGAGATTCAGAGGTGTCAGATTAGTTAGGTCAAAGAGTTGACTTAACGAGATCGAGATAACCAAAATCCTATATCATATGCTGTCATGATATAGGCACGCATCCTCTGACCGGAGACAGATGTGTTACTATATGTCTGAGTGTGTACATTTGGCAGACCAATAGGTTGATGATCTAATCAAGGTCTATACACCGGCGCGCTGGTGTGCATATAAGGGCATATGAGTAATACAATCTCTCAAAGGGATCATACATGTTCAGTTACTGAACCTGAAGACATGAGCTCACTCATGAGATATTGGGAAGAATCAAATTCCATGCGCATGGTCGTCTCGCTTTGGAAGCTTGACTGAATTTGTAGGTTTGATATATACTTTTAGTATATGATCAAGACCTAGGTATGATATACACTTTTGGAAAGTGTATGATCGATACCAACTCCCAATGATCGAATGAGAAACTTACTAATAAAACCATGAAGTAGACAGTATAAAGTTGATCCGATACTTCGGGTTTAGTCTGAGTCTTCCAGTATGCAGGATGTACAGGTATTGGGAATACCTGAGGGTGATTTGATCATAAACGATTGTATAACCATGACGCTTCCATTCCTAGGGAGTGATGAAACGAGTCTGGATTTTAGTGACTCCTCTCAGTAGAGAAGTGATCTGATCTTGGTCCAAGTGTTGGACATTGATCTGAATGTGATTCAGATACAATGAGAAGATTAGATTTACGGTCTTGATTTAATCAAGCATCTATGGGAGGTCCGCGATCTGGATTTGAGATATGATCTCAATATCCATGTCACTATACGTGGAACAATACAATCGCCCTGTCCTTATCTCCAAGTATCTGCGGAGAGATTGCATTATTCTTGAAGGGTTCAAGAATAATTCCATAAGATCTAAGCAATGAAGAAATAATGATTAAATGTGATTTAATCATCTTGATGTGTGAAGAAATTATCCAATTTAATTAAATGTGATTTAATTAATGTGTATAAGAATAATGTGGATAGAAATATCCAATTATTCATAATATATTATAAATGTGATTTATAATGTATTAGAGAGAGATAATTATAATTTATATGTGTTGATTAATTATTATGTGTATTGGATACACATTGTGTAATTAATTAACAATATGAAGTATATGTTGTTTTGGGTTGTGAATATGATTCACAATTTTTCCATGGCAAGAATGCAATATTCTCAAAGATAATTGTGAATTATGTTTGAAGAATAAAACCCAATAAATTTGTTGCAAATAAATAAGAGAGAAAATCAAGGAGATATGCAATCTCATGGGAATCCATGAGATTGCCTCCTTGGACTCCCATAGTGGGCGGCACACCACTCCTATATGGAATGGGTGGCCGTCCAACATGGAAGGTGTATGGAGATGAAATCTCCATGCACATTCTCTCCTTATTTGTTGGGATGATTTAGGACTAAATTATATTTGATTTTTTCAAATATATTTTAACCTAAATTTGTTGCTTTTGACAACAACAATCTTGGCCATTGGATTGACACAAATCAATCTCACCCATTGATTTTATGTGTCCCATGGATTGAGATCCACGGATCCCAAAACCCTATAAATAGAGAGGCATTCTATGCTCTCTAAGAACTTGCAATATTGGAGCTCTCTCTCTCTCCCTCATTTCTTCATACACGCCAGCCCTCTCTCCCTCTCTTGTTGGTGGCCGTCCACCATACCCTAGAGAAGGGAATTGTCGTCGCCATCGCCACCGCGCTGCCGCTTCGACGTTCTTCGATTTCTCTGTCTTCTTGGTGTGCTACGCTCACGAAGGAGACGTTTGATATCGTGCGACGAGATCAGGAGCAACCACGCTTGGATCATATTCTTGGATTGCGAGGACAACGCGGTTCATCCCCGCGCTCGCAAGCGGTCTCGCCGACGATCGGACTTGAGACAGGAGGTCTCTTTCTTTAGAGACTTGATCAACCACGCTTCAAGAGGTATTGCATTATACTTGTTGTGGTTATAGATGAAACGATCTGAGAATGGTTCTTAGATCATGTGGTTTCATCGAATATTTTTTTTTTAAATTCCGCTGCACCGAACAACTAGTACGACTAGTCGTTCTTGGTCGTATCCGATACGATGATCACGCTTCCGTGATGCGCTTGAGGATAGTTTCCATATCCTTCAGCCCAACCCCATTCGGTGACTTTCGAAGGAAATAGAAGCAAAAGAGAAATAAAATAAAATTGCTAAAAGAAGGAAATAAAAATAGAGAAAGAGAGAAAGATACGAGAAGGAAATAATAAAGACAAGAAGTTATTCTTTTTTACATCCATGCTGATTTCGTCTCCCAACTTGATTGGATACACCTCTAACAAGTATGTAAGAAAGGAGTAACATAGTAGAGTTTTCGAGACCCTAGCTTTATATGGATTTTTTTTTGTAGAGAGATTTAGTTTCATCCTTTGGATGGAATGAAGGTTTCTCCAATGCTTTTGAGTTCCCTGTAAGATATACTTATTTTGGGATCTATATATGGGCATCCCACAACTTTCGACTCTTAAAATAGATGAAACCTTCTTCTAAGGAGGAAACGTGTCATAGGCCATAGATCTCCAAAGAGAAACTTAAGACAGAGCTAGTTGACATGTAAGGAGGAGACATGTCTGGCTGATATAAATGTAGAGCAAAAGAGCAAGATCTCTACCTAGTTGCTTAACAAATAAATTCCGCATTCCAATCCTCAAGTTCCTCTTATTCATTGACAAGGTCGAATTACATCTCCATTGTCGTAAAAAAATAGGAGGAATATGCGCGGAGTCAAGGTGGTCTTTGTCGTCATGTATGTAAGTAAAAAAGTTTTTGGCTTGTCTAAGCTGAGCATGTCAACCATAGCTTGACAATATTGAAGGATTGAGTCAATTTAGTAATTGGACTCTATGGACAAGATCTTTTTGTAACATGCAATGAAGGAGAAAGAACTCTCCTCAAGAGGCATGCATTTTGAGGCATTATAAAGGGTGGGATACCCCTTTGTACAAAGGTAAAGAAGCGCAATGTCCCTCTTAGGTTACCTATGGTACTATGGGAGAAGGCCTTACACAAAGGAGGCAATTATAAGGGCCCATCGAAGAGGAGAAATGAGTAGGGATGTAAACGGATACGGATATATCGGTATCCGATCCGTCACCGTATCCATTTTATACAGATTTTGACATTCGTATCTGTAACCGTTTTAAAAGGGATAGGGATATGGATATCGTTTTGATATCCACAAACATCTGTATCCGTATATTCGTTTTCGTATATAAATATAGTAACATATTTATTTTTAATCATATATAACCTAATTTTGTACCTCCTTTTACCATATTTATATAATTTTTATGATACAAATACATTTACTAAATTAATATCACGTGTTTTCCATCCAATTCTTATATATTTAAGTCGATCCTATAGAGTATTTCTAACATTACTCATGTGCGATCAATATCCGTTTTACATCCGTATCCATTTTTTAAGAATATGGTAAGATAGTTTGAATATCCGTCAATATCCGTATCCGCATTAGAAAATGGATAATGACATGGTAATACCTATATCCATATCTGTATCCGGCCGCCTGCATCCCTAGAAATGAGACCCCCTTCTCCTTCACGACAACTTCATCGCCACTCTCGAAAGATGTTCAGATTCCAAATACATGTCATGTCATGGTTTGTAATATCATGATAGGATAATATTATAGTTTGCCACAATCCTCGTGGCCTCCTCTGACGACTCCTAAGAGAGAAATTCTAAGAGTGTGTTTGGTACGCGGGTTAGGACGGGTTAAATTGGTAGAGGGTAACCCGTTTTTGTGTTTGGATGAAGGGTTAAACTGAGGGGTAGGTTAGAAGTGGGTTTGTTGTGATATGATTGTATTTAAGTTTGAAAAATTGAATAGTTATTGTGATGTGATTGTATTAAGTTTGGAAAGCGAGTATAAGTGGAGTGGTTTATAATTTTTATATAATATGATGGTATAATATACTATTTTTCGATGAAATTGATGATGAAGAATTGATTTATTTAAATTTTTTTAAATAAAATGGTGCCTACCGAGAGAGAGAAGGAGTGGGTTTATCCCAGCATCCAAACGGGGCCTTAGTCATCTAAGGACTTCCATCAATTATCGTTCCAAGTTGGAAGCAATGCTCCTCCAAAGAACGTAGTCAGGTGTCGTTGGATCCTAATCGTCCATTGATCTATTATAAGATATATTTTTAATCTATATTTATTATATCACATCACTTTTATTTTCTTGAGTAAATTATCCATGAAATTTTGTGGGTGTGAATTATTTTTTTGGAGTCGGTTTAAATAGTGAATTATTTTGTTTAGAGTCGGTTTAAGTAGTGACAAGGATCTCGTCGTCTCCCTCCCTCCGGTCAAACCCTTTCCGTTCCCCGTCGCCTTAGACATTCGCCTGCATCTCCGACGCTACCGCCGCCGTATCCCCTGCCAAAGCCGCCTCTCAACACGCAACTCACACCACGGCCCTCCGATCACTGCCGCCTGCCCTTCCTCCTCACCGCCCGTCGCCTTCACCGTCGGCGGCGGAGCCACCGCGTTCCCGACGACACTCCCCCTCGAACGAACCAGTCGCTGCTGCATTCCAGACACCCGTTCAAGGACGAAGCGCTGCACGCCACTCCTCATCGTACTGTGAGTAATGAGTGCTATCCTCCGACCTGCGACAAATTTAGGTTGATATCTATTAGCCCTATGCCTTGTTCCTATCTTGCGGGGGAGAACGGTGCATCAAATCTTCTTCACCTGCAGTTTCACGCGCATTATATAATTTCCGGCTAGTGCACCCAAATTTTAGAATCTTCCACCAGGTTTTCTCTATATTTTGACGTTGCAGATCGAAATCATTTGCACACTGTTTGCATATTGTGTGATTTGAGCCTTCACCTCAACCTCTAGAGGAAAATTCGCTGCAACCTTTCGTCACGGGTCATGAAAAATTAAGTTGTACATGTGCAGGTATTGCGAATTTTTCTCTCAACCTCTATCCTCCCCTTCATCTTCCAGCTTCCCCAGGGCTTCTCTTTTCCCTCATGAGTATGGGTCTTCTTCACCACTCTACATTAACCCGTGGAGTTGTTGATCGGTAAAAGCTTTCGTCCCGGTTGCGGTCCTTTCTAAAAGAGTGAGACGGACATTCCTTCTAAACCTTACATGAGATTTCGAATCGCATAACACCAAGTTATCTTTCCCTAAAATGAGTCTATTCTCTTGTTTCGCTTTTTTGGCCTTTACCTCGATGGCCTCGACACTATACTCTAAAGTTATGGCTGCCTCAGATGAGCCAACATGTAGTGAATCCAACCTTTCGGCTGTGGATATTACATCAATAACTCTGTCCAACAAGAATATCTGTGGATAACTGAAAATAATATTGATGGAAAAAGTTTTAGAAACATCATATTTCGATCTACTTCAATTGCAAAAATCGAGAATATCAAGTCTATTATGGTCACTGCAGCGTAATAAGACTTGGGACCAGGGTGGGTGATCGCCGACCCTGGGGGCAGAGGTGGACGAAGGATCGGGGGAGAAGGATGGCCATTTTCGGAAAAGGGACGATGTGACTTTCGAGCAGTTTGAAAATGGATGCTATTCTGGGAAAAGAGATGGGGTGGTGTATGCCACAAGTCAAGGCGCAGGGCTCGAGGAGGGTCGCGAGAGCGGTGGGTTTCATGCTTCGTTTGCTGAGGCGGTTCACGGCTCCCAACACAGATCGCTAGGTGCCGGGTTACCGGGTGGCGATTAAGGATCTCCTGTTGGGCTCTTGGATGGTGGATTCGGTTCTCGTGACCTCAAACTCGGATCCGGATCTGGTGACTTAAATTTCGGATCCGGATCTCGTGATGTCAATATCGATTCCGAGTCTTCGAGCTCTGGACAAGGGCGTGGTTGGGCATTTCATTCGGTCATTTCTTTTGGCACCTTCTCTTCACCGAACCGAGACGTGCAACGGCGAGGGCCTCAAGGAGATGGACTCTTGGATCCTCAAGTCTGCGTCATGGGAGGCTATATGGCATCTGCGAGCGGTACGGACCTGATTATCATCTTTGGTGAGTGCTTGTGGGCGGATCTGATGCTGAATTACACCCACTTGTCCTGTCTGCTCAGACTGTCCTACATGCATGACATCCTAGCCTCGATTTTGACCCAATTTGTTGAATCTCGCGCCTTGCATCGCCTTTCTCCGCCCGAAAAAAGGAGAGACGAAGCTGCTCTCTCGTCTTCTCATGTCCACTTTCCTTCTCTTTTACAACCCTTCCCTCACATATGGCTTGACAATACGATGATGAATCTTGTCCTCAGTTGGATGCAGCACACATGCCTTATCATTATCAGTTTTCATTTGCTCGCATACATCCCATCATCCTCAACTTTGCAGCTTGATGATGGAGCAACATGCCTCATCTTGTGAGTCTACAACGCCATCTGTGCCCCCTCTACCATTGAGGGGCAGAAAGAGGTCATGCAGGATCCAACATGACATTGCACCCTGTAAATTATGCGCCACAGTTGTGGGCGTTCTATGCTCTTGCATACACATGCATTCCTGTTGGAGAGGAGGAACAACAACAGATTGTGAAGAGCCTGAGTCGTATACTAGGAAGGTACGCCCTCTCCTCTCTCTTTTGCATCTCTGATCGGGGTTGTGCTGGGTGAATGTCGCAAGTTGTTTCCCCTATTATCAAACCCTAGCTGGTTTTAAATTTGTATCCCCATCATTTCTATTTGTGACCGGTTTTATTTTTGCTTATGAGCTCAATAATACAAAAGTCTTTCGTTGTCATTGTTTGGTATCTTCGTATGTTTATGGATTTGCAAAGCTGGCCAATTTTGGTGTTTGCCAGAGATGACCAATGGTTGATGGCATTTCTCTCCGATTGATCGAGCGAAGAGGTCAAAATGATCTATCTCAAGTGTTTTTTACTGTCATTGAGTCTTTCTTTCAACTGATTATTGCCTTCATACTTGAGTTGAACGAAGCAGTGCGCTATCTTGTGTTTGCCATTTGTTATGGAATTAACTTTGCTAACCTTTTTTGAGTGATCACGGGAATAGCTTTAGCCAAAGCAGACCTATTTTGTCTTGAATGGTGGGGCATACACCTGCTCTGTTGTCCAAGTTGTTTTTTGAAATCTTGTGTAATCTCATTTGTTATATGTACGCCAGATTAGTTTAAGTGATGATGTCTCTATCCACTGATTTGGATTTGTTGACGAGGGGAGTTGGAACTGCAACTACTTTATTATCAGAAGCATTTTCATGCGCACGACTCAACATTTTTGGTTTCTGTTTTTGCTCTTAAGATCACCTTTTTCTTCGTAAATCTCTGTCTGATAATGTGGATGTACTTTCTTACTTCTCATTCAATCAAAGATGCCAATTTGCATAAATAACTAATATGAATATAATTCATGCAAATAATTTATTAACCGACCCTACTTAATTGTGGGAAAAGGCTTTGTTGTTGCTGTTAAATAATTGATGCATGCGCCGATCTAGTACATCACAATGGAAGGATATGTAGACAAGTTATTGTAGACAAGTTATGGCAGAACAATATGCGAACTAAGGGCTAACACTAGATACACAATAATTTCTCCAGGTTAGGTTGTGGATGGCTGGTAATTCTGTTAGATGTCAAATTCATGATATGACTCTATTGTTACTCATGTTTCATATTTGTTAGATCTTGCACTAGATGTACATGGATTTGTTTGATGTTTCTCATTGTTACATATTACATTCACTGAATATCTTGTTTGCAAATTTAAGCGCAATGTCAACAAGGTGGCCTATCGGTGAGAGACTTGTCGCCGAGGCATCTGAATGGCCAAGCACAGGTGTGGCCGAAAATGCGCACTGGAATCCGGGGTTGGACAGGGTTTTTGTTGATGCCATGTTAGAGCATGAGTCATCGTGGGCTGGAAGCCTGGAAGCATATTCACAGTACCCGGATGGCAGACGATTGTGACTAGGTTCAACCATGTCAGTTGTCTTCTCTATAGCAGGACACAACTTCTATATAGAGGGAAAAGCTTGAAGAAGGACTGTAGAGATAGTTGTTCGTCTTTTATGTTATTTCAGTTTCTTTATGTACCTCTCATGTAATTTACCCAAGGGCTCTCTCCCTATATAAGAGACCCGAGGGCTCTATAGAATAAATCATCTGAGTACTCTTTTACCCTAACATGGTATCAGAGCCCTAACCCTAATCTAGGGTTTCTCTCCACCGCCGCCCCCCCTCCCGCCGACTCTCTCCCACCGCCGCCGCCCCAGGGCGCCGCCCAGGGCTCCGCCGCCGACCCTAGGTTGCCGCCCAGCCCCCAGGGCGCCGCCGACCAGCCCCCAGGGCGCCGCCGACCAGCCGGGACCCTCTCCTCGTCCCGCACGCGCGCCGCCGGAGCCACCCATCTTCCACCCCGGCTTCCTCCAGCCGCCGCCGGGGGCTGTATACACAGTCCAGCTCTCGCCCAGCCCCTGATCAGTCCCCGCCCAACCGTCATCTTCATTGGTAGAGGCTTCCGGAGCCTCTACTTGTCGCCGGGTGCCGCCCCTTCGCTCGGTCCCGGATAGATGATGGATTCAAGTGCATAACGTCTACATGTGCACTTGAATCCTTAAAGTCTTGGTAGACAACCTCTTCTTGGTCTATCAATAGTCGTTCTTCTCCGGCATCATGTCCGAATAAAAGCTCGATATGCCCGCCATAGGTGCGTTCAAAGGTTCAGCACCGATCGTCAAAATGGACGGGACAAACTACGAACTGCGGGCGATGCAGTTCCTCAGTCTCATGAAGTCGTGTGGTAAGAAGTATATTCTTATCGAGGATGAACCGCCGGAGAAGACATGAGTCTATGCCTCATGGGAGGCTGACGATGCGTACGCCAAGGTTTGGCTCTCAGGTACGCTCACGATAGAGATAGCAAATGATGTTCTTCACCAGCCCACCGCCAAGGCGATGTGGGACATTTTGGACATGACATACTCTCAGGTCCGCAACGAGACGAAGATGCTCCAGTTGCAGCATGATATATTTACCATGAAGCAGAATGGGAGACCTCTTCATTCGCTGTACACGTCGCTTCGTGGTATGTTCGAGAAGCTCTATAGCACCATTCCGCTCACAGCCACGCCGGAACAACAGAAGACGTTCCGCAATGCCACTATGGTTGGCGTATTACTTGCTGCCCTAGACCCAGAGTACGAGGCCGCACACTCTCAGATCCTAGCAGATGCCACTATCCCACCAATGGAAGAGGTATACAGGAGGCTCAGTCGTGTACCTGTTCCATCCGCTACAGCGAATGCACCTCCGTCTGCAATGGCAGTTTCCAGGGGACGTGGTGGTTCGTCCTCGTTTCGTGGCAGAGGAAATGGTGGACGTGGACGCGGAGGTCGCATACGGTCCACGTGTTCTTTCTGCCGCCGTACTGGTCATTCGGAGGATACGTGCTATTCCAAGCACGGCTTCCCTCCTTCTGCACGTGTCGCGGATCATGTTCAGGGTCCTTCAGCTCCTGCTACAGATCACAGGTTCGAAGAGTTAGTGGCATGACTTCGTGATATCATGCCACAATCGTCGCCAGAGGGTGCTGAAGTTTCTGATGTTGCAGCCTCAGCGTCAGCTAGTACATCCGCCTCTGCCAGTGCCTCAGGTAGTCCTTCAGTCTCACCTCATTGTCATGATGTCACAGGATGGATTGTCGACTCTGGAGCTACCCATCATCTATGCCGTGAGAAAGATATTCTTCAGTCCTACAGAGCTGTACAGCCTGGTCGATCTGTACTCATAGCTGATGGCACTCATTCTCCTATCATCGGTCAGGGGGAGACGGCTTTGCTACCCTCTATGCACTTACAGAACGTTCTACATGCTCCAGAATTCTCTATGAATCTCTTATCCATTAGTCAGATTACACGTGATTTGCACTGTCGTGCTATTTTTGATCCATCGTCTGTTATTTTTCAGGACATACTGACGGGCAGGGTGATTGGCTGTGGTTCTGAGCACAATGGCCTCTATCGTCTAGTCCGTAACTCCTACGCTGGCGTCTCTCTGCATTCCCAAGGCGCCGTATCTCCATACACCTGGCATCTTCGGTTCGGTCATCTGCCCCTGCAGAAGATGCGTCACCTACTGCCTCAGATCTCTCCAAGTTCCTCATTTCGTTGTGAAGCATGTCAGTTAGGGAAGCACCATCGATCTAGCTTCCCAGGTCGTCAGAGTCGGAGCAGTCACTCTTCGTTTGAATTACTTCATGTAGACATTTGGGGTCCAAGTCGTGTCCCAGATCATCAGGGGCACAAGTTCTATTTAGTAGTGGTTGATGATTTCTCTCGAGTGTCCTGGACGTTTCTTCTTAAAAATAAATCTGAAGCAGGGAGTGTTATTCAAAATCTTATTAATGAAATTCAGAATGTTTTCTCTTCTACTGTTAAGTATGTGCGAACTGATAATGCATTGGAGTTCTGCACTCGCTCTCTTGCTACCTTTCTTTCTTCAAAAGGCATTGTTCATCAAACCACATGTGCTTACACCTCCCAACAAAATGGGGTTGCAGAACGTAAACATCGACATTTTCTTGATATTGCTCGCACATTAATCATTCAAAGTTGTGCTCCATTATCTTTTTGGGGAGATGCTATCCTTACAGCATGTTATCTAGTCAACCGAATGCCTACAACTGTTCTTGGGGAAAAGTCCCCAATCTCTGTTCTTTTTCCAGACAGAGACTTGTTTGCACTTACACCTCGTGTCTTCGGCACTTTTGCGTTTGTCCACCGCTTATCTCCAGGACTTGATAAGCTCTCTCCTAGGGCTATCAAGTGTGTTTTTGTGGGTTACTCCAGGACACAGAAAGGATACCGTTGCTATGATCCTATCCATGACAAATATTATGTCAGTGCAGATGTTACTTTTTTTCGAACCTGTCATGTATTTCTCACCTGCGGGTGACAGATTGGCCTCCTCCACTTCTCCAGATTCCAATGTCTTTGTTCCACCACCGCCAAGCCTGGGTCAATCCTCTACTCCACCAACACCACCACCACCACCACCACCTTCTCCTGTTGTCCCTTTCACTAAGTTCTATACGAGGCGGACATGCCATGCTCAAGCTACAGGTCAACCATCCGACACGCCTCAGGTTTGTTTAGAAATTAACACTAACGATGGCTTAGATAATGCACCTGTGCAGGAACCTTTACTACAGGAGGAGGAGCAACCGGTCAGCACAGTCTTGGATGATTTGGACAGGCCCATTGCTCTTAGGAAGCAGCGCAGACAGTGTGCTACATATCCCCTTGCCTCTCAAGTCTCCTTTCATCGACTCACTGGGGATTTCCAGAAGTTTGCAGCTGCTGTATCGTCAGTTGAGATTCCACGAACATATCAGGATGCAATGAAGATTGACTGCTGGCGACTTGCAATGGAAGAGGAAATGCGTGCTTTGCAATCTAGGGGAACTTGGTCTCTTGTCCCCATTCCTCCAGGTGCCTCAGTAGTAAGTTGCAAGTGGGTTTTTACGGTGAAATACCATGCGGATGGCCGTCTAGACAGATACAAGGCCAGGCTCGTTGCACGGGGATTTACACAGACATATGGTGTAGATTATTTGGATACCTTCTCACCGGTGGCGAGACACTCTACCCTTCGCATCCTTCTATCGGTTGCAGTGGTACGTGACTGGACCATATTCCAGCTTGATGTTAAAAATGCTTTCTTGTATGGTGATCTACAGGAGGAAGTCTACATGCAGCAGCCACCCGGGTTTGCTGCTGAGGGGGAGACTCAGAAGGTGTGCAGACTTCATAAGGCTATCTATGGCCTTAAACAGAGTCCCCGTGCATGGTTCCAGACGCTCTCTCAGCTTATTGAACGACAGGGGTTCAGAAGATCTAATGCGGACCACTCACTGTTCGTCCGGAAGACCCCTAGAGGTACCATTGTTGTTATGGTATATGTTGATGACATATTGGTTACGGGAGATGATGCACAGGGAGTTGAGATCACCAAGTCTATGTTGGGCAGCCAGTTCATTACAAAGGATCTAGGCACAATACGATATTTTCTGGGGATAAAATTTGCAAGAAATGCACAAGGAATGGTGATGACTCAAAGAAAATATGTCACAGATTTGCTAGTCGAAACAGGAATGACTGGATGCAGACCTTCAAGTACACCTATGGACCCGAGTATGAAGCTGTACGATGATGATACCGAGGAGGTGGACAAGAGAAGGTACAGAGAAATGGTGGGTAAGCTCTTATACATCACTATAACTCGACCGGATATTGCCCTTGCAGTAAACCGGGTGAGTCAGTTCGTGGAGCAGCCGAGGCAAGTACATATGGATGCCTTATACATGATATTGAGATATCTGAAGTCCTCCCCAGGCACAGGGTTGCTATTCAAGAAAGGTACAGATCTGTCTATTTCAGCCTGTGCAGATGCAGATTATGCAGGATGTCCAAGGGACCGTAAGTCTACTTCTGGATTTGCTATCTTCATAGGAAGCTCTTTAGTCTCTTGGAAAAGCACAAAGCAAACTGTTGTGGCGAGATCCAGTGCCGAGTCCGAGTATAGAGCCATGGCACAGGCAAGCACAGAAATGATGTGGGTTAAAGCAGTCTTAGAAGATCTGAATGTTGACGTTCCCTTGCCTATGAACCTTCAATGTGATAATCAGGCAGCATTATTTATTGCCAACAATCCAGCCTTCCATGAGAGAACCAAACACATAGAGGTGGATTGTCATTACACTAGGGATATGATTCAGAAGGGCTTCATCTCCACGTCTCACGTCAGTTCAGAGGACCAGACAGCGGATATATTCACTAAGCCATTGCTCAGATCAGAGGACCCTTCCAGAGATGTTCTTCCAAGCTGAGCATGATAGATATCTATGCTCCATCTTGAGGGGGAGTGTAGAGATAGTTGTTCGTCTTTTATGTTATTTCAATTTCTTTATGTACCTCTCATGTAATTTACCCAAGGGCTCTCTCCCTATATAAGAGACCCGAGGGCTCTATAGAATAAATCATCTGAGTACTCTTTTACCCTAACAAGGACTATGCAGCTTACCTTTACCTTCGCAACAAGTCTGGCTGGGGCTGGGATGGCATCTACAACTTGCCGATTCCTCCATCAGACTTCGCTTGGTTTGAGGTAACCTTTATGTTAGGAAGCCCGCTTGTTATTTGTCAACTTCATTCCTCTTATTATTCTATCAGTAATAGCTTGCAGATAAATATCGCGAATATCGCAACAAGTCCTTCCACTTTGGTGACATCGGAGGTTTCTCAGTAAGGACATTGCCATGTGAGTGCATGCCACCTCCTCTCGACCGCGTAGTGACAACCAAGTAATGGGAGCATCCACCTCATGCAGCCTTCAAGCCAGAGAGAGCTAAATTTTGAGGAAAACTTTGACGAATGTATGCCTGAACCCGAGGACGAGGTACATGACAACGACGAGATGAGCCCAACTCCCTCCTCTCGGAAGAGAAGTATATGTGGGGGATGGACCAATAGCAAGAAATCAAAGAGGGGAGGGTTGAGGACTCCAGTCAGCTAGGAGTTACTAGATAATTTTTTAACTTCCATGTCCAAAAAAATAACTGAGATCAGACATGGCCCTTATGAGGTAGCCCATGCAGCATGCAAGGAGATCCAAGCCATGCGTCCGAACCTTGACGTAGAACAATTTGAGAAGATTGCAGGAAGTTGGTTACAACAAGTGGCAGGAATGTTTACATGCTTCTCCGTAGTGATCCAGCAAAGCTGAATGCATGGATAGAAAGGAACATTTCGCATTGAGGACTCCATCCATTTCCATTTCATCTAGAAATCCATTTTTAGTATTGAACATGAACTATGTCTAAACTCCTACAACCATTTCATGATTGCTATTTGAACTTTTTTTAATGCAGGTCGTGTATATGATGTTGGATAACCTTAACATATTTTCTTGCACGGATTGAGCATATTGATATGCACATTTATGTAAACAATCTTCCTTGTAGGTCGTGTGTCGATAGGTTTAAGATGCAATGTGCTTATTTTGATGCGTCATGCATGATGCTAGTTATCACTCTTGTGTCTCAATTTCATTGATGCATTATGCAAGTTGTGTTGTTACTAAATTCAATGATAGCTAGGTCTTGATTTAGCTTAAGTCCTTTGCTAGGGATGGCACTAGGGAAATACAATCCTTTTGCGGATATTGGGGATGCAATCCTAGTAGCCTGCGCGAGAGTAGTAGGAGCTATGACGATAGAGGAGTGGGAAGCAGAAGGCAGACAAACCCCTCGTCCATTGCATACAAGGCCTCTAACTGACCGACAATGGGTAAAGGATATGCTAGCTGGACACAGTGACCGTGCTTTTCAAAATTTCTGAATGAAACCTAGCATGCGAGTTTGTTCGTGTCCTATTAGAGCATGGATTAACATAAACAAGGCATATGGATGTGGATGAGCAGGTTTGCTACTAAGGAAGCATCTTACAAAGTTCGACATGGAGGTCAAGCGGAGGAGAAAAATCAGGAGAATGGAGGCACAGGGTGGGGTGGCTTGTCTCGACAAGCTCGACGACGAGAGAGGCCTAAATCCTGAGGAGATGACAGAAAGAATGAATCTACTTGAAGATTTGTTGTAGGAGGACCGAAAAGAGGAGGTTGAATGGAGGCAGAGGTCTAGACAAAAGTGACTGAGAGAGGGCGACACCAATTTGCGGTTCTTCGGCTCCATAACTTCTGGAAGGAGACGGAGGAACTTTATACACGACCTCGAGGTTGGTGGCAAGCGGGTGTCAGGTGAGGTCCAGCTTGGAAGCACAATCCGTGAGCACTTTGTGGAGGCCTCATGCAGGCGGAGGGAGGACGGTTGGGGGTGGCTGAGAAGAGGGGTTAAGCATCTGTTAGGGGCGCAGGTGGAGGGGTTACATGCGGCTTTCTCAGAGAAGGAGGTGAAGAACACGATCCAGGGGCTGAATGCGGATGTAGCGCCAGGGCCGGATGGTTTCTCGGTCTTCTTTTAAAAGGAATTCTGGGATATGCTGAAGGGGGAGGTTTTGGAGGTCCTAAATGAGTTCAGGGAAGGGAACAAAGAGTTCGAAAGATCGATAGAGTGTTGTTGTTTCTGCTTCCTAAGAAAGATTCCCTGACGAGGATCGAGGACTTTAGGCCAATTGCTCTTTCGAACGCGATCTACCTTATTGTGGCTAAACGCTGGCGAATAGGCCCAAGAGTGTGCTCGATTCGGTGGTCATGTAGGGGCAGTCGGCTTTCATCCCAGGTCGTCAGATGGCGGATGGTTTAATGACGTCAACAGAAATATGTCTTGAGTGGAAGCGGTTGAAGAAGAAGGGGATCCTGTGGAAGATCGACTTTTCAAAGGCATATGACTGCGTCGACTGAAAATTCTTGTGGACGTCGTTGAGAAGGAGAGGCTTCCTGGAGTTGTGGATTGGCTCGATGAAGAGATGTGTTACGACCTCCTCATACTCGGTCCTGGTTGATGGTAGGCCGGAGGGGGGTTTCTTTCAACCGCACCGTGGGGTACGACAGGGCTGTCCTCTAGCCCCTATGCTATTCGTTCTGGTTGCCGATGCTCTGGCAGTTCTATTTAAGCAAGCGATGGAATCCAAGTGGTGTGAAGGTTTTCATATGGAAGAAATCTCCATACCCATATTGCAGTATGCAAATGATACATTATGGTTGCTGGGCAGCTCAAAGGAACAATCCCAGAACGCGGTACAATTGGCGGAGATCTTTAGAAGTCTTTTTGGGCTGGAGATCAATAAATGCAAGTCCATGGCCATCACTTTTGGGATTTAAGACATTGAACGGGCCTGTGTTGTAGCAGTCATTGACTGCCATCTGGGGGATCTGCCCATTTCCTACCTTGGCTTGCCGCTGGTAGACAGGAAGCTTATGAAGTTGGACTGGGACAATGTGCTGCAAAGGATGGAGTAAAGATTGGCAGGTTGGATGGCGATCACATTATCTAAAGGAGACAAACTAGTACTGCTGAAACATGTGCTTTCAGTCATACCGATGTTTTTCTACTCCACGCGCCTGATGCCTGCTGGGGTCTGAAGAAAGGTTGAATCGATTATGAAAAGGTTTTTTTGGTTAGATGGTAAGCAACATAAGTCGGGTGTGTACTTGGTCAACTGGAAGGAGATGACGAAGGGAAGAAGGGAAGGTGGCTTGGGCGTCTGAGACGTGGAATCAAGGAAGGAAATATCGGTATCGATATCGTTTCGATACAATGTCGATACCGATATATCGCCGATATATCGCCGATATATCGACGCATATCGCTGAAACCCGGTATCCACCAAGGCATTTTCTCCTGTCGATATCCGATATCGTCCATATCGGCGATATATCGGTGACCTGTCGATACCGATATATATCGCCGATATATCTACTATATATCGCGATATGGCGATCCCTGCGTGGAATACATGAACAAGGCTCTCCTGGCTAAATGGGTGACTCAAATTTGGGGGCCTTCATCTGCACTCGTGATCAGGCTAGTCCGGAAGATTCACGAGGTGCGAGGTGAGCTAGTGGCGAGAAGAGTGCGATTGGAAACGCCATTGTGGATCGATATACAGGAGATCCTACCATCTCTCGCGCACAAGCTTGAGGCTGAAGTTGGGGGACGGGCTCATGTTCAGATTTTGGGGTGATGATTGGACATGTGAGGGGATGCTTAGCGTCAGATTCTCGAGGTTGTTCGCTCTTGTAGCTTCAAAAGAGTGTGTGCTCTACCAAGCGATGGGTTCCAACATGTGGACTCCGGAGTTCACGATTAAGCTCTCTGAGCAGAGGTTGGACGATTTCTTCAGGATGCAGGCTGAGGTTCCAACGCCAGAGGTTCTTGCGCAAGATGCAGATCATTTTGAGTTGGAGGGGGGAAGTTCTCAGCGAAGAAGACGTATGATGAATTGAGGCAACCAGGATATGGAGCTTACCCAGGATTTAAAGGTGGTGTAGGCGGCTAAGGTTCTGACTAGAGTCAAGATTTTTCTATGGTGCTTGAAAAGAGACCGCTTGTGTGAGGAGGCAAGAAGGGTGTGACTATTCGGCTTACAGGACACGACTTGTGATAGATGCCGGTGTCGACAAGATGATGCAAAACATATTTTCTTTAAATGCGCGTTCTTAGCACGAATTTGGAGGGAGTTGGGTTTAGACTGGCTCAAGACCGAGGATTCTCCAGTTGCACGTCACTCTACACTGAGGATTCTTCTCGCTGTTGCTGTGGTACGTGACTGGCCGTTGTTTCAATTAGATGTGAAGAATGCCTTTTAGTATGGTGATCTGCAGAAGGAAGTTTACATGCAACAACCATCAGGGTCTCCTTTTCTTTTTGGGTCGACGGGGAGCTCCGCCCTCGTTGACGGCCTTCCTCACCGCCCTGACCCCTTTCTGGCGGGGTGTAGTGAAGACTTTTGTGAACAACATCGCCCTTTTTAGGCCGGTCCTCGGGAGGGGAGTCTCCTTTTCTTTTTGGGCTGACGATTGGTCGGGGGGGGGGGGGGGCTCTGCTCTCGGTTCCCCCGGTTGTATGCGCTTGCTGGGGAGAAGTCCTGCTCGGTTGCAGACTGTTGGGATGATGGTCTTTGGGCTCTCTGACCAAAGGTTTGAGGATTTCCTGGCTTTGCTGGAGGCCGTGCGGGAGGTAGGGCCGCCATGTGGGGGGCAGGCTCAATGGTGTTGGAAGGAGGGGACTTTCTCGATCAGGGGAGCCTACGGTGCCATCTCCAGGCCACCCCCGGCCAGCTCCGACATGCTGATTAGAGATTGTGCAAATATTTGGAATCTCAAGCTTCCTGAGAGAATTGGTATCTTCCTTTGGTTGCTTAGGAGAAAGAGTTTGATGAGGAGGGATCGGTGCGTCAGGCTTCTTGGAATTTCTTCGGACAGGTGCATGATTTGTAATGATGCGATCGAGTCGGTGGAACATCTTTTTTTCTCGTGTCCTTTGGTTTCTCAACTATGGCAAGATATGGGCTCAAACTGGTGCCGCAAACGACGACTTCCAAACTTTCTGGGACTCGATCCACACCAATATCAACAGATCAAGGGGAGAGCGGCTGTACCCCATGGCCATGCTATGGGCGGTGTGGCGGGGGAGAAACAACTTGTTGTTCTCGGGTCAACGCTTTTACAAACAAAATGTGAGGATGTTCGCTAAACGCTTGGTTGACGAGTGGGTCCTGTAGCGTTCGGGTTGTAGCGTGTTTTTGTTTTGCCTCCTGGCCTTTTTCCTTTCTTGTTTTGATTAAATAAATTTGGGACGGATACCACCGAGTGTTTCCCTCTCTTTTTTAGACTTCAAAAAAAACCATCAGGGTTTGCTGCTAGGGGGTCTAGTATGGTGTACCAACTTCACAAGGCTATATATGGGCTGAAACAGTGCCCGAGGGCTTGGTTTCAGAAGCTCTCAGAGTTGATTGAAAAGAAGGGATTTGTCAGATCTAATGTAGATCATTCTCTTTTTATTAAGAGAACTCAGAAAGGTACCATTGTTATTCTAGTTTATGTTGATGATATTATTGTTACAGGTAGCGATGAACAGGACATTCAGGCGGCTAAAGATTTCCTTGGACAACAGTTTGTAACCAAGGATCTTGGCACACTACGTTACTTCCTTATATTAGAGTTTGCACGAAATCAGAAGGGTATGGTTTTGACGCAAAGGAAGTATGTTACTGATCTGCTATTTGAGACATGCATTACATGATGCAGACCTGCCACTACACCGGTGGACCCTAATGTTAGACATTATCATGATGACTCTGAAGAGGTAGATAAAAGAAGATACAAAGAGCTGGTAGGGAAATTGTTATATGTTACTATTACCAGGCACGATATATCATTTGTTGTGAGCATAGTCAACCACTTTATGGAGCAACCCAGACAGGTTCACGTGGATGCATTGTGTATGATTTTGAGATATCTGAAGTCTTCTCCAGGTGCATGTCTACTTTTCAGAAGAGATATGTCTCCTATTGTTTCTAGATGTGCAGATGCGGATTATGCTGGGTGTCCCAAGGACAGGAAGTCCACCTCAGGCTTTATTATTTTTGTTGGTAGCTCACTGGTTTCATGGAAAAGCAAGAAACAAATAGTTACCGCTCGTTCCAGTGCTGAGTCTGAATATAGAGCTATTGCAGAAGGGAGTTCTGAGATGATTTGGGTCAAATATGTTCTGACTGACCTAGCTATTGAGATGCCTCTTCCTATGCACCTAAAATGTGATAATCAGGCGGCACTGTTCATAGATAACAATCCAGCCTTTCATGAGAGAACAAAACATATTGAAATCGATTGCTACTACACTCGTAATTTGATCCAAAAAGGACCGATTTACACATCATGTTGCTTCACGAGATCAGATTGCAGATATGTTTACCAAAGCTCTTGCGAGAGGTCCCTTTCACCGTTGTTGTTCTTAGCTGAGCATGATAGACATATATGCTCTAGCTTGAGGGGGAGTGTTGAGATTCTTTTATCTCTGGTTCTTTATTTATATTTGTCATTTCTCCAGTTTATCTTATGTAACTTTCCCGTAGAGCTTTTCTCCTATATAAGAGAGCTCTAGGGCTTTACCCTCTTTCGGAAGCCCTTCCTCTCCATTGAACCTCAAGGGGAGGACACATCCCGGCTGCTGTTACCCCCTTCTAGCTCTTCATCGGTCTCGACGAGCAGTGGCGAGCGTGCCTTATTGATTGACTATGTCCCGTCTCGTGAAGCGGCAGTTGGATCGAGCGACAGAAGGAGTGGAAAAAGATATAGAAGAAGGTCAAAGGCAAGATCGAATCAGTTGGGGACCGCTCAATATCCTCCTTTCAAGATCAGTGTGGCGGCAGCGGCAGGAGTTGAACTATTGCAAGGGGCCTTCGATATTTCCAAATGAAAATACTCTCCTGGAACATCCGCGGCCTAGGGAATAAGGATAAACGCAAGATTATGGGTTCTAGGGTCTCTGAATGGGATTGCGATATTGTCCTTCTTCAGGAGACGAAGCTGTCCTCCATGCCGGATACTCTTTGGCGATCGTGCGGTGCTGGGGGGCTTGATCAGTTCAGGATTCTGGAGGCCTCGGGGACGTCGGGGGGCTTGCTGGTGGCTCGGTGATCAGCGACTTGGTCCTTTATCTCGGAGACTCGGGGTCGCTACATCCTAACGGTGATATTAGCAAACTCTTCCTCCTCTGATCAACTGGCGGTGTCTTGCGTCTATGGACCTTGTGAGGGTGGGTTGAGGGGGGAGTTGTGGCAGGATATGCTGGATGCTGGGAGAGCGATTGGTGGGATCCCTTGGTTGATGGGGGGTGATTTTAACGTCACTTTGTTATCCTCCGATAGGCCTGGGGGGAGGGGTGGGCAGGATATCGGCTCCGACAATTTTATGGATAGCATTGATCAGTGTTGTAAAAGTCGCCCGATTGGCCCGATTAGTAGGTCCGACTAGTCTAGTCAGTGGGGTGGCCGACCGAGTACCGACTAATTCCGACTAGGTACACTAATCGACCAATTTTCGCTCGGAGATACCGTATTTTTTTAATGTTTTACTTTTTTTATAAGCAAACTTAGTATAATATGCCTAATGTTTTATTTAAATTCAATATTTTATTTTATTTTATTGTGGTAGTATATAAATGTACAAAATCTATGTAAATATATGTATAAAAATGAGTTATATATTTCAAATAATTATAAAATTCAAAGTCGATTAAAGTCCGACTAAATCCGATTAATCGCCCGACTGCCGATTAATCCTTAGTCAGTGACCCAACCGACCGAGTACCGACTACCGACTTTTGCAACCTTGGCATTGATTTGCTTGGCCTTGAATGTTTGGACTCTGGCGACGTAAAAGACACCTGGAGGAACTCAAAGACGCGCTCAAGAATCGATCGCTTCTTTGCCTCGAATGAACTGATGGAGGCCTTTCCCCTGGCGTCGGTGATGGCCAAACCGAGATCCTGCTCTGATAATAACCCTGTCCTGTGGTGCTTTGGGATGGCCCCGCCCCAAAGGGGGCTCTTTCGATACGAAAAATGTTGGCTAATGGAGGATGGGTTCAGGGAGGTGGTGACTTCACACTGGTTAGGGACGGCGACTTCCGGATCTGCTACTAATAGGTTTTCCCAGAAATTAACCTCTTTACGGGGCAGACTGGCTGTGTTCAAAAGAGATACGAGAGCCGCTAGGTGCGCGGCCAGAAAGGGTGCGGAGGAGGCTGTTCGGAAGTAGGATGCTCTGGAGGACGAGAGAAATCTTAGCTCTTTCGAGCAGGAGGAGCGTTTAGCGGCGCTGAAGATTGTTGCTTTGGAGGACAAGAAACGTGTGACGGAATGGCGCCAACACTCGAGGACTTCTTGGCTTAAAGAGGGGGATGCGAATACCGCTTCCTTCCATCGTATTGCTAGCGGTAGACGCAGATCTAATGCTCTTCATTATCACTATCGATGGGGTCACGAGTGAGGGCAACAAGGAAATGGGCTGCGCGATTGCTGATCATTTCAGAGACAAGCTTGCTAATAAGATTCCGCGGAATTGGAGATGGTTGGGTCGTGGCTCCAGGCTTGTGGAGCCCTCCTCCTCTGATATTCTTGTCCGTGATGTTACCCTCGAGGAAATTAAGGATGCTGTTTGGGATCTAAACTTGGACGCCGCGCCTGGTCCTGATGGCTTCCCGATTTCTTTTTATAGAGACTTTTGGGACCTCGTTGGGCACGAGGTGCTCGAGGTAATGATGGAATTCTGCCGTGGGAATTTGGGTTTTGACCGCATTAACAGGGCGCTGCTTGTGCTTATCCCCAAGCAGCTGTCGCCTAGCTCGATCGGAGATTATCGCCCAATTGCTATTTCAAATGCTCTCTATCTTATTGTGGCAAAGGTCCTTGCTTCAAGACTGGTTAACGTCATTAGTGGATTGGTTTCGTCAGGTCAATTTGCTTTCATCCCGGGCCATCAGATTTCGGATTGCACAACTCTTGCATCTGAGATCATTGCGGATTGGCGGAGGCGGGGCACGAGTGGAATCTTGTGGAAGGTGGACTTTGCAAAGGCTTTCGATAGCCTTGATTGGAGTTTTTTATGGTCAGTTTTGAAGAGATTGCGCTTCCCTGATGCTTGGATTTCATGGATGAGACGCTGTATCACCACGACATCTTTTTCGGTCCTTATCAATGGCAGACCAAAAGGGGGTTGGATCCAACCTCGCAAAGGTGTGCGTCAAGGCTGCCCCCTAGCCCCTATGCTCTTCATTCTGGCAGCGGATGTCATGGCTGATATGGCGGAGAGGGTGGTTAATCGTGGTCTATCTGGTAGCTGCTCTAGAGGCGAGCTGCGGATTCCCATTATCCAATACGCGGACGACACTCTTTTTCTCATTGTGGGGGGGGGGGTCGAGGAGGCCATTGGCATGGCTACATCGCTTGAAGTTTTCTCTGAGCTTTCTGGCTTATGCAAAAATGACAATAAATCTATTTTTGTCCCCTTTGGTGCGGCGGAGTTTATGGTCGATGGGTTGACTGCGGCCTTGGCGTCTGCGCGCAGTAACCTGCCTATTGACTACCTGGGAATGCCTCTGACGCTGGGGAGAGCAAGGCTTCGTGATTGGCTGAGAGTGGTGGAGAAGATGGAATCGAGATTGGCGGGATGGAAGGCTTCCATTTTGTCGAGGGGAGGTAGGTTGGTTCTTCTCAAGGCCGTGCTGTCGGCCATTCCTATTTATTTCCTTGCCTCTCGCAAGATTCCGAAGGGGATTCACGCAAGATTAGAAAAAAAGATGTGCGGCTTTTTGTGGGGTAACGGAGCTACTGGGCGGGGGGGGGGGATTCACCTGGTGAGCTGGGAGAATATCCAACGTTCCAAGGTATGGGGGGGGGGCTGGGAGTTAGTCTTTGGAGCATATGAATGAGGCGCTTTTGCTGAAATGGGCTAGCAGGGTTTGGGATCCGGGAAATGATCTTGTCTGTTTGACGATCCGCGAGATTTATGGTGTGAAGGGCGTGCCGCGTTCACAACATATATGTAGAGCGACCATAACACCTTTCTGGAGGGGTGTGATGAAGTCGTTTTTGAAGAATCTTTTGCCGTTCAAGCCGGTCCTGGGGGGGAGGACACGAATTTGCTTTTTGGGAAGACGATTGGTCGGGGGCGGGAGCCTTGTGCTCTCGCTTTCCTCGTTTATTTGCCTTGGCGAATGATAAGCTGTGCTCGGTGGCGAATTGCTCGGCTGATGGTTCTTGGTGCCCTACTTTCTCAGCCAACTTCTCGGACAGAAGATTTGATGATTTCCTGGAGCTTCTTGAGTCCGTGAGGAATGTGGGGGCTCCTAGAGGTGGTAGAGACCATTGGTGCTGGAGAGATGGGCCTTTCTCGGTGAAGGGGGCCTACGGTGCCATCTGCAAACCGCCGCCGGCAAGCTCGGAGTCCTTGAACAGGGATTGTGCTGCTATCTGGTCCCTTGGCCTTCCGGAAAGAGTGGGAATTTTCCTGTGGCTTCTAAGACGTAAGAGACTCATGACTCGCGACCGGTGCGTCAGACTTCTTGGGATCATTGCGGACAAGTGCTTGATCTGTGACAATGCCATTGAAACCGTTGATCACCTTTTCTTTGATTGCCCTGTGGTTTCTCAGATATGGCTGGATGCAGGGATTTGTTGGTGCCGCTTCGAGGGGTTCCAGACGTTCTGGAATTCGATCTACTTGAATAGGGAAAGACCAAGGAGGGATCGGCTTCTTCCCATGGCCTTTCTCTGGGCGATATGGCGGGGCAGAAATGATTTGTTATTCTCCGGACAAAGATTTTATAAGGAGAACGTGAATATCTTTGCGAAAAGACTGGTAGAGGATTGGGTGCTGTAATGCTCTTGTAAGGGAGGGTTAGATGTTACAACTTTGTAATTCTCTGGCTTTTGATTTTTGTTTGGAATAAATTTTGATGGGGAGGGTACCGCCGAGTACTACCCCCTAACTTGCAGACTTTCAAAAAAAAGAGAGCTCTAGGGCTTATAGGAATACAACTTTTCATTTTACAACTTCCACATGCTCCTTTGTCGTCCCAGAGAGTTGCAAGTATTTGGTGGACTGTGGATATGCCAATACAGACACATTCCTAGCTCCTTATAGAGGTTCCTTTTATCATCTTCCTACATGGAGGGCTCGTGGGAGTTTCTATGAAAACGATAAGGACCTATTTAACCATCACCATGCGTGTCTGCGTAATGTAGTGGAGCGTACATTTGGGGTATGGAAGAAAAAATTCCATTGCTTGCGTGATATGCCAGTGTATCCGTTCAACATACAAAGGGATGTCGTTAGGGCCATGTGCATAATTCACAACTTCATACGACTCAATGGTGGAGATTCAATATCCGATGCTGATGAGGAAGACATCTTACTAGAGGAGACGGACGAAGAGTAACATCGGGTTGTGGACATCCTACGTGATGATATTCGGCGTGGACATGTGTTGCGAGATAGAATTGCTAATGCTATGGGGAATAATAGACGAAGGAGGCAATCGTAGTCCATTGCTTTGGCATTGGTTTTATGTTGTACTAGAATACCATACTATTTGTTTGAGTTCTAGTGCCGTCTTTTGAAACTTGCTCTTTCAATCATTTGATATATGTACGCTTCTTATTACTTGTAAATGTATAATTTTGTAATTATATATTTTTTTTCAAATATAAGATGAATAGAATGGACTCAACAGAGAGGTGCAATTGTGGATATCCCATTGATTCTCAGTTACGATGATGGTTCAGAACATCCTGTTAGACGCCTCTTCTATGTATGCTTTGTTAGTCAATGCGATAGTCGAAAGCCATATGCACGTGCATCCATAACATTGAAAAATTTGGCAGAGGAGTTTTTCTTCATTGCGTTGCGTTTGTGGAATCAGGAAACAGAAAATAGGGAACTACATCATAAGTTTGAATGTAGCTTGAAAGAAGTACATGAGGACATCGAACTGGGTTACCTTTACTCTAAGATAGAGGATGAAGGGGGGTAGAGATCTTCGCTGAAGGAAATGGTCGATTCACTTCGGCTAAAATTGCGAGATGCAGGAATTGCGACAGTGGATGACGAAGTGGTTGACCAACACGTGATTTGAGTGAGGTTTTTGTATTTGAGTCGTCGTAATATGTGGAAGCATTTCAACCTCGTATGTACACATATCCTATGAATTCTAAAACACTTTTTATGGTCTCCACTTCATTTTTGAGGGCAGTACATGCGTAAAAAATTGTTGTTGTCGCCTCCTGAAACAACAGACAACATGCTCTCTCAGAGATATAATGATATATCGTGTACATTAATACAATATTCTCAACGTAATACATATGCATATTACTGTAATACTCGATATTCTACGGTATCGTTTTGAACAAAAAAAAAAGACATCCCTTTAAAAAATATTTCCAAAACTATTATAACTCAATCATAACCACACTCACTCCAACCCATCATTACATCATATCGTGTCACATCCGACTCCAACCAACCCTCTTCCAATCCAAACACCCTACTATTACAATCGTGTTATCCATCCTACCAACCCTCACAGGTGAGGGTTACTCCAATCCAACCCACACCACCTACCAAACGAGCCTTATCGTGACTCGATTGGGCTTTTCTTTCATTAATTTGAATTCTTTAATTCAGTGGGCCACCTGTACCTTAGAAAAAGGAAGGGTAAAGAAACAATAAAAAAATACAGAGGGCTGGGGCCCGTGGTTGAGTAAAAAAGGGGGAGTTAAAAAAAAACATATGGGCCATACTAAAAAACGGAGACATGAAAAAAGCCTTGAAAAAATGAGAGGAAGAGAAATAATGTGGGCTTGATGCCCTCCTGCTTTGGGCTCCCATGCCCATGTTATTTTTTCCCATTTATCTTCACCCTCTCTGTCTAAGCCCAGTAGGCAGTAGTTCTGTTTTATGAAACAAAAAACGAAATGAGGTCGAAAAAAGATGAAAGAGAGGATGTGAAGCATTAAAAAGGGGGTCCTATGAAGAAAAAAAGAGAGGAAAACGTTGTAGAAAAAGGAGATGGTTAATTAAGAAAGAGGGGAATACAATCTTAAAAAAACATGGATTGAGCAAAAAATTGGATGATTGAAAAGAAAAAGAAAAGCGAAGTATCATTTTGTTGATCCCATATTCAGTTCTCTTAACTTGGCCGAGCACCCTTTTTTTCCGCCAAGTATGGGAGTAATGAGAAGTGTTGGGTAGCGGTTTCAAGATCCTGCCATTGTTTGAGGCACTATAAGTTGGAGTAACCCGGTATTTCAAAGTTCTCTCGATGGGAGACTCATTGTTTTGCTCCATTCTTCATATATCATGAACTTTATTGTGTATGGATATTGCTACGACATGTGACTGTGAAGTCCAGCGTGTGGATATTCCCATGGTATGTTCCATTGATTGTGAACTTAGTATGTATGGATATTCCTACGACATGTTCCATGGACCATGAACCCCAATACGAATGGATATTCCCACGGCAAGTTTCAACGACTAAACTCCAATACGCATGGATATTCCCACAACATTTGTTATTCGGCCCTTCAAAGATAAATTTAACACTTTTATTCCCTCTCTTTCTTTCAAATTATGATTGTCCTCATACGTTAGCATCCCCTTGGGAGGGGAATGTGCGGCAACTAACCCGATGGGCATGACGGTTAATGACCCAGGCAAATAGGGGTAGAAATTTTATTGCAAAAATGTAGGCGCATGAGTGTATTTGCATAAACTTGGATGGGGGCATAAGTGTAAAAATACCCATCTTAAAATGAGCATATTGGAAAGTGGCATAGATGGAACATTTGTGCTTAAAGCATGCAAATTTTTGGGGAATGAAGTCGATTCCCTTGATACGAATTCATACTGATTTAAATAACCTACATAGAGCGATGTAATGCCATTGGGCAAATGTAAGTTTTGGATCAGTCAGTACCTTTCTCTAACCAAGACTACAGGTTCGTGTTGGCAATCTGATATGGAGATAAGATATCTCAATAGACTAAGACCTCATAACGTCATTTAACCTCTGTCTGGCAGGGTAATTGTGAATCTGTGATTGAAAAGTGTCGTTGGATGTTGTTTAATTTAATTACTTAAGTCTGCTTTTATGGTGAGAATTTAATGCAATTATGCTGATAAATAAGAAGTTTGAAAACAATTGTCATTCTTGAATTAGGGAAGATAAATAATTTTCTGACAAGCCCAAAATGTTTCATACCTAAAATTGCTGCCAGATAGGCTGATACGATGGGATAGTGTCCAAAGGAAGTTGAGGAAAGGGGGGTTTTGCATTAAGTTAAATCAGGTGTATTTTATCAAAAAACATGTTAGTCAGATGTTCTCGAAGAATTTATCAGTGTTCAAGTAGATTTTTAACTCGTCTCCTTTTAATTGTGTGTGGTCTGTAGTACATCAAAGGAAGTATTTAAGAAGGAATGTCCGAGAAGGGAGGAGTGGATGTTGAGGAGGACAAGCTTGCTGAATCACTGCTTGATCTTTTTAGCAATATTTCAATTATGGTTCAAGGCGAACTCCAGGTGCAATTTTATATGATTACTTATTCCATTGGATTTTCATTTTCTCCTACATGTCTAGGGGATTGACTTATAGTTATAATCTTCAAGATAGAATCATCTATTATCTGTATGAAAATACGAAAAATGCACAACATTAAACAGTAAGAAAGGAACAAACGTGATTTACCTGATTCGTGATGATCTTGAAGGACCACCCAACACTACTAGAGAAGATCATGCATGGATGGATCTTGCTATTAGTTTCCTCAATGATATTAGTAAACACAAGGTTCTCCATCTAGGCTTAACAACACAATAAAGTCTCGGCTTTAACCAATGTGGGTCTAAGCACATCACAATTGGATCTTCTCACAAAATCCAGTCATACAGCCAATTTCAATCTTTCTCTATTTGTCTCTCTCCCTTAAGCTGGAGCATGTAATACTCAGCTTGATGAATTGAATTTTCTCTTCCAAATTGAATACATAATTCATGACGATAAAAATCACCTGGACTCAACACATACTTTGATGGTTGCCAATGATGCTGACGATGCATCTCATTTCATGCCAGTGAAGACATACAAGATGGGCAGAGTTCAAAATGATGATCAATTGAGCAATCTAGGTAGAAAATTGTCTATGCCATCTACAGTTGGATCGATCAGAATCATCGGATTTGCAATGAGAATGAGTTTTCCTCCTGGATCAATATTAGCCCACAGTACATTTCTTCGGCAAAGACAACTCCATCTTCCACAAAGGAAAAAAATATCGTTTGAATATTTGTATGCAGATCTCTAAAACGGGTCCTCATTAGGACCTGAAAGACGGTCTCATTTTTAGGAGCCTTGAAAGAATCTGTTATTGGAGTTCAATATTATTAAATGAGGTTGGAGCCTTCTTCGACTCTTCCAGAGCACTCTGAAAAAGCATCACTTTTACATGAAATTGTGAATACATTACAGATCCCCTTAGAAATATTTTAAAAGATAACGGATGGAGGTCATGACCGGTATTAGGTTAAAGTATGGATCTCCCTACCTAATACCCTACTTGTTGGCAAAGGACCTCCTATAGAGCTAAATGTTTGAGCCTTTTCCATTTTCTCCCATATTTGTCGAAAATGATGATAATCAACCAAGTTGGAAGAACAAATGAGGAGGTTAAATCTTTTATTTTTTTCATCTGTTTTTGACTTCATGTTTTTTATCCTTTTTGTGGGCTACCTATTTCATCCTTCACAACTCTTCATGTTTTTTTTGAAATATAGGCTATTTTATGGGGTTGCCTTTGCTCTCCATTGTGTCTTTCTTTTTTAAAGTAGGGCTTTCAACTGTGTTGGGCTGAAACATCTGAACTATAATTAAAATATCAGGCTAGAAGTCCAAATGGAGGAACCAACACCATCTTTTCTTCTTAGCATTTATGAACCCATCCTAAATGAGAGCTGGCATGTGAGTCAAGTGTTGCATGTCTAGAGCCTATCCACCATTCCATGGTGTGACCGTATCTTGGGCGTGCCTTTTTGTGTGCCACATCTTCCTCTTCTTCTTGAGATGGTGCTGCGGCTAGGAATTATAAATTAGGGATAAAATTAGGGTTTTTATTAGTTAGGAGTTTTCATCCTTCTACTTAGAGTCGGTAATTTAATTAGGATTAGGGTTTGTTTTATTTGCTTCCAATAGAGTCCATAACAAGTTATGTTTTTTATTTAAATAACGAGATCATCTGATTAAATAATTGATTGAGTCAATTTAAGAGGATAATTAGGGTTTGATAGGGTTTTATTTTAGTTCTTTCCTTTACCTTTATTGTAGTAAGTTTTATTTTGTTATCTCACTCCTCTTATGTAAAGGGGTTATGAGCCATTGTATCAGGCAGTTCATGTTATAAGGAAAGTTGGTTTTTGTCTCCCATCCCTCTCCTTTTCTTCTTCTCCCTCCATGCTATCTCTGCATTTCTCTTCCAAAATCCCAAGCAACCTGCATGTTCTTCCCCTTCCTCTCTTTTCCAAAATTTCGTTCTCCACCCAAAACCTAATTTGCATCAATTGGCATCAAAGCATGGATAAATAATTGTCCCATCGATTTGATGATCCTATTGATTATTGGCGGACGAGGTTTGAATTGAGCCGTCTTTATCATGGCGTGCTTTTTGACAGAAGAGGTTCAAGCATCATCTCCTATCAAGCATCAAAGTACAATTATGGCGGGATTCTGATGCTTTTACCATCTTCACTAGCACTGCCACCTCCAATCCTCCCAGATTTCGACGCCACATGCTCCTCTTTTCCACCTATGCCAAACTTGCAGCCATCATCTTCCCAGATTCCCATGTTAAAATCACACCATCGTCGGTTACGAAATTAATCACCTGACACCCTCATCATTATTACCAACTTCACCCATATCTCCTCGTTGTTAGTAACACTATTCGCACCCCATTGACCACAACCAATGTCACCCAGCCTTAATGTGTAGACTCACAGCTAGTGCTTTCGAGAGTCTCCTTGAGGGCAACATTCGATGCCAAAGCCACAATAGCCACTGTGAGTGCAATAAGTGTCACTGTAGTTGGCAAGGAGGGCTTCGTCGCCCATCCCGAAGATGTTTACTCCTCTCACCCATTACTCTCATTGTCGAAGGAGCTGTTGATCCCACCATAATAATTGTCACCCCCCGAAGAGACTCCTCTATTGGTAGAGATGGTGGAACCCTAACCCTAGGGTTTGGCAACATTTGAGTTCCTTCGACGGGGTTCTCTCGATGCGAAGGCACTGGAACATAGAGGAAGGTCCTACGATGGACTCCTGATTATCTCTTGTGGAGACCCTATCACATGGAATTAGTTGGTCATGGGAAGATTTTAAAGAGACCCCTATACCAAAATCTTTTTATTTAAAGGTTAAGTTGGTGGAATCGGTAAAAGGAAGTCCATCTTTCATCGAAGGGGTAGACAAATTACATCTAATTCCCTCTCTTCAAAGAGATTACAAAAGAAACATGAAGGATGGAAAAATGACGGCAAATTACCGACCCAAAGTGAGACCAGTCCTTTGTGCATTTTAAATTTAAGATTAACCAATTCATCAAAAGATGAATTTGTTGAAGCGACGAGTGTGGAATTAGAAATTAGGGCTAATAGGGATTTTAATAATTAGGATCTTTTGTCCATCCAATTAGAATCGGTAATTTAGTTAAAGTTAGGGTTAGTTTTATTTGTGCCAAAATGACTATTATGTCAATGCCAATTGAATCGATGTTATTAGCAGTGAATTCGAACTTTTTGTTATTTTCCGTTTCTTTGGATGATATGATGGGTCAATCATTTGCTTCATTAGTTCCAACAGTGGCAGCTGCGGAATCTGCTATTGGGTCAGCCATTTTCGTTATTAATTTCCGAGTCCGAGGGACTATTGCTGTAGAAATCCATAAATTGCATTCAAGGTTAAACAAGTTGTCGTCAGCTATATATTACGACTTCGTTGGACGGATCGAGATCGGAAAAGGCAGAAGTTTCAGTCTCGCAGAAAGCTGTTGAAGTCGAGCCCCGGATATATAGGCGTCATTCTATAAATCAATCTAGATTTAAGGCCGCCTCTAATATCTATTATATCAAAAAAGCTCAAAGAATGCGTAAATAGGCTGAGATAGCTTTAGATGACTATCTGCACTATCCTAGCTCGAGGTGGGATCAGCGCTGCAATCCTTAGTAGGTGGGTCGTTGAGGTAGGTGAGTTTTGGCAAACGAATTCCGGAAGTCAGAGAACTTAGGAAATTGAAATGCTGTCTGTTGTTTGCTTTCACATTGGACAAGGTCAGGGGTCAGATCATGGGGTTCTCTGCAGCTCCCTAGTAGGCAAAGTCACTCGCTAGGGAAAGCAAGTGTAATATGATAGGGCAAGAGCGAGGGCTTGGTCTACAAGCGCAGACAAACATCAAGAGTGAGAGGGCAGTGAGAATAAGGTACTGAGTGGCTTACTGAGGGCTTTAACTAGAATATCCTTCGGGTGATGCGAGGTAGTCAGCTTTGGAGTTCAGCTGCGTCCCTCGGACTTTCCGTACATTTTCTTTTTTATTTAAATAATAAGATCACATGCAATCTCCGATTAATTAATTGATTGAGTCAATTTAGGGGGATAATTAGGGTTAAATAGGATTTTATTTTATTTGTTTCCTTTTTTCTTTTATTTTACAATCTTACCCCTTCTATATAAAGGGCTACAGGTCATTGTATCATGCAGTTCAGTTATAAGAAAATTTTGAGTATATTTCCCATCCCTCTCCCTTTCTCCTTCTCCCTTCATTCTATCTCTATGTTTCTCTTCCACAATCTTTGTAACCAGCTATTCTCTCATGTCCTCTCCTTTCTTCCAAAGTTTCTTTCTCCACCTAAGACTTAATTTGCATTGGACGAGGTACATGAGGGTCCCAACTTTGGTACCATGAAAAAATATGAAATATAGGTAATCTTGAAGAGTAATAAAAAATATGTTTACATGGTTCGATGCCAACCTACTCCATGGGATGAGATTAGGTAGGATTGGATTTGCTATTAGCTCTCTTAATGATATAAATTAAAATATTATAAATCGCATAAACCACATATATCTCCGTATACTCATCTGCATATCCACTTACTCGCTTTAGACTGTATGCGACCGAACGAAGATTGCATACCGCATTTCTGAACCTTGCCACATGGGTTTGCTGTTGAGGGGGTGTCAGAAGGTGTGCAGACTTCATAAGGTAATCTATGGCCTTAAGCAACGTCCAAGAGCATGGTTTCAGAACCTCTCGGACATGTAGAATAAAAGGGGTTTACAAGATCAACTGCATATCACTCATTGTTTTAGAGATCCCAGAAGGGCACTGTTGCTATACTGGTGTATGTTGATGATATCATCATTGCATGGGATAATGCACAGAGAGTTCAAGCAACTAAGGTTTTTCTTGTACAACTATTTGTCACCAAGGACCTTGGCAGTCTACACTACTTTGTTAGACTGGAATTTGTCAGGAACCAGCGAGGTCTTGTGATGACCCAGAGGAAATAGACCTTCTCTTAGAGATGGGTATGACATATGACAAGCCAGTCACTACTCTTGTGGATCCGAGCTAGAAGCTATATGATGAAACTCAAGTAGACAAGAGGAGATACATGGAGCTTGTTGGGAAGCTCATATATGTTACCATAGCCAGGCCAAGCATATCCTTTGCAATGAGCAAAGTGAGTCAGTTCATGGAGCAGCCTAGATAGGCACCTATGGATGCAGTCCATATGATTCTGAGGTATCTAAAGACCTCACCTAGCATTGGTCTTTTGTTTAGCGGAGGCACATCTCTTGCCCTTACATCTGTGTAGATGTAGACTATGTATGATGCCTCGAGGACATGAAGTTTATTTTTGTCTTTGCTATGTTCGTAGGAAACACATTGGTATATCATGGAAGAGCAAGAAGCATACAATTGTTGACTACCCAAGCTATTGAGGTGCCTCTTCTTATGCACCTCCAATGCGACAACCAAGCTGCACTTTTTATTGCCAACAATCCAACCTTTCATGAGAGAATCGAACGTATCGAGATAGACTGCCACTACACTCGAGATATGATCCAGAAGGATCTCATTTCTACATATCGTGTTAGCTCAGTTGCCTGATTAAAAAAAATGTTAGCTCAAGTGAGCAAATAACAGACATGCTCACCAAGGCTCTAGCATGGGGATTCTTTCAAAGATGTTCCAAGCTGAGCATGATAGACATCTATGTTCCAGCTTTAGGGGGGAGTGTTGAGAGTGTTATGTTATGCTACCTTTTTGCAGTTTATTTATTTCTCTGTCCTTGTTATGTAATTTTCCCATCAGGTTTCTCTCTTCTATATAAGAGAACCCTTGGGCTATATAACTAAATAACGAAGCATTCTCTTCCACATCCGCAAAGGAAGGTGATCGAATCGATGGTGCTATACATATATGGAGAGACAAATCCAGTAGGAACATAAGAGATACCAACATAAGGGACAATCCCACAGGACTGGACCATTATGTAGATATCTCCTTGCTCATTGTCACATCCAATCTCCGTGCCTGTAAGTATATTCTAAAACACAAGAGACGAGGGGTCAAGTACACCCGATGATTGTATTTGATTTGCAGTGGTGCTTTGGGTTATTTGGCTCTCACGTAATAGGGTGATTTTCTATCGGGATCCTTGTTATGTCGAGAACATGATGTTCCATATTAGGGCCCTTTGTGAAGCATGGTCCATGTAACCCCCTTTTATTTTTTATTCGATCGATCTAAAGGGTATGACTCACCTCGCATTCACACCCATCTTTTCAAAAAAAGAGGGCTCAAATATGGCATCATAATGCAAATCCTTGGTGATTCGACTAATATATAATAAATTCATAGAGAAATCAGGTGCATGAAGAACATTCTGTAGATGCATAGATGGTGTTAAATAGATCTTTCCCTATCATGTAATAGGGTTATGAGTCTCATATGCAATAGCAATGGACCTGCATGGGGATAAGGATCTACATGACGTGAATTGAGCTCTTTTTCATCATAGATGATGAGATACACCATAATCCGTAAATTCTCTGTCATGTCTGTCCCGTGACAATTGTAAATGGCATAAACTATACGCGAAGAGCTAGAACGAGCACTAGTAGTGGCAACAGTAGGAGTCACAATCTCCCTCAGACAGAGACAAGGTTGTTGTACTTCTGATTAGCAGAAGTGGCATGAGGATCAACTTGCTTGGCAACAGGTAGATGCTTCAGGTAGCAGGTATGAGACCTATGTGCTAGCCAACTACGGAGCATGTAGGCGGAGAGATGGAGCGACGAAAGAGAGACCGGCTACGGTGGCGAATTCGGCCTAGTCCTGGTGGACGGAAGCAATGCCCTACGTATGGAGAGGGTTCGACGACGGAAAAACGAAGTCGCGATACCAAGAAGGGTGGAGTACGAGGGTCACAGGCAGAAGCCGGCTGGGTTCTGGTATCGTACAAGAAATGGAAGCCCTCCAAGCAGCATCAAAGGGGAAAGCAGAACTGGTTGTTCGATAACACATTCGGGAATGGCTGTTTTCGATGCGAAGCAAACAATCACTGGGCTTGTCATTGCCACGAACCTATCCGGTGTTTTCGTTGCGGACGAAGTTCGCACAGGAGTAGGAATTGCACGATGGGGGGATGCGACAGTTGGAGATGCTCTGCTAATTGGTGAAGGTGGAGGATGGGACGCCTTGTTCCTGGGTTCCTCTGACGTTGGTGTGGTCTCGGCGGTGCAGTTTCGCGGCGACATCGTTCTTCCCACTCCGTGATGGGTGGTTGCTAGAGGTCTTTCGAAGGATGAGGCTGGCGAATTGCTCTAGTGGTCATGGGAGGGTTGGACCCAGCGCAGACGAAGAGTGGTGACCATAAATGGACGTCTGATCCTTGAACCGATTGATCGAATTTATGTTAAAGGCATCCCCTTGGGTGACCGGTGCCTGACCACTATACAGTCTTTGATAAGCAAAATTGCGGAGTTTGTGGAGATTGAAAGCACAGGGTGTTTGCCGGGGAAACCGATTGACCCAATCGTGCATGTGAGAGGCCTCCGCTCGACGATGTTGGGGAGCTGGAGGGTCCCGTTCAAGGGTTGCTTCTTCAACCTAGAGATATCCAGAGGGGCGTAGGGGAAACGGGTTCGGAAGTGGGAGGGCGAAACTACGACCTTAGATACGAAGGCGAGGTGCACAACTCCTTTGACGCATTAGCACGGTGAAATGCCGGAGGTGACGGACGACCAGCAGACCTCCGGCGAAGCAGCCCAAGGGACGGCCCTGTCAGTTCGTCTCCCACCACGTATTCGATTTGGTGCCTTTTTGGTGGCGCACAACACGAGACTCGTGGAGTCTGAGGCGGCTAGATATGCTCCCCGGGAAAGCTGCATTTCTCCTACGTTGATCACGGGCGCAGGGTTACGTGTTATGTCGGGTTACGCGGGTCCACTTCTCTCTTCATCCGAGTTGCAGTTCCCTTTACGGTTCTGGACTTTAGACCCAATTGTTGTTCTCGCTTTGAAGGAGGGTCCCCATTCCCTTGGGGGCGGTGCAGAGCCTCACCTAGTGGACTCGAGTCCTCTTATTACCGATCCTGTCGCCTCACCAGCAATTTTTTACCAAAAGTCATCCGCAATTGCCTGCCCGCTGGATCAACCTTCTTTGGTCCACTCACCGCTTGCTCATGATTTGCATCACCGAGCAGAGGGTGTATGCGGTCCGTCTTTACGTGCTGCGATGGAGGGGGAGGGGGGTAAAAAAGAGAGACTGTCGGAGATGTCCCCTGTGCGCTCTCCACTTCAAAGAAGAGGGATTGACGAGAGAGGCAATGGTTGTAATTCTGACGTTTCTCACCCCCAATCAGATGTGGGGGGGGGAGAAAATCGTAGGGACGCATCGACACATGGTAACGAAAAGAGGCTGGCGGCATGAGGTTCTCAGGGGCCTGCCCCTCCTGCGGGTTCGGTCCAGCTAACAGGCGAGGTTAGGGGGGAGAAAGCAGCTGTGGGTGATGGCTTGCTCAGTCAATCAGAGACTTTTGAAACTCTTCTGAACCAATAAGGCTAAGAAGACGAAAGCTGCAGATTTGGTAACTTCTACCAAAGAAGAAGAGCTAGAGGAGCGGAGAGGAGGTTGAGGAGAGCAGCGACGCTTCGTGCGTCTGGCCGCGAGGAACAGACACAGATGGATGTTTGTTATCATTTACATCCCGACACTCAGCAGAATCGATTCTCTATTTTTGACAGGAACATAGCGGCGCAGCTGGGGGTAATCCCCCCGCAGAAAAAGAGACTCCAACATGTTGATAAATGAAACTCTTATCTTGGAACGTTAGGGGTCTGGGGCACCCCGAGAAGAGGGTAGGTGTCAAGACTATGATTTCTGAAGCAGGAGCGGACGTCAAGAGGAAGGCTTCAAAGATGAGGTTGCAAAGCTATAGAACGAGTGGGCGCCGGAGGGCTCTGCGGTCGTCAGGCTAGCGACTAAGCTGCAATTGCTACAAAAACCAGTGTTGCAGAAGACGGTATTCGGTATTCAGTCGGAGGGGTTACTGAATAAAGAATAATCGGTATTCGGGCGACTATTCGGAATTATTCGGTTTTGTATTTTTTAATATAAAAATTATTTATAATACATATATTCTTAGATTTTTATACATATATGGTCATTATTTAACATGAATCCAAGATAAAAGTACCAATCAATATAATAGACATATAGAATTTGACACATGTGGCGATACCATGGTAAAATGTAACTCATAAATATTGAAAATTGAAAATAAAAAAAATAAAAAATATGAAGAGTCAAACTCCAGTCGGCCTCATAGTCGGGCCAGTCAGCCGAATAGTCGGGCCAGTCAGCCGAATAGTCGGCCGACTATTCGGTCGGGCCGACTATTGCCCGACTGGAGGTTTGTTCAGTCGGGTACCCCACCGCACCTCATAGTCGGACCGACTATTCGGGATAGTCGGTCGACTATTGCAACACTGACGAAAACAGCTTATCAGCTTCGGCAAAGAGATCAAGCTCAGGAGGGATAAGGGGGAAATCGTACGTGCTGGCGTGGCCCGACTGGATGCTTTGGATGATGAGAGAGGTCTGACGGCTGAGGAGTTGCTTGAGAGAACAGGGCGTTCTGCTGACCTGTGGTAGGAAGACAAGATAGAGGAAATTGAATGGAGGCAAAAATTTCGTCAGAGATGGCTTAAGGAGGGAGACGCTAATACAAAGTTCTTACATGCAATGGCCTTGGGGAGAAGAAACTTCCTTCACAAAATCGAGATTGGTGGGGAGCGTGTCACCGGGGAGGTTCAGATTGGGAGGGCTCTACAGAACCACTTTTTCCAAGCTTCGAGACAAAGGAACAACAAGGGATGGGGGTGGACGGGTAGAGGCGCTCGATCATTGACCAGCGACCAGGCTGCTTCTCTTATTACCCCATTCTCTGAGGAGGAGGCTAAAAGGGAGGTTTGGGGACTAAATGCGGATGGCGTCCTGGGCCCGGATGGATTCCAAGTGTTATTTTATAGGGAATTTTGGGATTTGGTAAATGATGAGGTCTTCCAAACGGTTAATGAATTTAGAGAAGGCAATAGAATAGAGGCTTTGAGAAAATTAATAGGGCCTTGCTTTTCCTCCTCCCAAAAATGGAATCACCTCTGTCTGTTGACGACTTCAGACCGATCGCGCTTTCCAATGTCATTTACTTGATTATGACAAAGATTCGGGCAAACAGACTGAAGTTGGTGATGGATTCCGTGGTGCTACCTGGACAGTCAACTTTCACCCCAGGAAGGCAGCTTGCTGATGGTTTAGTGATGGCAACTAGGATATGCTTGGAATGGAAATGGTCGAAGAAGAAGGGTTTACTATGGAAAATTAACTACGCAAAGGCCTATGACTGCGTTGATTGGAGGTTTCTGTGGACGTCTCTTCAGAGGAGGGGCTTCCCTGACCTGTGGGTTGACTGGATGAAACGCTCTTTGACCACTTCTCTTCCTATTCGGTCCTGATCAATGGGATGTCGGAGGGTGGCTACTTCCAGCCCCAGCGTGGAGTGTGTCAGGGCTGCTCGTTGACACCTATGTTGTTTGTTAAGATAAATATATTGTTCTGTCTCTCTTATGTAATTTTAGTTTCTCTGAGTACTTATCATGTAATTAACCCAAGGGCTATTCTCCTATATAGGAGAGCCCTCGGGTATGTCTAATGCATCTATTCATTCTCTCCTATTATGGTATCGGAGCAACGGTCCTAGACCGGGGTCCTGTTATCCCACCCAAAACCCTAACCCTAATCCCCCCACCCGCCCTCTCGTCACCCTCCAAGCGGCCCCTCGTCGCCCCCAACGGCTCCTCACCGCCCCAGTAGCACTGGCCCTCCCGTGCGGCCCCAACCCCCACCCCGTACGACTCCAAATCCCCCCCCCCGCCGTGCGGCACCAGCCGCTCCTGGCGCCATCAGTCTACACATATAACTTATCCCTCACATGATATTGTAGACCGACTATTTTGTTTACCTCCGTATGTCTGTGGATTTTCTTCAATCATGTCAGAGAACAAGGGTGGCGTCTTTACATCTTCGGGTGCCTTCAAAGGCCCGCCCTCAATAGTAAAGATGGACGGGACCAACTACAAACCATGGTCCATGCAGTTTCATACCCTGATGAGTGCCATAATAAGGAGCACATCCTGACAGAGTCCGAGCTGGAAGACAAGACTGGAGCGAATGTGACATGTAAGCAAGACGATGCTTATGCTCGTATATGGCTCTCTGGGACGTTTACTATAGAGATTGCTAATGATATTGTGAATCAACCCACAACAAAGGCTATGTGGGATATACTGGCCGCTACATATGGGCAGTCGAAGAATGAGAGCAAAATACTTCAGTTACAATTTGACATCTTTTCCACCAAACAGAATGGGAAACCACTCCATGCACATTTTTCTCATCTGGGGGGCATGCTCGAGAGATTACATAGCTTCATGCCGATCACAACCAGTACGAAACAACAACAGGAATATCGAAATGCCACGATGACGGGAATATTTTTGTCCTCTCTTGATCCTGAGTTCGATGCAACCCGTACTCAACTTTTGACTGGCGAGAGTATTCCACCTATGGAGGAGGTGTATAAGCGATTGAGTAGGATTACTAATGCATCGGCGTCTTCAGCACAACCTACTCCTTCAGCTATGGCTGCCACTCATGGCAGATGAGCGTCACATTTTCGGGGTCGTGGACCTCGTGCTCGAGGAGGAGGCAGACATCGTGGTCCCTGTACTCACTGTCATCGTCCATCCCACTCTGAGGAGACATGCTTTCACAAGCATGGAGATCCAGCCTCTGCACGTGTTGTTGAGTAGACTGAGGCTGCAACTGTGCCTCTCCCAGATGCTTGCTTTGATGACATCATCTCAAGACTTCGTGAGATGATGACTACACATACGTCTTCGTCTCCAGGTTCTACAGATGCTGCAGCTTCGGCCAGAGCATCCTCTAGCTCATCAGGTACTCATTATGTGCTTACCAGTACTACTTGCTCGGACTTGACAGATTGGATTATGGATTTCGGGGGCTCCCATCATATGTGTGGCGACAGAATGCAGTTTACTACCTACAGAGCACTTGCACCAGGCCGATTTGTTGTCATTGCCAATGGGTCCGATTACCCATTGTTGGTCAGGGGGAGATTACTCTAACGCCGTCTTTGAGTCTTTAGAATGTCTTACATGCACCTGACTTTCAGATGAACCTGTTGTCAATTAGCCAGCTTACAAAAGATTTACATTGTCGTGCCATCTTTGACCCCTCTACTTTTGTGTTTCAGGACATACTGACTGGCATGATGATTGGAAGTGGCCGTGAGCAAAGAGGCTTGTATAAGCTTGCTATACCATCATGTGCCGGACTTGCTACCATTCCCTCTGGATCCGTTTCTCCATTCCTTTGGCATCTACGATTTGGCCATCTTCCTCTGCAGAAGATGTGTCATGTCTTACCACAGATATCTACCTGTACTGCATTGGATTGTGAAGCCTGTTAGCTTGGGAAACACCATCGGTCTTCATTTCCGGGTCATCCAAGTCGTCATAGTAGTTGGTCTTTTGAGCTGTTTCACTTTGATATTTGGGGTCCGAGTCATGTTCCTGATCTTCAGGGACATCGTTATTATATGATTGTTGTCGATGATTATTCCAGATTATCTTGGGTGTTCTTATTGAAACAAAAGTCTGAAGCTGGTACTATTATTCGAAAATTTATTATTGAAGTTAATAATATCTTCTTTATAAATGTCAAAGTTATTCGCACGGATAATGCTTTGGAGTTTGCAACATTACTTTTGTCAGATTTTCTCAGTTCACATGGCATTGTCCATCAAACTTCTTGTAGTTACACTTCGCAACAAAATGGTGTGGCGGAACGCAAACATCGCCACCTTCTTGATGTCACACGACCACTGTTGATCCATAATCGTGCCCCTCATTCTTTCTGGGGGGATGTTGTTCTCACTGCGTGCTACTTGGTGAATCGCATGTCGTCTACTGTTCTTGAAGAGAAGGTTCCCTTCTTGATTGCGTTTCTCGAGGACCTACTCTCCCTCACATCTCGAGTCTTTGGGTCTGTGGCGTTTGTGCAAAATTGTACCCCTGGTCGTGATAAGCTCTCTTCAAGAGCTATCAAATGTGTGTTTGTTAGGTACTCTCGTACTCAAAAAGGGTATAGATGTTATGAGCCGATGTGTAGGAGATATTATGTAAGTGAAGATGTTACTTTCTTTGAGTCTATCATGTACTTATCTCCTACAGGTGACATGTTATCCAATAACAATGAGGACGATATTGTCGTTCCTCCACCTACATCTCTTCCACCATTTGAACCTGCGCAACCTCAACCATCGCCTCCGCCTCCACCACCATCACCACCTGAGCCAAGATTCTTACCCATTGTTTACACTCGCAGGTCTTCTACTAGCTCCTCTGCTCATAAGCCGTCCACATCATCCAGCATGCCTCAGGTATGTCATGATAACATCATCTCTACTGATGGCACTGGAGTTTTACATCATACACTGGATGATTCTGCTGTAGAGGACAACGCGGATGTAGATTTGGACGTTCCTATTGCGCTGAGGAAGCCACGACGTCAATGTGCCACATACATGGTGCGACCAATGTTCAAGAAGGCGCTATGATGTATTCAGTCGGAGGGGTTACTGCATAGAGAGTATGCGGTATGCGGGAGAGTATGCGGGGAGTATGTGGTTTTATGCGATTTGATATTTTTTATTATTAAAAATATAAATAAATATTTAATATTATGGTAATATCCTCAGTCGGGAGAGTATGCGGGGAGTATGCGGTTTTATGCGGGAGAGTATGCGGTTTTATGCGGGGTGTATGCAGTTTTATGCGTGGAGTGTGCGGTTATACGGGTGGGGCTATTTGGTTTTAGATTAAATAAAAAAAGTTCTATCAAAAAAGCGGCCGAGTATGCAGACGCATAGAGGGTATACTCGGCCGAGTATGCGGGTCAACCCGCATACATGACCGTTTCATCATACTCGGAGCGGCAAGGCTACCGAATACGAGTATGCGATCGAGTATGCGGCTTACTCGGCCGTTTTTCCGAACACTGCTTGCGGCACATATCTCTTTGGATTATCTTTCTGATGAGTACATGAAGTTTGTTGTTGGTCTTTCGGCGGTTACTATACCCCGAACATATGTGGAGGCTCTATAGGACAGCAGGTGGCGTCAGGTAGGGATGAGCATGGGCCGAGCTGGGCCGGGCCCTGAAGGGCCCAGGCCCAAGCCCACTTAAAAACTTCGGGCCTTGGGCCGGGCCTAGGCCCGTAAAAATTTTTTTGGTTCGGCCCAAGCCCAGGCCCGACCCAATTCCTATAGGTCGGGCTTGGGCCGGGCCGGCCCATCTTAACCCATTATATATTATTAATTTTGAGGTTGTGTTTAAAGTCAATCTCAATTCAAGTTAGACGAGCTAAAATTGTTTAAAACATATGGCATAATACTTGTGAAACAACTAAAACTCAATTCTACCGGAGGTGATTTCTCATTTTATACAAGTCCATTCAATGTTATATACCATAAACGTCTCTCATTACAGAAATTGAAAGAGTGAACCAAGTTTACACAGTTAACAACAACAGGTGCACCAGGCATTACATGTTAAAAAAATGGACATAATGCTCGTATTGGGTAAAGGTTCAATAATAGAAAATATTATAATAGAAAAAATAAACACTAAAAATTCAAGAATAACCACCAGAATCTAAGGCATAGACTAATTAAGAAAAAATAATTCTGAAATAAAATACAATGATCATCAACTCATATGTCCCACACATGACTTTCTTGATTTATAAACATTGCATGAAGATAGGATACATGAACAGAGTATGCATGACAGGTGAGAGTTTCCATACGTATAGGACATGGGAAGGGTTCGGGCCCTCTTCGGGTCGGGCCCGTGGGCCGGGTCGGGCTGGGCCAAACCAAGCCCGAGCCCTGCCTAAAAAATTTTCGGGCCTAAAAATTAGGCCCAAGCCCGGCCCAATGTTTGTTTGGGCTTGGGCTGGGCCGGACTTTTTGGGCTGGGCTTCGGGTTGGGCCGGCACGGCCCAGCTCAATGCTCATCCCTAGCGTCAGGCCATGGAAGAAGAAATGACGGCCTTAACTATTGGAGAAAATTAGAACACTTGTTTATTTCTGAGAACCCTAGGCTTTCTTATATAGTAAAGAGTCCTATGGGTAAATTACATAAAGTAGATAACAACAAAAGAAAATAAGAAAGAAGTACATATATAAATATGAAAACATAAATATCTTCACACTCCCCCTCAAGCTGGAGCATAGATATCGATCATGCTCAGCTTGGATGAACACTTCTGGAATGATCCCCTGGGCAGTGGCTTAGTGAAGATATATGTGGTTTGCTCTCCAGAGCTAACATGGGAAGTAAAGATCAATCCTTTCTGAATCATGTCTCTGGTGTAATGACAATCCACCTCGATATGTTTTGCTCTCTCATGGAATGCTGGATTATTTGCAATAAATAGGGCAGCCTGGTTCTCACAGTGTAACTCCATGGGTAGAGGGATCACAACATGTAGATCACATAGCACTGCTCGAACCCACATCATTTCTGTACTGGCTTGAGCCATAGCCCTGTACTCAGACTCGACACTAGATCTTGCTACAACGGTTTGTTTCTTGCTTTTCCAAGAAACAAGAGAATTGCCAACAAATATTGCAAACCCTGAAGTGGATTTCCTGTCCTTGGGACAGCCTGCATAATCTGCGTCAGCATATGTAGATACAGAGAGTGTGTCTCCTTTCCTGAAGAGTAAACCTGAGCCTGGAGTTGATTTCAGATATCTCAATATCTTATGTAATGCATCCATATGTACCTGTCGAGGCTGCTCCATGAATTGACTCACTCGACTCACTGCAAATGCAATATCAGGTCTGGTGATTGTAACATAAATGAGCTTTCCAACCACCTCTCTGTATCTTCTCTTATCCACTTCATTGGTATCATCATCATATAGCTTCATACTCGGATCCATAGGAGTCGTGGATGGTCGACATCCCGTCATTCCTGTTTCTTCAAGCATATCTGTAACATACTTCGTTTGGGTCATCACAAGACCCTGTGCATTTCTAGCAAATTCCAACCCCAAGAAATACTTTAGGGTTCCCAGATCCTTCATCACAAATTGACTGCCGAGAAAATCTTTAGCCATCTTGATTCCCTGCTCATCATCTTCTGTAACAATAATATCATCAACATACACCATAATAGCCACAATACCTGTAGTTGTCTTCTGCACAAATAAGGAATGGTCTGCATTTGACCTCTTGAAGCCCTGTCGTTCAATCAGTTCAGAAAGCTTTTGAAACCACGCTCTAAGACTCTGTTTAAGGCCATATATATCGCCTTATGGAGTCTACAAACCTGTTCACACTCCCCCTTAGCAGCAAATCCCGGAGGCTGCTGCATATAGACCTCCTCGTGTAGATCTCCATATAAAAATGCGTTCTTCACATCAAGGTGAAATAGCGACCAATCCCGTGCTACCGCAACTGAAAGCAGGACACGTAAGGTAGAATGTCGAGCAACTGGAGAGAACGTGTCCATGTAATCAACTCTATATATCTGAGTAAAACCACGTGCTACAAGCCTCGCCTTGTACCGTTTCAGGCTTCCATCGGCATGGTATTTAACAGTAAATACCCCCTTGCAGCTAACAATAGACGCGCCAGGTGGTGGAGAAACAAGTGACCACTTACCACGGGACTGCAAAGCGGCCATTTCTTCTTCCATAGCAAGATGCCATTTGCTATCTTGGAGTGCCTCCTGGTAATTGCGTGGAATCTCGACGGTAGATAGGGCTAACGCAAATCTCTGGAAGTCTCCCGTCAGACGAAGAAATGAGATATGAGAAGCAAGTGGATAGGAAGCACAAGTACGCTTTTGCTTCCTAATAGCGATAGGCACGTTCAAGTCTCCATGATCATCATCCTGCTGTGGTTCCTGTATCAGTGGATCCTCAGACTCATCATTAGTAATCAAGTTATTAGAACCAACCTGAGGGCTGCTGGATGACTGGCCATGACCTTGAGCAGAGGAGGACCGACGAGTATAGTACTTTGGTAACGGTGGCACAATGGTCACTGGAGGTGGTAAGTGTGGAGGTGATGGCGCAGAGGGTAGCTGACTCATAGGAGGAGGTGGCATGTAGGAGACCTCGGTATCTGAATGGGGAGTAGTCATTTGGTCACCTGTAGGAGAGAAAAACATGACAGATTCAAAGAATGTGACATCAGCGCTAACGAAATATTTTCGACGTAGCGGATCAAAGCACCGATAGCCCTTCTGAGTCCTGGAGTACCCGACCAAGGTTGCAAAAGTCGGTAGTCGGTACTCGGTCGGTTGGGTCACTGACTAAGGATTAATCGGCAGTCGGGCGACTAATCGGATTTAGTCGGACTTTAATCGACTTTGAATTTTATAATTATTTTAAATATATAACTCATTTTTATACATATATTTACATAGATTTTGTACATTTATATACTACCATAATAAAATAAAAGAAAATATTGAATTTAAATAAAACATTAGGCATATTATACTAAGTTTGCTTATACAAAAAGTAAAACATTAAAAAAATACGGTATCTCCGAGCGAAAATTGGTCGATTAGCATACCTAGTCGGAATTAGTCGGTACTCGGTCGGCCACCCCACTGACTAGACTAGTCGGACCTACTAATCGGGCCAGTCGGGCGACTTTTACAACAGTGTACCCGACAAACACGTATTTGATAGCCCTGGGAGAGAGCTTATCAAGACATGGCACCAACTGATGGACAAAACAAACACAACCAAAGATACGAGGTGGAAGGGAGAACAACTCATTCTCAGGAAAGGCGAGAGAGAGGAGTTTTCTCATTTAAGATAGTTGAGGGCATGCGATTTATTAAGTAGCAAGCTGTGAGAACCGCATCACCCCAGAATGAGTTTGGAGCATGACTCTGAATAAGTAAGGTTCTAGTGATATCCAACAGATGACGATGTTTCCGCTCTGCAACACCATTCTGCTGTGAAGTGTAAGCACATGAAGTTTGATGAATTATACCACGAGATGAAAAGAACAAGGACAAAGTTCTAGTACAGAACTCCAAGGCATGTCAGGCCGCACAATTTTCACAGTAGAAGAGAAACCATTATGAACTTCATTGATAAACATTTGAATCACATTTCCTGCTTCAGATTTATTTTTCAACAGAAACACCCAAGACAAACGAGAAAAATCATCTACTATAACCAGATAAAACCTGTGTCCCTGGTGGTCAGGAACACGACTTGGACCCCAAATATCAATATGGACTAACTCAAATAGGGAGCTACTGCTCCGACTCTAACGATCTGGGAAAGTAGACCGATGATGCTTTCCCAACTGACATGCTTCACATTGAAAAGATGACTTCGGAGAAATCTGGGGCAGAACACGACAGAGCTTCTGGAGAGGGAGATGACCAAAACGGAGATGCCAGGTATATGGAGAGTCTGGTCCTGTAGGATGGAGAGATGTACCAATATAGGGAGTATTGACCAGACGGTAGAGACCATTTTGCTCACGGCCACATCCAATCACCTTGCCCGAGGTTATGTCCTGAAAAACAAGAGATGATGAGTCAAAAATAGCTCGATAGTTCAAATCCTTTGTAATCTGGCTAATAGACAGTAAATTCATAGAGAAATCAGGAGCGTATAACACATTCCGCAGGCTCACGAAAGGTGTCAACTGAACCTCCCCCTGTCCAGTGATTGGGGAATGTGTCCCATTGGCTATCACTACAGTTCGTCATGAGGAGACCGATCTATATATATTGAGCTGTTCTCTGTCCCCACAAAGATGATGGGTCGCTCCAGAATCTATAATCCAGTTGGAAATCATAGATCCATCACAAGAGGTGAGAGCAAAGGGACTACCTGTGGTACTGGCTGTGGCAGATGAACTAGCAGATGCAGAGACTGCCACATCTGACTAACCTCCAGGTGCTGTATCAGGAGGCATGATATTCCTCAGTCTAGCAACAAAATCTTCAAAAAGCTGATCCAACGAGGAAGGTGCAGGGGACTCAACTTGTTCTGCTACCCGAGCCGATGCAGGAAAGCCATGCTTAGAGTAGCATGTATCCTCAGAGTGACCAGGGCGACATCAATAGCTGCATGGTTGCCGAATTCGACCCCCCACGACCCCGGGGTCCTCGGCCACGGAAGTTAGAGGATCCACCTCTTGCTTCCATAGCTGAAGGTGTCTGGTTGGCAGTTGAGCTTGGGACAGTAATGCGACTCAACCGGCGAAAAGCTTCCTCCATAGGAGGAATGGTAGCATCAACAAGAATCTGAGACCGTGCAACATCATACTCTGGATCAAGTGCAGCCAGGAATACTCCTACCATGGTAGCATTCCTGTACGTCTTCTGCTGCTCAGGAGTGGCCGTCAACGACATGAAGCTATGGAGCTTCTCAAACATACCTCGTAGGGATGTATACAAAGAGTGAAGCGGTCGCCCATTCTGCTTGACAGTGAAAATATCATGTTGCAGCTGAAGTATCTTGGTCTCATTCCGTGCCTGTGAATATGTCGCCGCTAGGATATCCCACATAGCCTTAGCCGTGGACTGATGTAGTACATCGTTGGCGATTTCTATCATCAACGTCCCAGTCTCCCGGATAGCCAGACTTTGGCGTATACATCATCTGCCTCCCACGAGGCACTCACCCCAGTCTTCTCGATCGGCTCCTCTTCGGTAAGAATATGTTTCTTACCATTCGACTTCATCAGGCTCATGAACTGCATCGCCCAGAGCTCATATTGTCCCGTCCATCTTCACAATAGGCGCTGGACCTCTGAATGCGCCAGTGGCGGGTACATCAACCTTGTTTTCTGACATATTGCCGACAGAAGACTGCTACAGGTGTGAGAAATCAAAGTTTGTGTGTCTACACAAACATCTATGGGTTCGGGTGCACGTGTAGACTCGTGCACACCAACCCATCAACCAACGGAGGAAGCCGAGGCGGTACCCAAGCACAGGACAGCACGCGATGCGTGCTGTGCACGCAAGTCGAGCATGTTGTGCCCTACAGAACAAGCGCATGGTGCGCACGAGGGCAGATGCGCTGTGCACGCAAAGCAAGTGCGCGATGCGCGCGAGGACTGGCACGCTGTGCGCGCGAGGCTTGTGCGGTGACCTTGTGGCGGTGCCGGAGAGGAGGGGAAGCATGGGTGCACGCACGAGCCGAAGAGGCGCCGGAGAGGAGGCGCGACGCTGGAGCGGGTTGAAGGTGGGGTTAGGGTTTCTTGGGAATCGAGAGCTCCGGTCTAGGACCGCCGCTCTGATACCATGTTGGAGAAAATAAGAGCACTTGTTTATTTCTGAGAACCCTAGGCTCTCTTATATAGTAGAGAGTCCTATGGGTAAATTACATAAAGTAGATAGAAAAGAAAATAAGAAAGAAGTACGTATATAAATATGAAAACATAAATATCTTCACATTAACGTCACGAAGTACATAAACTACTGTTTCAGCTCCACGAGGAGCCTCGATTGTAAGCTACAAGTGGATATTTTCCATTAAGCAACATGCAGATGGGAGTGTGGATCGCTACAAGGCAAGGTTGGTGGTCCATGGCTTTACCCAGACATATGGGTGGATTATCAAAACACGTTTTCTCCAGTAGCGAGACACTCGGCGCTTCAGATTTTACTAGCAGTTGCAATTTCACGTGATTGACCGTTATTTCAGCTTGATGTGAAGAATGCATCTCTATGGAGATCAGCGCGAGGAAGTTTACATGCAGCAGCCATATGGGTTTACTACTGAGGGGGAGTCGCAGAAGGTATGCAAGCTACATCAGGCAATTTATGGCCTGAAGCAGAGTCCTAGAGTTTGGTACCAAAAGCTGTCAGAATTGATTGAGCAACAGGGGTTTAAGAGGTCCATTGCAGACCGCTCACTTTTTGTTCAGAAGACACAGAGAGGTACGGTTGCCATTCTTGTTTATGTAGATGACATTATTGTTACAGGAGATGATGCTCAGGGCATTCAGATAGCCAAGAAGTTCCTAGGTAAAGAGTTTGTGACCAAGGATCTTGGCACTTTTCACTACTTCCTGGGGTTAGAGTTTGCCAGGAATCATCGTGGCCTAGTGATGACCCAGAGAAAGTTTGTCTTGGCTCTCCTTTCTGAGACATGTATGACTGGATGCAAGCCTGCTACGACTCCTATGGATCCAAGTATGAAATTGTATGATGAGGACACTGAAGAAGTTGATAGCAAGAGGTACAGAGAACTAGTTGGGAAGCTTTTATATGTTACTATCACCAGGCCAGATATTATGTTTGTAGTAAGAAAGGTCAACCAATTCATGGAGCGGCCCAGAAAGACACATATGGATGCGATCTATATGATTTTGAGATATCTGAAGAATTCACCTGATTCTGGACTCTTATTCAGTAGGGATGCATCCTTGGAGTTAACAGTTTGTGCAGACGCTGACTAGGATGCCCCACGGATAGAAAGTCTACTTCATGGTTTGCAGTCTTTTTTGGACACTCACTTGTCTCATGGAAAAGCAAGAAGTAGACTGTAGTTGCTAGATCAAGTGCAGAATCTGAGTACAGAGCCATGACCCAAGGAAGTGAAGAGATGATGTGGGTTAGATCAGCGTTGACTGATCTTACCATAGAAGTTCCTCTTCCTATGGAACTCTTATGTGATAATCAAGCTGCATTATTCATTGCGAATAATCCTGCATTCCATGAACGAACAAAGCATATTGAGGTGGACTGCCATTACACTCGAGACTTGATACAGAAAGGACTCATATCTACCTCTCATGTGTCTACAGGAGATCAGACGGCAAATATCTTTACCAAGGCTCTATCTCGAAGTCCTTTTCAGATTGTTGTTCCAAGCTGAGCATGATATATATATATATATGCTCCAGCTTGAGGGGGAGTGTTAAGATAAATATATTGTTATGTCTCTCTTATGTAATTTCAGTTTCTCTGAGTACTTATCATGTAATTAACCCAAGGGCTATTATCCTATATATGCTTTGGCTGTATTATTGGAGCGGGCAATTGATGTAGGCTGGTATGAAGGCTTTCGGGTGGATAACATCTTTATCCCGATTCTACAGTATGCGGACGATACGCTTCTCTTTCTTGGAGGGTCTCCGGAGCAGAACATCAATACAACGCAGATCGTGCAGATCTTCAGCAGTATCTCGGGACTTCAGATAAATAGGAGCAAGTCGACGGTGGTGCCCTTCCATTTAGGGGAGGCCGAGCGTTCTGAGTTGGAGGATGTGACCGGTTGTTGGTTGGGTGAATTGCCGATCACCTACCTGGGGCTTCCCCTGGTGGTGGGGAAATTAAAGAAGTCAGACTAGGATGAGGTGATCCAGAAGATTGAGCAAAGACTAGTCGGATGGAAGGCGCTCGAGGGGGGGGGGCTCGTTCTACTTCGACACGTCCTTGCGACGATCCCGACCTTCTTCTTCTCGACTCGTCTCATGCCGGTTGAGGTTAGGAAGAAGGTGGATTCTCTGATGAGGTGATTCTTTTAGTCGAGTGGGAAGCAACAAAGGTCTGGGCTGCATCTTGTGAGATGGGATTAGATTACCAGGGAGCGTGAGTAAGGGGGCCTTGGGGTGTGGGACATTGAGTACATGAACAAGGCCTTGCTTGCTAAATGGGTGTGCGCGTCTGGGGGTCGTAAAATGGCCTTGCGGTCTCCCTACTCAGAAAATTGTACGCTGTCAAGGGTGAGCTCGTGGCGGGCTCGACGAGATATTAGTCCGCGCTTTGGATGGGAATCCGCAAGGTGTTGCCGTTGTTAGCACAGAAGATGCACCCGTGTATGGGGGATGATAATGTGTTTAGATTATGGCTTGACAATTGGTCCGGTGATGGCCCCTTGAAGGCTAGATTCCCACATCTTTTCGCTCTGGCATCGGAGAAGAATTGCTCGCTTGTTCAGGCGACCGATGCGGGTAGCTGGTTGCCACGTTTTAGCAACGCTTTGTCTGACCAACGCTCGGAGGATTTCATCGGGATGGTGGGGGAGATCGCGCAACCAGACTCCTTTACGCGGGAGCGCGATCATTTCTTGTGGGGTGGATCCAGTTTTATCGGTGAAGACGATGTATAAGGAGATGCGAAGGAACTTGGAGAACCGGGACCTGACGTTGCTTCAAGACTTGAAAATTGTGTGGGCGGATAACATTTCGAGCCGTGCCAAGTTCTTTTTATGGTGCTTCAGAAGAGGACGACTAATCGATAAGGTGAGGAGGAGCCGCCTTCTTCACTTGGATGACGTATCCTGTGACAGATGCCTTGGTAATGTGGAGGACTCCGATCACCTGTTTTTCACGTGCCCCTCCTCAACATAGGCTTGGAGTGGAGCTGGGTGCGATTGGGTTGCGACGGGAGGTTCGACGGATTTCTGGACCTCCATCAGGCAGGTGGGTGGCAACTCCCAAGCTGACAGCGCGAGGCCTTTTGCTGTTTTATGGTGCATTTGGATTGCAAGAAATGAGGTTATCTTCAAAAATCAGACGCTTCGCTACAAAAATATAATTTGCCATGTAAACTCCTTGTATCGTCTTTGGCTATTACGATAATGCACTCTAATCTTTACCCAATAAATCATATCGAGTGGTGAATCTCGCTTAGGGATTTCACCTTATTTTACATAAAAAAGAAGGTAACATGTAACCTCAAAATGGACAGAACAATGACAATATGTGCATGGCTAATGCAGGTGTCTGCCTCTTCTGCCACAGACACCTCGTCCTCTGAATTGAGATGGACCTCTTCTGTCGCGAGTTGTGATCATCACAGAGGAGGTCTGTGTGGTGGATGTAGAAGAAATCATGATCTTTTCAAGTCTATTGTAGGCCTCCTCCCTAGGAGCCGAGGTAAGACACACTCGTAAGAAATTAGGTGCGTGTTTCATTTCTCACCTGAGATTAATTGGCAGCGAGGATGTCCCACATTGCCTTGGTTGCAGCTAAAGGATGTCATTGCCCATCTCCGTGATCAGCTTACCGGATAGTCATACTCACGCATATGCATTGTCTTGCTTCCACAAGGCATTCACCCTAATCTTGTGTTTGCTGGCTCAAATTTCATCAGGATGTGCTTCTTGTTATTGCACTGCATGATGGTCATAACCTGCATGGACCACAACGTAGTTGATCCCATCCATCTTGACAATGAGCGTCGAACCCTTGAAGACATCGAAGGAAGACAAATCACTCTTGGTTCTTGACATGATGGTATAAAAGCCGGTACAAACTCGACTAGAAGGTGTCTACACGAACATATAGGAAATCAATTGTGTATGGACTCATACCATCGTTCCTATCAACGTCGGTGTCTTTCTAGGGTGCTTAATGGAGCTTAGAGATTTGATTTCGCCCAAAAACAACCCAATTCAGGCTGTTTGGCATATTTTGGGTGAATTTAGGGCGCCCACGAAGACCTGGCAGAAGTCCTAGGAGGCAATGGATGGCTAGCACACCTTCAGAAGTACCTATGGTTACATGCAACACCTAGGAGGGGTCCGACAAGGCCCCAACTGCTTGCTGCAGCGACATTAGGGGCCGTGAGGTGGCAGCGCGCTCACTTGGAACCGCCGGCGGTGGCTGCAACCACCTGGTCAGCGATGGTGGTGGCAGCAACAAGCACTTTGAGGGATGTTGGGTCTCGCATAGTGGCGAGAAGAGGCCCTACTGGAGAGAGACGACAATGAGGTGAGGCTAGCGTGTAGGAATCGTCGCTCTGATGTCATGTGGAGAGAAAATAATGACTTGCTTGAGGCTCTAGAGTTCTCTTATATAGAGTGGAGAAACTCTCTTGGGCAAATTACATAATTGAGATGAAAGAAAAAGAAAATACATAGAACATTAAATGATAAAATAACTCTCAACACTTAGGGTGCATTTGGATGCAAGGATAAATTGGTAGATGCTTTAACCTTTTTTGAGGGATAAGATGGTGGGTAAGCTGTTTGTTTGATTTGTTGTTGTGATAGTGGGGTAGTTGTTAGAATGGGTTGAATGATGCGACTTTTATTTCAGTTTGAAAGAATGATTGATTGATGATTATTTTATAATTTTTATATGATACGATGTGATAATATATTTTTTTGTTTAAATAGAACATGGAGAAGAGATTAATTTGGGATTTGATTGGAAAAAAGAGAGAAAGAGGTATCAATGGGGATTTGATTTAAAAGAGAGAGAGTTGGTGGGGCCTACAAGGATTTGAAGGAGGGTAATAAGGTGGGTAACCTAGTGGAAAGCTGGTGGGCATCCCTTTTTTTTGGAAATGTAACTAAGTGAACAAAGCCTTATTGTGAGGAAATTAAGGTGTGAGTGAGACCTATATATAGGGCCTTGTACTACAGGTTTCAATGAGAAAAATCGCCATGGCCCTTGTCGAATCGCTTGATTTTAAGTTTTGATATAATATCAGGTACCATTTCTCTTTTTTTAAAGCTTTCAACACAACTATATGAACGGTATCAGTGTATGGGTAAACAAATAAAATTCAGGGATTAATAGACATAGACAAGAAGTTGGCAGGTAGATTTGAAGTCCACCAACTATAAACACAGGTTAAATTGCAGGTTTAAATGCCAACACAAAATTTGTACAGTTAATGTAGGCAGTAACTTTCACTGATAGAATGCTATGACAGGATATTCTATCAACTAATGTTCTGGTACATGCACATCAATGAAAGGAGGGGGCAGGGGAGGAAGGGACTACGCGCACCAGTGACCCTGCTCGGATACCAAGAAAATCATGTGATCCATATCTTTATTGAATTCTGTAGCTCTTTATATAATCACAAGAGCTCATTGGTATCTTTAACGAGAACTAAACTAAACACAATTTAAAAATATCATATCCTTCAACAAATTATTTATCGTAATTGTTGAGGAAAATGAATGACTTAATTAATGAGAGGCTCTAGGGTTCTCTTATATATAGGAGAGGAATCTACTGGACAAATTACTAGGAGAGGACAAAAGAAATAGAAAATAAGCAAAACAATAATAATAACAACAAATATCTCAACACTCCCCCTCAAGTTGGAGCGTAGATATCGATCAAACTCAGCTTGGAACAACATCTCTGATAAGGTCCTCTGGCTAGAGCCTAGTAAGATCTGCAGTTTGGTCTCCAGAGCTGACATGCATAGTGGACATAAGGCCCTTATGTATCTTGTCACGAGTGTAGTGACAATCCACATCTATGTGCTTCGTCATCTCATGAATGACTGGGTTGTTGGCAATAAAGGGAGCAGCCTGATTGTCACATTTGAGGTGCATGGGAAGAGGCACCTCCATAGTCAGGTTATTAAGAAAAGATCTGACCCACATCATCTCTGTGCTAGCCTATGCCATGGTCATGTACTCTAACTCAGCACTTGATCTGGCAACCACAATCTGCTTCTTGCTTTTCCATGAAACCATGGAATTCTCTATGAACACAACAAAGCCTGATGTAGACTTCCTATCCTTTGGACATCCAACATCATCTGAATCTGCACATGCAGTAACTGAAGAGATGCACCTCTATTGAAAAGAAAGTCTTGTACTAGGTGAAGTCTTCAGATATCTCATAATCATATGGACTGCATCTATATGTGTCTGTTTGGGCTGCTCCATAAATTAACTCACTTTGCTCACGATAAAGGATATGTTGGGCTTGGTAATCATCACATATAGTAGCTTGCCAACAAGCTCCATGTACCTCCTCTTGTCGACCTCCTTAATGTCATCATCATAGAGCTTCATACTCATGTCAATAGCAGTAGTGGCAGGTCTGCAATCTGCCATGCCTGTCTCTAAAAGAAGGTCTGTAGCTTACTTCCTCTGGGTCATCATAAGATCTCGTTGGTTCCTAGCAAACTCTAGTCCGAGGAAGTAACGTAAATGTCCACGGTCCTTGGTCACAAACTATTGACCTAGAAAATCCTTGGCACTCGAAATGCCTTGCTCGTCATTCTCTGTAACAATAATGTCATCAATATAAACAAGAATGATAATAATACCTCTCTGGTCATGTGCACAAATAAAGAGTGATCAGTAGTCGATCGCATAAACCCATGCTGCTCTATCTGTTCCGAGAGCTTCTGGAACCATGCTCTTGGACTCTTCTTAAGGCCATATATAGTCTTGTGTAGCATGCAAACCTTCTGACACTCCCCCTCACCAGTAAACCCAGGTGGTTGTTGCTTGTAGACCTCCTTCTATAAATCACCATAGAGGAAGGCATTCTTCACATCAAGCTAGTAAAGGGCTCAATCTCGTGTCACAACAACGAGTAGAATATGCATAGTAGAGTGTCTGGCAACTGGAGAGAAAGTATCCTGATAGTCCACCTCATATGTTCGGGTGAACCCACGTGCCACAAGTTTCACCTTATAGCGATCCACGCTGCCATCTGCACGGTGTCCCACAGTGAACATCCATTTGCCCACAACGGACGCCCCAATTGGAGCAGAAACAAGACTCCATGTACCACGTGATTGTAGCGCGACCATTTCCTCCTCCATAGCTAACCTCCATTGACTGTCTTGAAAAGCCTCCTAATATGACCGTTGTATCTCCACAGCTGATAGTGTCAGGGTAAATCTCCTGAAATCCTCTGACAACTTGCTCAAGGAAATCTGGGCTGCAAGAGGATAAGTAGAACACTTACGTTGCAGCTTGCGAAGAGCAATCAACACATCAAGATCATCTGCCAAGTCCGTAACTTGTGAGTTCCCCTTTTTGAGAGGGCACCCTCTCATCCTATATGGAATCGTGCTGCACAAACAACTCAGTAGTGCCATCATTAGAAATCAGTGTTGAGGAAAGTGGCCAAGTAAATCGCATACTCGGCTGCATACTCGTACTTGGTAACCTTATCCTTCGGTTATGGTGAAACAGTCATGTATGCGGTTTGGTTTGCATACTCGACATAGTATATCCCCTATGCAGCCTACCTGACCGCTTTCCTAAATAAATATTTTTTTATTATCCACATAATAACATAAAACCATATACTCCCTGCATATGACCGCCTACCTTCCCGCATAAAACTGCATATTCCCCACTTACTCTTTCGATCGAGGATATTAACATAATATTAAATTTTTATTTATATTTTTAATAATAAAGTTACCAAACCGCATAAAAACGCATACTCCCCGCATACCACATACTCTTTATGCAATGACCCCTCTGACTGAATACCGCATAGCGCCTTCCTGAACATTGGTAGAAACAATGTGCTCATTACATACTTGAGACGTGCTGGATGACGGGTAAGGCTTGTAAACATGGGTGATTGAGCGAGACCTGCGAGTTAAAACACGAGGCAAAAACTATGTCACGGTAGAAAGAGGAGCCACATGAGCAGGTGTAAGTGGTGGCGGCGGTGGAGGTGGTGGTTGAAGCGGTAGTGGTTGTATCACAGTAGGAGGCATGTAGATCTCAGCATCAGAGTCAGACGAAGCAAGTCTATCATTTGTAGGAGAAAAATACATGATAAACTCAAAGAAAGTGACATCAGCACTGACAAAGTACTTCCGCTTGAGCAGATCAAAGTAGCGGTACCCTTTCTGTGTACAAGAGTAGCCAACAAAATACACTTGCCAGCTCTGGGAGAGAGCTTGTCACGACCATGAGAGACATCATGAACAAATGCAACAGAATTAAACACATAAGGAGTAAGGGAGAAAAGATCATTATCGGAAAACGCAGTCGAGAAAGGAATGTTCTCTCCCAACACGGACGAGGGCATGCGGTTAACCAGATAGCATGCAGTGAGGACAATATCTCTCAATCAAGCATGAGGAGCACGTCTCTATATCGGCAAAGTTCTGGTCACATCAAGTAAGTGACAGTGTTTGCGCCTAGCAACACTGTTCTGTTGGGAAGTTTAGGCACCCGAGATCTGATGAACAATGGCTAGAGATCTAAGGAACTCAGAAAGCTGTAAAGTGCAAAATCCTAAAACATTTTCAGAACGAAGATATTTGACTTTGGCAGAAAAAATATTCATTATCTCATTAAGAAAATACTTGATTACAAATCTAGCCTTAGAGTTATTCTTTAATAAAAAGACCCATGACAGTCTAGAAAAATTATCGGCAACAACAAGATAAAAACTGTGTCCCTGGTGATTAGAACACGACTCGGACCCCAAATGTCTAAATGTAGGAGCTCAAACAACTGAGAACTTCTCCGACTCTGATCGGATGGAAAGGAAGAACGGTGATGCTTCCCAAGCTAGCATGCTGCACACTAAAAGGAGGATCTCGTATAAATCTGAGGGAGAACATGACACAACTTCTATATAGGAAGGTGGCAAAAATGAAGATGCCACAGATATGGAGAGTTAGGTCCAGTAGGTATAGTAGAAGTGCCCATATGAAGAGATTGGACCAGTCTATATAGCCTATGTTGCTCACGATCACATCCAATCACCCTGCCTGTAAGTATGTCCTGAAACACAAGAGACGTGTGGTCAAAAATGACATGATAATGCAGATCCTTAGTAGTCTGACTAATGGAAAGTAAATTCATCTAGAAGTCAGGGGTATATATAACATTATGAAGATGCATGGACGGCGTCAAATTCACCTCCTCCGGTCCTGTAATGGGTAAGTCGTCGTCGTTAGCAATGACAACCCATCTGTCAGGTGGTAGTCTTGTAGGACCTCAACTGCGCTCTGTCTCCACATAGGTGATGTGAAGTACCAGAGTCCATAATTCAGTCTGTCATGTCTTCACCAGTACTACCAGTAAAAGCATAGGCGATACTTGAGGAGCTCGAAGAGGCTCTGGCTGCGGCTGTGATATCTGTAGTGGTGGTGCCAGCAGTAGGAGTCATGATCTCTCGAATACGAGAGACAATATCATCCAAGCAATGATAGGCGTGGGAAGCTCGAGTCTCTGAAGGCTCGATCTATTCTGCTATGTGACCCAAAACATGATACCCATGCTTCAGGTAACACGTATCCTCTGCATTTCCCGATCGACGAAAAAAGGTGCAAGGACCATGCAGACGTCCACCACCTCTACCACGAGGGGTGCGTCCTCTAGACTGGGTCGGTCGTCCTCGTCCTCGAGAAGCGACCATAGCAGAAGAGGGCGGAGGAATGGTCGTAGAAGATGGTTGTAGGCCTCCTCCATAGGAGGTATGGTAGCTCTAGTGAGAAGCTGTGTGCGCGCTGCATCATACTGATACTTTTTATCAAGGCCTGCCTTGAAAACTCCAACCATTGTGGAGTTCCTATAAGACTTCTACTGCTCTAGAGATATCGTAATAGGCATATAGCTATTAAGCTTCTCGAACATGCCATGGAGTGAAGAGTAGTACACGTGCAGAGGACAACTATTCTGCTTGGCATTATAAATATCAAACTGTAGATGAAGTATCTTTGCCTCATTCTTCGCTGCCACATTGCCTTATCGGTGGGCTGGTTCGGAATATCTTTAGTTATCTTTGTAGTGAGGGTCCTACATAGACAAACATGTGCATACACGTCATCTTGCTTTTAAGAAGCATTTGCTCCTATCATATCCATTGGCTCTGGATCTATCAGGATGTGCTCCTTGTTTTTACACTGTATGAGGGTGAGAAATTGCATGGATCACAGCTCATAGTTGGTTCCATCTACTAGCGATGAGAGCCGGGCCCTTGAAGGTTCCGGACGAAAAAAATGTTATCCTTGTTCTCTGACATGACAGTAAAACTGCCGAATAACGGAACTCAAATGTGAAGTAGACTGCTATAAACGAGTCTACATTATTATACAGAGGATTGGTTGTACGTGTAGGCTCATACAACCATCCTTATCAATCTTCGCTACTCGCTAGATCCAGAAAAACACGATTTATAGGTCTGAAATCATGTTTTCCGGTCAAAATCAGACCGATCCGAACTGCAGATCGAGCTGCAGAGATGCGCAGAATTGCACGGCAGGGTCGGAGATGGCCTGAGAGGGCCAGGGCGGCCTGCGTGGCCGGGAGGGGTGACCTGCTGCGGTCGGAAGCGGCCTGCGGCGGCTGGGATGTGGCCTGCGGCCTGGGCTGCAGGCCGACCTGGGCTGCGGGGGTGCGAAGGGTGGCGGCCGACGGCGGCCTGGAGGCTGACTGCCAGTGACGACGGTGCGAGGAGGGTGTGGGTAGGGTAGGGTTAGGGTGAGATATGGGAACTCTGATATAGGATCGTCGCTCCGATACCATGTTGAGGAAAATTAACGACTTAATAATGAAAAGCTCTAAGATTCTGTTATATAGGAGAGGAATCTATTGGGCTAATTACAAGACAAAAGAAATATAAAATAAGGAAAACTATAATAATAATAACAAATTTCTCAACAGTAATTCATATATAGGTTATCAATCTTCTTCTGTCATTTTGTGTTTTTGTCAAATTATCTTTCATTTTAGTATCAAAGTTGCACTTTATGAGAACTTTCGAAAACGTATCATGTTTTAGGGTTCAACCAACCAGCTGGAACTGTTGGAAAAGATGAATAATAGAGTAGCGGAGGAATATGAAGGCTTTGGAGATGTTGCTTCTGGCCTTAGATCGTACGTCGAGCAACTGAACAAGAAAAAAGGAAGCTTTGAGGACTATGTGAAACAAATAGATGCTATTGATCAGCAGGTTACTGAATTTGAGGCTGTTATTTCAATGCTTGACAAGCATGTTTCTTTACTGGAGTCTAAGGTTCGGGCTGCATATGGCAGCCATCCTGCCTAGGCATCTGCTTTCAAGTTGGCAGCCATATGTAACACTTGCTTGTCAAGCATTGAAATCACAACCTCAAATTCAGTAGCCTGCTTCGAAGCTTCGATTTTCACAGATATACTTTTTTGAGTAATCAGAGAGAACATCGAATTCGGAGAGTACATCGTGGGGAGATTCACGAAGGTCATCTACTTACTCTTGAAAGACACTGAGCCTTTTCGCATTTTTATCAGTGCTTAAATGTAGACTATCAAATAGCTTAAAAGTTCAAAGCACTGATCTATTTTTTTTCTGGTCCTTTCCTGTGATATGAAACACCATATTCCAGTGTTGATATGTAGTTTCTTAAAGAGTGTGTGCTCCAATTTGATATTTAGGGAAAATCAAGTTCTTTGACAGATTAAAACAAATTTAATGCAATTTGGTATTCTATAAAAGCATTTTCTATTCTTAAAGTAGTAGCTGTCATATTAATCTTTCCTTTTATGAGTTTGTTAAATTCTCATATGACTCTACTATAAGTTGTTTCTCCCACTGCGAGCATTTGCTTTGATGATTATTGTTGTTGATTGCCAGATGAATGCTGAAATTTTCGAAGGTTTACCCCATGTGAACCTTTTTAAGATTATTATGGAGGGGGTCATGTTATTTGTCCATCTCGAAAGAGAATGCAAACAAGCAAAAAAAATGAGGTTAGAGGTGTATGCTGCACAAACCAAAGAGACAAAAGCAAGAAATTTGTTTAGGGAAAAGTGAGAAAGTTGGATTTTGTCCAGAGCCGTTTTGATTGTTCGTTGCAGATTTCTCCTGTATATTTAAAAGTAAATTACACCAAAGTCCATGAACTATAAACCAGATTTCAATGTCGTACTTGAACGTTAAAAGCTAACAATGCAGTATCTAAAATGTACTAAGCCTTCTCCCACGATAAGTAGGGTCGGCTACATGGATTCTTGCTCAAATCCATGTTGAAAAATTCGACTATTTTTTACGCAATGCAGTATCTAATCTTTAATATTTGTCTCGATGCTGTTTTGAACTATTGTGATTTAAAGTTAGAAATATCTAATGATTAACTAAATTTCAATAGTCAAGGTCTATATTGATCCAATACTTAAAGATCATGTACCACATTGTACCTTTTAAAGTTCATGTAAGACATTGAAATCTAGTTTATAGTTCAGGGACTTTTGTGTAAGTTACTGTATATTTGATTGTCGCACGGGAGCGTTCTTTGCTATTTTGATTACTTCACATATGGGAATGGCTATGTTCTTTAGAATGAAGAAAGTACGAGGGCATGAGAGATGGGTGTCTGTCGAGCACAACTGAGTCGAGTTGACCCCAACTGGGACTTGAGCTCGATAAGAAAACATGGTCTCGAGCTCGGACTTGATAAGGTTCGAGCCCTTGAATGCTGTCTTGAATTCGAACTTGTTAAGTTCGAGCTGGCTCATGAGCCTCTTAATGAGTCGAGTTTAACGAGTTGAGGCCACGTTAAGTACGAAACAAGCTTACTAGTGGACCCTTCCCCTAAAAATTAATGTAATATCATGTAGGCCGATGGCCCACATATTAGATATTAGCCAAAAGACTGAGAAAGGCATGCTTTGTAATGAGTGAGGAATTGGTCTGCCTTTATAGCTGCTCTACCTCTCGTTACTTCTCGGCTCAATCGATGTGGGACTAAAACTTGTTCCCAGTTTGTGATCTTATCAAGCTGATCACGACCCAACTCGAACCTCGACTCGATAACCCTAACGATCCACAAATCCAACTTGAGCTTGAGCTCGATAAGTTTTCAAGTCGAGCTCACGAGCTCTTAATGAACTGAGCTCGAGTTGAGCTCATTGAGCTCCCGCTCAATAGAAACCCCTAAATGCAGGACCTAAAGATTGGGTAGTGGTGGTAGTCATCTGGATGTGATCCCCCTGCTTTAAGAGGGTTCACAACATTGGGTATTGTGAGGTTCCCCTCCCTCTGTTTGCGCAACAAGGGAGGAGCTCCATCCTCGCATAAACCACTCCTCTCAGGTGGTTTCCACCTAATCGGGTATTTGGGTAACCCAGTCGGAGTAGAAATATCAAAGAGGTGCTTTGATTCCATACAATTTTATTGGTTTTATTTTGCCTATACGAATTTCATGGTGGTTTCAGAATATTTTTGCGATTTCCGATTTTTGATTCTTTAGAACATTTGCATTTAGATAATACCACATTTGTATCATCTGAGTTATCATCTCACAAATTTTACTTTCACTACCTATGGATATTAGCGTGTGCATTACATGGGGTAGTACTAGTTTATATCAAGTTGGATCTATTTAAACGCTGCTGCCTTAACCTAAGCTGACATTTATCTAACATTGTTATGTTATGTTGCCTCAGCTTCAGCCACCCTAGACTAAGTTGACAGTTAACAACAAACACCGACCTTCAGCTCTGATACGTTCAAAATGTGGCCTAGAATGTCTTTAATTGTTCAAAACAAAAGAATAAACACATACATGATTTATGGAATGATTTGGCATATTGATACAACTATAACAATAGCTGGTTGCAAAAAAAAATTGCTGAACATAATTTGGTCTTGGCTACATTTATCTTGTTAATTTTGCAAAATAGAAGAAGAAACAACCTCTCAGTGACTCAATTGGGATTTAAAATTCAGACCGACCGTTCAATCGATTACATCGATAATTGAAGGGAAAGTAGTCCAACTATGTAGTTTTCACTTAAAAGATAAAAACTAGTCAAAATTAGTTAAAATCCGTTGAGACCGCTTAACTTGGTTGAACTGGTTGAACCCTCTCGATTGAAACAAATGACCAGTTCAATCGTCATTTTCTCAACAAAAAAATAATATTTAATTATTGAATAGATGCAAATTTTTTTTTAAAAAAATGTATACTAACTCCTTCCATATTTTCTTCAGCTTAAGCATGCTCGCAGAGCATGTGTATCAATGACTCAATATTCTCTCTCGTCGTCTTTCATGAGCATCACCTCTTCCATTGTACCTTTTGTATTTTGTTGCCCCCTCAAACAATAACAAAGGATGCCTCCAAATCACGAAGAAGTTGCTATGATCAAACTTTGAGAAGCAACGATCTGCAGTCCTTGTCGTCAATTAATATTTTACCAGTTTTTCAAACTTGTTGTAACGTCCCGGGCTTAGGTTCCCGGTCCGTTAGCGGAGCAGTACTGGCTCGGACAACCTCTTGGGATCGGGTCCATACGGACCCGATTAACCACTCCCAAAATGCTTAAGCCGGGTTGTTTCGGTAGTAATCTCTTTACTTTTTATTCCACCCGGAAATTTTATATTTCCACGGTATGGGACAATTTTGAGGTTTTTACAACCTCCCCCACTTATATTCGCAACGTCCTCGTTGCGACATAGTCCATCACTTTATTCCCAGTGATAGTGGCGGCTGCACGCTCCGGGTAGCCATTTCCTCCAACCTCTTTGTAGGGGCGGCTCCACCTCTCGGGTAGCCCTTTCCACTATCAGAGAGAATTTGGCTATGATACCATTTGTAACGTCCCGGGCTTAGGTCCCTGGTCCGTTAGCAGAGCAGTACTGGCCCGGACAACCTCTTGGGATCGGGCCCATACGGACCCGATTAACCACTCCCAAAATGCTTAAGCTGGGTTGTTTCGGTAGTAATCTCCTTACTTTTTATCCTTCCCGGAAATTTTATATTTCCACGGTATGGGACAATCTTGAGGTTTTTACAACCTCCCCCACTTATATTCGCAACATCCTCGTTGTGACATAGCCCATCACTTTATTCCCAGTGATAGTGGCGGCTGGCACGGTCCGGGTAGCCATTTCCTCCAACCTCTTTGTAGGGGCGGCTCTACCTCTCGGGTAGCCCTTTCCACTATCAGAGAGAATTTGGCTTTGATACCATTTGTAACGTCCCGGGCTTAGGTCCCCGGTCCGTTAGCGGAGCAGTACTGGCCCGGACAACCTCTTGGGATCGGGCCCATACGGACCCGATTAACCACTCCCAAAATGCTTAAGCCGGGTTTTTTCGGTAGTAATCTCCTTACTTTTTATCCCACCCGGAAATTTTATATTTCCACGGTATGGGACAATTTTGAGGTTTTTACAACCTCCCCCACTTATATTCGCAACGTCCTCGTTGCGACATAGCCCATCACTTTATTCCCAGCGATAGTGGCGGCTGCAAGCTCCGGGTAGCCATTTCCTCCAACCTCTTTGTAGGGGCGGCTCCACCTCTCGGGTAGCCCTTTCCACTATCAGAGAGAATTTAGCTCTGATACCATTTGTAACGTCCCGGGCTTAGGTCCCCGGTCCGTTAGCGGAGCAGTACTGGCCCGGACAACCTCTTGGGATCGGGCCCATACAGACCTGATTCACCACTCCCAAAATGCTTAAGCCGGGTTGTTTCGGTAGTAATCTCCTTACTTTTTATCCCATCCGGAAATTTTATATTTCCACGGTATGGGACAATTTTGAGGTTTTTACAACCTCCCCCACTTATATTCGCAACGTCCTCGTTGCGACATAGCCCATCACTTTATTCCCACTGATAGTGGCGGCTGCACGCTCCGGGTAGCCATTTCCTCCAACCTCTTTGTAGGGGCGGCTCCACCTCTCGGGTAGCCCTTTCCACTATCAGAGAGAATTTGGCTCTGATACCATTTGTAACATCCCGGGCTTAGGTCCCCGGTCCGTTAGCTTAGCAGTACTGGCCCGGACAACCTCTTGGGATCGGGCCCATACGGACCCGATTAACCACTCCCAAAATGCTTAAGCTGGGTTGTTTCGGTAGTAATCTCCTTACTTTTTATCCCATCCGGAAATTTTATATTTCCACGGTATGGGACAATCTTGAGGTTTTTACAACCTCCTCCACTTATATTCGCAACGTCCTCGTTGCGACATAGCCCATCACTTTATTCCCAGTGATAGTGGCGGCTGCACGCTCCGGGTAGCCATTTCCTCCAACCTCTTTGTAGGGGCGGCTCCACCTCTCGGGTAGCCCTTTCCACTATCAGAGAGAATTTGGCTCTGATACCATTTGTAACGTCCCGGGCTAAGGTCCCTGGTCCGTTAGCGGAGCAGTACTGGCCCGGACAACCTCTTGGGATCGGGCCCATACGGATCTGATTAACCACTCCCAAAATGCTTAAGCCGGGTTTTTTCGGTAGTAATCTCCTTACTTTTTATCCCACCCGGAAATTTTATATTTCCACGGTATGGGACAATTTTGAGGTTTTTACAACCTCCCCCACTTATATTCGCAACGTCCTCGTTGCGACATAGACCATCACTTTATTCTCAGTGATAGTGGCGGCTGCACGCTCCGGGTAGCCATTTCCTCCAACCTCTTTGTAGGGGCGGCTCCACCTCTCGGGTAGCCCTTTCCACTATCAGAGAGAATTTGGCTCTGATACCATTTGTAATGTCCCGGGCTTAGGTCCCCGGTCCGTTAGCGGAGCAGTACTGGCCCGGACAACCTCTTGGGATCGGGCCCATACGGACCCAATTCACCACTCCCAAAATGCTTAAGCCGGGTTGTTTCGGTAGTAATCTCCTTACTTTTTATCCCACCTGGAAATTTTATATTTCCACGACAATTTTGAGGTTTTTACACTTGTTAGCATTAAACATTACATATGTGTGTGTTTATAACACAATATAATTAAATATATGATGTAACACAATGCATACTTATGGGAGTGAAATATCGGTCAAACATGGTTCAACTCCATTAAACAATATGAATCAAACCGACAAAATATTGGTATTTTTACACTATGAACCATGAAAACTATGTAAATCACCTTTTCGACCTTGTAATCTTCAACATTATCACCCAACCTCTCAAACTTGTTCACTCTTACACTATAGGCCATGCGGTAACTCCCATCCAATTGACGGTTGAAGTAAACGAATCGTCAAAGATACAAGATATCCACCCCTCATCTTACACCATATTTACGAACAATACCTTTCCCCGTCTTCTTCTCCCTCCTCTTCTCTCCCCTCTCCTCCATTCCCCCTCCCCCCTTTCCTTCATGATACTTCCAAGCGATGAAGATCTAAGAAGTGTCTCGATCCTCTTGTTCGTGACTCGCCTCTTCGTTGTCGAGCTGCCTCAAATTGCAGCTGTTTGCTCGATTCCTAAAGAATCGGCTCAAGGTCGTATCCGAAAAAAATATAGTACAAAACATATTAATTCTTAACTGGAATATAGTGACGACAAATAATCCAGTATTCCGAGATACAGGAACAAAACAAAAATTTCAAATTACAATAGAAATTATTCAGCAACCAGATTATATTGTATATGCAAATGCTTGAACCTGTGAATCAAGCAACATTTCTGATAACTTCTAAAATACCATTGGAAGTTGAAATTGTAGCACTGATTGTTCTTCAGCAATTCAAAACAGACGAGTGGAATGGATGAATTGCCATGGCTTCTTCCTCCGTCTACCATGACACCACCTTAACTCTCCAAGTAGCAAAAGAAAATCGTCACCTCCAGTTGGCCCTCTTCGACGTCAGATTTGAAAACATGGGAAGAAACCCAACTCACACCTTGGAGGTCTCCATGGAAGGACCATCAAAGGAAATGGTGCATGGTCCTGGCACCTTATCGTCATCCAGACCTTCGACTCCGATGCCCCCATGCCATCTTCTTCACTTCCAACCCTCCCATACTACCTCTGAGCACCTCAAACGCGGCACCTGCCTCAACTTCCCCGTCATCCCTCGCATAGCCCACCTCCTCCCTCTCCCCCACTGCAAGCGAGCCCCTCCTTTACCACTTACATACCCCTCTTGGAGGAATTTTCGTCTCAGGTGTAAGTTATTAAACTTACTTTCCTTGGACGATAGGTATTTTTTTATTATTTACCGTAGGTAAGCCGTCTCTTGAAGATGTGGCTTTAGTTAAGTCAAAGCCACTTCTTCAAGAGGCGGCTTTAGTCCAAAACAGAAAAAAAGAGAAGCAACAACTCTGCCTATGCCAGCAGAGCTGCTGCTTCTCCTTTTTAAGGAAATATAAATTTGATTTAAATCATATAACATGGGAATGATACAACATGTGAATCAAATATGGTATAACACAAGTTAATACGACATAGTTCATAGATTAGTTGGATAAAAGGTTTACATATAACATGGAAAATCATACAATATGGGAACTACAAAACTCAAGACAATATCCCATGTCTTATAAAGAGATGGGGCACAAACTACTGCAAATGGATATATGGTTCTTCGTTTGAGTTGCCGTGGAAGCATGAGAGAAGAGAAACGAGTTGCGACTTCAATTCAAAATGTCCGTGGATCGGCAGAATCTAGATCCACTTAGTGATGCAACCAGCCCTAGAGTTCTGCATGCTTCATAATGGGCTTGGGTCAGCCTCTCCTTCCCTCTCCCTCGCCTCCATGAGGTCCATCTACAAAGTGATTATCCACATCATCACCTTCGTGATCATCAAATCCTCCCCATGTATTTCCTCTTCTCCATCACCTTCGTGATCATCAAATCCTCCCCATGTATTTCCTCTTCTCTCTTCTAACCTTCTCCTCAGGTCATTCAACATCTCTTGAAAGGAGATATGAGCATGAACTTGGTCGGTCAACTGTTGTTGAATGGCCTGAATGGAGGCCAATAGCTAATTGTTCACCGAATTCTAGATTGTGCCCTATTTTGTGTTCTGCTCTATACTCAGGAGCAATGATCCCTTTCCTCTGCCAGTTAGAGCCATCTCTGAATCGGACTGTGAATACTTGGGCTCCAGATCGGGGTCCTGATCTGTAATTGGGAAAATACCCTAATTAGTCTGCGTGCAGGCACTCGATGTAGAAAACAATTCAGAATTAGGGTCAATTCTGAATTTTATTAATGATGGAGAAGTATAAGGAGTGAATTCAATCTCCATCCAAAAAGGGCAAAACTCAGGAAAGAGAGTTTTCTCGGTCTGGGGGAGGTAGAAGAAGCAGGGAGTCTTGGGGATGGTTCGCAGATTCCGAACCAAGTACTTGGGAATCACCCTAAATTATTGGAGATGTTGCACTCATGTACTCAATGTGGGTGTCGGTGGAGTCCCGACCAAATCGTCTTATAGTCGACATCTTCGAGGAAAAGGAGATAGATGATGGATGAAAGATACGGTGATGAATAAGAAATAAAAGGAGTGTAAAAAAACAATAGAAGTCTTACAATGAGCAAGGGTCAAAGAGAGATGTAAAAATTAGAAATAACAAAATGGCACAAATGTGCGGGACTTGATTTTTGAACCTAGTCTAGATCCAAACAAAGTGGACAAAAAGAACAATAAACGTTTTTGTGCTTTCATAGAGATTTTGTATTTTTTATGGGTTTTTAATATTTATATTTTCTATAGATTTTTAGTTTATATCTATTAAATTTTTTATTTTATAATTTTCATTTTCTTTCTATATTTTTTGGTTTTTGATTTTTCATTTTAATATATAAGTAATACATATTTATATAGAGATTAATGGGGTTTCCCCCTTGGGGCAGCCAACATGGCTTCCCCCATGGCATTTTCAACGTTTTTTTTATTTTTTTCAAAAAATATCGTCGTGTATATTCATCTCTATATCCCTCCTATACGCCATTCGAATTTCATCGGAAATAGAGACTCCTACGGCCTCCATCCAGACACTCATTTTTTAACGGTAACAAGATTTTTTTAAATCAACACCATCTCGATGGAGGCCATAGGAGTCTCTCTTTCTGACGAAGTTAGAATGACATATATAAGGCAAATAGGATGAATATACATGATTTTATTTGTCAAAAAAAACAAAAAATGCCGAAAATAGGGGGCGGGGCAGGGCAACCCCATTAATATCATTTATATATGTATGTATGGGTAGTATAAGCAATATAATAGCTATATAGGATATAAATATGTGTAAAAATTAGGAAAATATCTTAAAAGTAATCTTTTTTAATTTTTAAGGGGTTTTAAAATAATTTTGATATTTTTAATAATAATAAATATATAAGTACATATAGTTATACATAAAATATAGGATTTTATATTTATAGGTACATTTATAAATACTCAAAATATGTGAAATAAAATAGTTTGCCTTTTTTATGTTCTCTATTTTTTGTATTTTCTAATAATTTTTGCTATTTTTGTATTTTAAATGAGTAAAAATTTCAAAATAGTGAGTAATAACAATAGGCTGAATTGTTTTGGAATTTTAAAATAAGTAAATACATCAAAATTTTCCAAAACTATTTTTAATACATAAATAAATCACAAAAAATGATATTTTTAGATTTTTTTCAACAATTTTTTAATAATTTTTATAATAATTTTTATTTTTTTTAATTTTTATTGTTTTTTGATATTTTTAGTATTTTGTGTTGTAGTTGTAGAATACAATAATAAAGATAATATATTTTTTAGATATTTTCAAAATATTTTTCTAATTTTATATATTCTAAATGCAAATAAGGAATAAATGTAATGTTTTTTATTTTTAAAAATAGGAAATTAATTTTATTTTCCTTACAAAAAATATATGCGATTTAAAATGTTTCGAGGCACTTAAATAATTTTCCTATAATTTTTAGATATAAAATGATATTTTTAATGATCAAATAAAATAAATAAAATTTAATACGCTGGCAGGGACCTAAACATAATTGAAATAAACCTAGCATGCATTCTAGAATATAAATTAAAATTATGAGGGCCTCTTGTAAAAATTCCAAAGATATTATAATAAACACACATGGTAGGGGTATTTTTATAGTACCTAAGATAAGGCCTACTTGCAAATTAATAAAATGCTTAACACTAAAATACAAACCTTTGGGACTAAATAATAACAAAAACCAGAGGGGGTGCTATGTTAAATGTCCAAACACCTAATGTGTATGGGCACGTGAGGTGATGTTGATAGGATCATTTAGCAAATAAAATAAAGGCATGGGTTTAAGTGCAAATATTATCGAAATTTTTGTACTACATAGGAAACTTTATGGGTTAAAATAAAAATACAAAAACCGAGGCGTGTGGGGGCAAAATTCCCCCTCGAGGCATGATTAAACAATAGAGGTGAATTACTTATCCACGTGGAGGCTTCAGGAGGGTCGATGACAGTTCAACGATGGATGGTTGCGATTAGATATTCAGGCTTGAACGGACGACGGATGTGCTATAGATCCAATGGCTCATGTGCAATCTAATCTGGTTTTTGATCGGGCAATAGGGAGCAACCTTAGAAGAACATGGAATAACTCACTGCTATCTGAGCTTCGATCCGTCCCCAAAGCACCTCTGACCACTGGAGAAGCTTCCAGGTGATGCAAAATGTCGTCTATGTCCTTCCACATCGGTTGGAGTTCTCAAATGGCTTTGGGGTGCATCAATGGGGTCATGGAGGGTCGATGAAGAGGACACGTGGAACGTTCGACTGGACAAAATTTGAGCCCGATAGGGTCCTTCCATTTGAAGACCTGCAATGTTAGGCTCACAAAAGAAAATATGATGGTCTAGACTAGATTTGGTGTAGTGAGGAGTGGAGATGGAGTGCAGCAGAGGGTACTCCAGCGAGAGTCAGAGAAGAAGTATCGGGAAACCAATCTGGGGATGATCGAGATGGATGGGGTGCTTGATGCGTCAGAGATGTGAAGGGGAAGACTGTGGACAATCCAGATGGGTCGTAGAACAGGTGAGTCACTGGGGAATGGTGGTCGGAGCCAGAGCTTCGGTTAACTATGATGGAGCTAATTCACGAAATAAAAAGCGAAAACTACAGAAACTAAATGCAAACCTTAATCCTAGGAACAAAAATAAACAATAAACTTTGGCTCAACCTCAGAGGAGAAGGAGCCATAACGGAGCTCAGGCAAAGACAACCGATGAGCTCGGATCACCAGGTCCAGGACCTCTTCCTCCACGCCAAACAATTAGGCGAGAAAGCTCCTATCACCAAAAAACTCACGAATGAGAAAATCTGGGGATTTTCGAGGGTTGAACCAAGATTAAACTTCAAATGAAGGAAGATGAGAGTATATGTACATGGCTGACTTGGATTGGGAGGAACACCTAATGCAGAGATCCTCAGATCGAGGAGAGATACTTGCATGAAAGCTCAGCGATTGAGGAACAAAATCGAATAAGGCGCGACACCAGAAAATGCAAGGAGCGATGGGGAAAAATAGAGGAGACAAGGCGGTCAGTGGTCTTAACATGCCTAGGGCTCTAGAGGGCCAGTAGACAAGCGGGTCAACCAAGGCCGCGATCTGATTCGGCTACATAGGCTGATGCATGAAAAACCAAAAAGACAATGCAAAAATAAAAAAGAATTAATAAATAATTTTATTATTTATTAACTTAAGTATTGTTTTATGGTGATTTTTCTTTATTTTTACAACTATATTTATTGTATGTTACTTTTTACATGTGATAATATAGATAAATTTACATATATAATGGGTATTTTACTTTTATTTTCTATTTTGGATTTTATTATTTTATTTTATTATTATATATTTATAACTTATTTAACAACCCATACATGTATATTTATTTATTATATTTTTCTGAAGTTATTTGTACACCTAAATAATTATGTGTATTTATTATAAAGGCATATACATGTATAATTCATCTATGCATTATAATATACTTATTATCTTATTATATTTTAATGCTTTTATTTCATTTTAATTATGTAGATGTATTTTACTAAATATTTACAAAATTATAAAAATATAATAAAGGAAAAATATAAAGAATAAATATAATGATTATTTTATTCAGATATACTACACAATGAGGGCCCAAATCTTAGCTTTTGCTTCTTAACTTCAAATTGAATGAAACCACATTTATTAAATTGATAATTTAATTTTAGGGAAATAAAGGTGATTTTGATGAATTTCGAGTTCTTATGGAGAAGATATAGGTCTGGAAAATTTTCTTTATGGCTTTTTATTATGAGTGTCTATGGCACATTATTCATTATCTTAAAATAAATAAATTTTGTATTTTTATCTACAAGTTTCATGTTCAAAGTTTATTTATTTGAGGTGTAATAATAAAAAAAATAAAAGGGTCCCAAAACCTATTTATTGATGAATTAAATTAGGGTTTCTTTGTATTTTTGGCCCTTATCTTCCACTACTTTTTCCTTATCAACCCAGTCATCATGATGCCTAGGTCTCGAGGTTTATGATCATTCAATATCTATGGTATTTCATTTTTTCTTTTTGTTGTTCTTTTATTTTGGCTTTCGATAGAGCATTTTATACATTATTTACTGTATAAATAATGCGTATTATTTAATGCAAACTAATGCTAATCACATGCATTCCGCTAGGATTTGAAGGCCAAAATGAAAGAATAAAGGTGATGAAATAGAGATTCACCAGGGCTAAGAGTTGTACATGAATGGTTCTAATGACTAGTGGGAGACCGTTAAACTTGTAAGCCCTTAGCTACCCATTAATGCAATAGAAGTTATTGTTTTATCGTGTTAATTTGAAATGTAATTGTGAATGCACTTAAAATTAAGGTCATTTTGTACAATCAGGGTTATGTACCATGACCATATTGGATACCATGCAATTGGGAGGACACAACTAACTTAACACGTGATATTCAATAAAGATCTCCAGACTGAAAAAGAGATGACAATTTCTCGCTAAAGACTGATTTCCGACCGACTTCTTGATGCAGATCCTCTACATAGCAAATGAGATTCGAAGGTATCGGAATAATCAAGTCAAAGGGTTCACTTGATGATGTTGATATAAACTAATACCTTAATCATAACTCTTATGATTAGGCACACACCCTTTGACCTTAAATAAATATGCATCTATATGCCTGAGTATGCACATTTGGCATACCAATTGGTTGGTGACCTCGTTAAGGTCCATATACCGGCAAGTTGGTGTGCATATGAAGATACATGAGATACATGATCTCTCCAAGTCATCATACATGTTCATAGTTGATGAACAGAGAGACAGAGCTCACTCATGAGATATTTTAGGGTCAAAATGAATTCTATGCATGGTCGTCTTATTTATAAAATATGACATGAGTTCAAGATATTAATATATGCTTTTGAAAAGAATATGATTAATATTCATGTCAAATTATTGAATGAGAAATTTATTGATGTATTCAGAAGAAGACATTCAAACTAGGGTTTGGACTTCATATATATCAAAGTCTTCTAATATGAAGGATGAATGAGTATTGGAAATACTCATTGTTTAATCTATCATAACAGATCATTTACCATGACACTTCCATTTTGAATTAATGATGAAATCGAATCGATTTTAGTTTCTAGATTTATTCGCTTAATAATTTGAGAATTAATTGGATTAAGTCTCACTTCTTTGGACTCCAATATCCAAATCCAATTCCATTTTCAATGTCCAAATGTCGGAACTAAGAATTGTAATGGAAATGGAAATAAGAACTCCTCGTTGAGCACATTTCTAAGCTCCAAATGGTTAAGACTTAGATTATAAATGATCAATGAAGCTGGATTTAGCTCACAGACACTTCCTCCAGCTCATGGAGAGTGATGCGTTTCGTTTAACTCACTTAGAATGTAGAGAATTACAACTCAAGCTCAACATTCATAGGTGACACATTTTTGTAAAAATAGTAAAAACCTGAAATTGATTAGTTATCCACAATTCAAGTTACTATAGATGGATAATATGATCTCCCCGACATTATATACAAGTATTTGCATTTGTATCTCATGAGTCCTAATTGGATTTGGACTCATACTATTTGATGTCAATATTGAGACAATAATTATTATTATTATGGTATCTTTGTAAATATGATTTACAAATAAAATTAATTAATATGAAAAGTGATTCATAATAAGTAATATTTATATGAATATGATTCATATTATTATTTCAAGGCATAAATGTGAATGTGATTCACATTAGAATTTAAATGTGCATTGGATTTATTATAAATGTAAATTGATTTTACATTTTGATTTGGATTTATGAATATGATTCATAAACTTGAAGGTCTTTCTCATAAAATTATCAATTATGATAACTGAATTATCATAATGATAATTAAGAAATTATTTCAAGTTGGTTAAATCGAGTTGTTGCATAATAATTATCAAATTAATAAATAAGTAACAAAAGAGGAGGGCATGTGTATTGACACATGGCGCCACAATTGTAGAGTCCATAGATTGTACTCTTAATTAAGTTGTTGCCTATTTTATTAATATTTTCATTGGTACTTAAAAGGAGATAAATCAAGTTCTACTTCTTGTTGAACAAGGACTTGATCATATCCCTTGATCCATGATCGAATGGACACCATAGAGGACGTCCTCCATAGCTATAAAAGAGAGGGCAATGCCTCTCTTTCAAAGCACCCTTGTTCTTTCTGATAATTCTATTGCTTTTATCATTGAGAGAGAAGTTTAGAGAGTAGAAGACTCTCTATACCTATCCTCTCCTCTTTCTCTCACTAGAGCCCTACACATCCACCTTCAAGCCTCCATCTTCTCTTCACATGCATGGCCATGCGAGAGAGAAGATCATATTCTTCATCGTACTTCATGTACATGCATGAGGACTTGATTTTGTGAGACAAAATCAGAAGCTTGAGATCATATTGGTCTCATCCTTGGGTGGAAAATTTCAAGAAGAAGAAAAAGATATCGAAGTTTGTATGAAGCTATGTACCTCTTCATCGTGCCCACCAGAGAGACAAGCTCATATCAGACTTGAATAAGGATGTCTCTTGCTCTAGAGACTCACGATCCAAGAAATAACCATGATTTCATATCAATATTCATTAGAATATTAGAAATCATATTAAAAAATAGTTTCCTTAATTTAATGTTTCATAAAGTACAAATTGTTGTGCTGAATTTCGTTGTTCATACGATGAACATCCTATGTTTTAAGTAAATAGTCTGCTAAATATTATGCATTTATGTGTTGTGAAGTTAATAAAATTTTACTTACTTCCCTTCACTCCAGCCCACCCCTCATCTACCCCCTTCTAGCCCCCTTTTTCCTCCTCCTCCATCCCCACTTCCGATGCCCTCCTCCGCCCCCACATACGGTCCCCTTTACCGGCCCCTTCTACCCCCTCCCCCACCCCCTCTATTGCCCCTTCCACCACCCCATGTAGCCCCTTCCGTCCCCTCCTCCACCGACTTCGTCGCCCCCGTCCAACCCGCTCATTCACCCCCATCATCCAAGCCCCTCATATGTTCTATCCAGTGATGTCCTTCGTCCCTTCCAGCCCCCTTTACCACATGTTGTCGCCGTCGCACATCCTCGGCAAGTTTTATGGCGTGTGAGATCAGAATTGAAAGACGACAAAAAGACGATGCTCCGATTGTAAAAGTTTAGGAAGATGGGAGCATATGTTCGTAATGTAATTTTGTTCAAGGAGTAAAATTGGCAAACTTTGATGGATTGTGTGTTGTAAATAAGATTACCAGTTCATACATTAAACAGTATAAAATCGGATCCAAATGAATTAACAGAGAAACGATGCAGATTAAAATCATATTAATCATATGTTTCCCAATCATTATCCGATTATTCAATGTAAATAGGAACCGATTAAAAGAACAGAAACATAAAGACGGGCATGATCCAGAAAGGGTAAAGCAATAAACGTATTGCGGCAAGCAAAATAAAACAGAGATTAGTTTAGAAGTCACCGAAGCGTCCATGAAAATGGACTGTCCTTAGAGAAGATATCGCCCCCACAATACCGGTGCGTAGGGTACTGGAGATCCGCTCCCAGGATACGACGGTTCACGATCGTCGTCGGCGCACACCAACGGGATCGTCCTCGATTGTACCTCAGTGAACTGCAGCCGAGAGAGGTGAAGAGAAAGACGTTCGTCCGCGAGAGGAAGAACAAGAGAGACGGCGTGAGAGAGAGGTTTTTCTAGCGAGTGTAGAAAAACTGAGTCGGGTGAGGGATATAAATAGAGGGTCTCGCGTCTTAAAGACGCGACCTTTGGTTTCCAAAGAATGCGATCTTTGGTTTCCAAAAGATGCGTCCTTTGGTTTCCAAAAGATGCGTCCTTTGGTTTCCAAAAGATGCGTCCCGAAGACGCATCCTTTCGGATCCCAAAAAACGCGCCCGTAATGGCGAGTTGAATTCCCATTTAAGTCGACTTACCAAATTAATCGTACACGATTAATTTAATCGACTTACCAAATGAAATGTACAGCAAAAGTATCGAGATCCGAGATCCGAATTGACTCTCCCGAGCCCGAGCCCGAGCCCGAGCCCGAGCCGGAGCTGAGCGGAGCGCGCGCGCGCGCGTGTGTGGTCCTCCATTCCTCCTCTCTACTATTGCTACAAGAGCTTGGGGTGTTGACTCATATTTAAGTCCACCAAAAAGTTTAGTTCTCCCCGGTGTGGGACTAAACTTCCACTCAAACTCCCATATTTCAAATTTGGGAATTCCCAACTTACCCTCCAAACCATTTGGTTTCCCAATTGAAACCAAATTGAATGCCAATTGTAATTACATAGACTTTCCAATTAAAGTCTAAATACAACTTTAAATACAACAATCCCCCACGACTTCACCAATTTGAAAAAGAGATTCAAAAGGATTCAAGAGACTTCTTTCGGCTGCCCACACTTTGCTTTCAGTAAAGGTACCTTCCGGTTTGAACCTCTACCTGAGTTTACTACTTTCACTTTAACAGGAACGAAGTGAACTATGTCTTGAACTTCAGACCTTGGTGTTAAAGTGTACGGTAGAAACAACAAAGCGTTGTTCTTGGTACAATCTTCAGGGTTGGTGCTCTTAAAGGCCATGCACCCTTATCCTGTTTCATGAGTGTGTTCAGGAAAGACCCTCTTCCTTTAACTGCGGCCCACAGTAACACTCACATAGGTGGCGTTCTCCAAGGATGCACTGCTAACATCCTGCCCTAAGGCTTGAACCCATTCAGAGCCTATGCTCTTCCTAAACTTGCAGCTTAAATGGCACTCAGGCTTCCAGGGATAAGACACTCATGCTTACGCATTAAAGTTAGAGTGCCAACCAGTTCTCCAAACAGCTTGTTATTACCACATTGAACCTACTTTGTGGGATCTCCACTCAGTTAGGTTGGGTTGCTACTGTAGAGGAACTCCCAATGGGTCTCAGTCCCATCCCAAGCCTAGACTTTAGGACTAAAGATCTATCAAGTCCCTTAGTCAATGGATCTGCCGTGTTGTCTTTTGATCCAACAAAATCCACAGCCAACACTCCTCGAGACACCAAATCCCTTAACGTCTTAAGTCTGATTTGTATGTGTCTCCTTGTTTTCTGATTGAACTTTGAACTCTTGATCTTGGCAATTGTGGTCATATTATCACAATGTACCGAGATTGCAGGAACAGGCTGACCTACCATGGGAATTTCAGACAGAAGTTCCCTTAGCCATTCAGCCTCAATTCCGGTGGTGTCCAAAGCACACAGCTCGGCCTCAAAAGTGGATCGAGCCAAAATGGTCTGCTTCACAGACCTCCAGGAGACTGCACCGCCTCCAAGGGTAAATACATACCCTGTAACACCATTACTCCCGGACTCCTCTATTTTCCCTATCCAGCTTGCATCACTGTATCCTTCTAGTACAGATGGATGTCTACCATAATGTAAACTAAGAGAAATAGTTCCCTTCAAGTACTTCAGTACTCGATCCAGAGCCTCCCAGTGAGTACGGTCAGGACAGCTAGTGTATCTACTCAGCTTTGCAACCGAGAATGAAATATCAGGTCTCGTGCAATTTGCAAGATACATTAGACTTCCTATCACTTGTGAATACCTTAGTTGGGCTACAGGTACTCCACTTTTATTCTTAAATAGCGTTTTGGACGAATCAAAAGGAGTGCTTACAGCTTTGCAATCTTGATATCCAAATTTCTCAAGTACCTTCTCAACATAGTGAGATTGAGAAACTACAATCCCATCAACTGACCTTATCAGTTTGAGACCCAAGATCACATCAGCAACACCCATGTCCTTCATCTCAAACTTGCTACTCAAGAATGCCTTAGTCTCATTAATAATCCTCATATGTGATCCGAACAATAATATGTCATCAACATATAGGCACAGGACAATACACTCATCACCTTTCACCTTGGAATAAACACATTTATCGGATTCATGAACCTTAAAGCCACATGACAAAATAGTCTTGTCAAATTTTTCATGCCACTGCTTTGGTGCTTGTTTCAATCCGTAAAGGGATTTGACAAGCTTGCAAACCTTTCCCTCATTCCCAGGAGTCACAAGCCCATCAGGTTGATCCATATAGATCTCTTCCTCAAGATCGCCATGCAAGAAGGCGGTCTTCACATCCATTTGGTGGATAGAGAGATCATATACAGATGCCAATGCTATGAGCATCCGGATTGTGGTCATCCTAGTCACATGGGAATAGGTATCAAAATAATCGATACCTTCCTTTTGCCTAAAGCCCTTGGCAACTAATCTGGCTTTATATTTTTCAATTGATCCGTCAGGCCTAAGCTTTCTCTTAAACACCCACTTGCACCCAATAGTAGAGCACCCTTTGGGTAAATCAACCAACTCCCAAGTTCCATTAGCCATAATGGAATCCATCTCAGATTTGATGGCTTCCTTCCATTGTTTTGCTTCGGATGAAGCCATGGCTTCCTTGTAACTTGGTGGATCACCCTCGATCTGGTAGACAACAAAGTCGCTACCCAGATCCTTGGCTATCCGAGGTCTTTTACTCCTCCTTGGCTCAATCTCTTCAGAGAGATCATTGGGTTCAGGTTGAGTCTCAACCCCCACATTCGATATCCTTTCCACTTGGTCTGGAATAGATCCTGATGTGGAGGCGCCCTCAATGGTCAGATTCTGAGGAATCCCAGTCTTTAATGGAAAGACATCCTCAAAGAAGGTAGCATCACGGAGTTCAACAATAGTATTGACATCTATGCCCGGTATCTCGGACCGAATTACCAAGAACCTATATGCATAGCTATTTTCCAAGTAACCTAAGAAGACCGCATCAACAGTTTTAGGACCAAGTTTCTTTCTCTTGTGTTCTGGGACTAAAACCTTAGCGAGACAGCCCCACACTTTGAGATATCTTAAACTCGGTTTCCTATTTCTCCAAAGTTCAAAGGGACATTTTTCCATATGTCTTGGAGGCACCCTATTCAGAATATGGCAAGCCGTATTCAAGGCTTCTCCCCACATATAGGTTGGAAGTCCGGAACTCTGTAGGAGAGCATTGATCATGTCAGTTAAGGTTCTATTTTTCCGTTCTGCTATCCCATTTGATTGCGGTGAATATGGGGCCGTAACTTCATGAACTATGCCAAAAGATTTGCATTGTTCATCAAATAAGTTAGAGGTATATTCACCTCCTCTATCTGACCTAAGGCGTTTAAGCACTTTTCCTGTTTGTGTCTCAGCCTCATTCTTAAAGATAAGAAATTTCTACAAGGCTTCATCCTTGGTTTTCATTAGATATACATAGCAGTATCTACTGCCATCATCTATAAAGGTGATAAAGTATTTCTTATTGTCTCGGGTCATCACACCATTAAACTCACAGATATCCGTGTGCACTAGATCCAAGATCTCACTATCTCTAGAGACAGACTGAAAAGACTTCCTAAGTGTCTTTGCTTGCACACATATATCACATTTTTGAGTTTTATCAATTGTGTGTTTAGGGATCAATTCTAAATTCATCATCCTTTTAATCGAATTTAGATTTACATGACCCAATCTACCATGCCACAGATCACAAGATTCAAGATTATTCACAACTTGAGACACAGAACTAGAACATTCAGTACTCAAAACATTCAATTCATTAATGTTTACTGAATCACATCTAATTCTAAATAACAAATCAAAGTCAGCCAAATAGCCTTTACCATAAAAGACACCATGTCTCAGAATAACAACTTTATTACATTTAAAGTTTAATTCAAAACCATTTCTAACTAAGATAGAGCCGGATAAAACATTCTTCTTAATGTCAGGAACATGCAGCACCCTGTGCAACGTCCAGACTCGTCTAGAGGAGAACCTCAAGTTGACTTGTCCTGACCCTAGCACCCTGGCCGCAGAATCGTTCCCCATCTTCACAGTCCCAGCGCTGCAGGTCTGATAAGAAGAAAACAATGTTCTGTCAGAACATATGTTCACATTGGCTCCCGTATCCACGAGCCACTCATTTGGATCATGGATATGGTATAGTTCAGGTTTTACAGAGACATACCCCTCGCTAGCCCCGAGTCCCATAGTGATCATGTTCACTTGTGGACTCCCGTCTGTAGCCTTAGGTTGAGCCTTCAAGGACGGACAGTCCTTCTTCCAATGGCCAACCTGATTACAGTGCCAGCAGGGTTTATTCTTTGCCTTTTTCTGGATCTTGCCCTTTGGTTTCATTTTATTGTTATTGGGACCCTTTCCCTTTTTGCCCTTCGAGGTCATGAAATTAACCTTAGCCTGAATATCAACAGGAAGCACAGGTTTTTGTTTCCTGTGTTCCTCCTCTATGGCAATTGCCACCATCAAGTCATCCATAGAGATTTTCCCCTTTCTGTGTTTCAGGGTCATACCGAAGTCTTCCCATGACTTGGGAAATTTCTCTATGATGCACATGACCTGAAACTTCTCTGGAAGTTTCATTTCGGCATCCTCTAGACCATGGAGCAAGAGTAAAAACTCGTGTGCTTGTTCAGAAACAGACTTCCCCTCGGCCATGGAAAACTTCAAGAATTTGGCTACGGAGTATTTCTCAATACCGAGATCTTCGGTGTTATACTTCCGATCCAAATCTTCCCATAGCCCCTTCGCAGTCTGCGTGGATGAACAATATACGTCAAACAACGTGTTGGACAGAGCCAACAAGATGCAACCATGACATATACGGTCGCGTTCCTTCCACGCAGATTGCGCCTTATGACTATCGGGTGAGGGGTTTTCCGCCTCCACCGTAGGACAGTCGGTTTCAAGCATCGAGATTAACCCTATGGTGGTTAACCAGATCTTCATGCGTTGTTGCCAACGCTTAAAATTCTGTCCACCGAATTTTTCAGGCATACCCGTCATATTTACCCTCGATTTAAACATTGTTTCCGACATTCTAGAATCGGTTCGGGATATCTTCTCTAAGATTGTTGTAAATAAGATTACCAGTTCATACATTAAACAGTATAAAATCGGATCCAAATGAATTAACAGAGAAACGATGCAGATTAAAATCATATTAATCATATGTTTCCCAATCATTATCCGATTATTCAATGTAAATAGGAACCGATTAAAAGAACAGAAACATAAAGACGGGCATGATCCAGAAAGGGTAAAGCAATAAACGTATTGCGGCAAGCAAAATAAAACAGAGATTAGTTTAGAAGTCACCGAAGCGTCCATGAAATGGACTGTCCTTAGAGAAGATATCGCCCCCACAATACCGGTGCGTAGGGTACTGGCGATCCGCTCCCAGGATACGACGGTTCACGATCGTCGTCGGCGCACACCAACGGGATCGTCCTCGATTGTACCTCAGTGAACTGCAGCCGAGAGAGGTGAAGAGAAAGACGTTCGTCCGCGAGAGGAAGAACAAGAGAGACGACGTGAGAGAGAGGTTTTTCTAGCGAGTGTAGAAAAACTGAGTCGGGTGAGGGATATAAATAGAGGGTCTCGCGTCTTAAAGACGCGACCTTTGGTTTCCAAAGAATGCGATCTTTGGTTTCCAAAAGATGCGTCCTTTGGTTTCCAAAAGATGCGTCCTTTGGTTTCCAAAAGATGCGTCCCGAAGACGCATCCTTTCGGATCCCAAAAAACGCGCCCGTAATGGCGAGTTGAATTCCCATTTAAGTCGACTTACCAAATTAATCGTACACGATTAATTTAATCGACTTACCAAATGAAATCTACAGCAAAAGTATCGAGATCCGAATTGACTCTCCCGAGCCCGAGCCCGAGCCCGAGCCCGAGACGGAGCGGAGCGGAGCGCGCGCGCGCGCGCATGTGGTCCTTCATTCCTCCTCTCTACTATTGCTACAAGAGCTTGGGGTGTGGACTCATATTTAAGTCCACCAAAAAGTTTAGTTCTCCCCGGTGTGGGACTAAACTTCCACTCAAACTCCCATATTTCAAATTTGGGAATTCCCAACTTACCCTCCAAACCATTTGGTTTCCCAATTGAAACCAAATTGAATGCCAATTGTAATTACATAGACTTTCCAATTAAAGTCTAAATACAACTTTAAATACAACATTGTGTAATGCAAATAGATGAAATTGATGGAACTTGACACATGATTATGTCATGTAAGGCTTAGCATTATTGGAGATTTTGGGTGTAATTCGTGATTATAGAGGGTCATGTACGTAAATACAAAACTACTCAGGATTATTGATATAAATATCCTTAAGAATACTGATCGACTTAAGATCAAATGTGAATATGATTGAATAAAAATATATTACAAATTTGAATCAAATTATTATGAAGTATGAAGTGATTTAAAAAAAATCTAGATTAAAAAATTATCTTATAAATAACATGATATAATAATTTTTCCAATCAATTAAAGTGATAATTGCAAATGGGTGCTTTACCGAAATAGTCATCGAGGGTTGGAGAGTGAAGCCTACATGAGATGTGTCCTATTACATTCTTGTGAAGTTGTAGAAGCCAAGGACGCATTGCTTGTTGGATATCGAAAAGATTTATGGAATCTTGTAGAGGGAAGTAAGTTTAGTTTAGTTGTTAACTGAACATAGTACACTATTGTTGTGAATCGCACGTACAAATAAGATCAGTCATACAAGCATGAAGACATAGAGAGCTCTTTTGGGGAAATATATGATAATGTCTTGTTTCTCTATCTCAGACTACCCATTTGCATCTCTGAGTGCATAGCATCGCCTTTCCCTGTGGCTCTCTTCTCCTATGATCGTATATTTTGTTTTTGAATTTGAGGGGTGATTTGATATGTTTAATAAGGTCTTGCTTGAGTGGTACTTCTCCAGTCTATTTGCCTAGCATGTTCAAACACTCTATGGCTAACCAGTAGCGCATTTGAGACCTCTGTTGAATCAATCATCCCTCTAATGATGCACTTCGACCTCTCCTTGACTTTTTCCGGAGTCATACTTCTGGCCTATGGCATCAAGATTGTGTGGGTCCAGATCTCCTTGCTTTCGACTGAGGGGAATGAATGTTGGTTGAGATGTAGGATCATAAGGGTCTGGGTCTTGAGGTCAGCCTGATGGTGAGTAAGAAAAGAAGTTCTCTTTCTGTTCCTAGGGAAATGCATAAGCAAGCCAACTTACAGTGCTGGGTAAGAGTTCCTTTTTTAAGAGAGTAGTGGGTTGATCAGACTTTCCTGGGGTTTGGCGGGAGGGGGAATGTACCTTCAACATTGGTTAGATGATTAGGATTCAAGGTATATCAAAAATTATACTGTAATATATATAGGGTAAAATGGGGGATATCCCTTGGGGGAGCTAACTTGGCTCTCCCCACCATATTTTTCCCATTTTTTATTCTTTTTGGAAAATGAATCCATGAAAATTCATCGCTATATACATATATTATGTCGTTCAAGTTTCGTGCGAAGCAAAGACTCCTGCAGTCTCCATCTAAGCAGTCATTTTTTAACGGTCGCAAAATTGTTGAAATCGACCTCATCTAGATGGAGGTCGTTGGAGTTTCTATTTCGCATGAAATTTGAATGACAAAATATCTGAAAATATTAATAAAAATCTACAAAAGTATTTTCAAAAAATAAAAAACTGAGAAAAATAGGGTTGTGAGGATCCACACACACATACACAAGCACACATGCACACACACGCGCGCGCACGTGCACGCACACACACATACACGCACGCGTGCGCACACACACACAACACACATACAAGCACACACGCGCACGTGCCTGCACGTGCACATACGCGTACGTACGCACGCAGGTACGCGTGCACGCACCCACACATGCGTGCGCACACGCGCGCGCGCACACACACACATGCACACATACACGCGGGCACACACACACACACACGAGCGCGCACACACGCGCACACGCACGCACGCACACACACACACACAACACACACAAGCACACACAAGCACGCATACGCACGTGCACATAGGCGTACCCACGCACGCACGCGCACACACATGTGTGCACGCACGCGCGCGCGCACACACATGCACGCACACATACGTGCGTGCGCACATAGACACACACACGAGCGCGCACACACGCGCACATACACACACGCACACATGCACACACATGCACACATACACATTTTAACTTTTTAAGGTATTCTCCAGAAAAACCTGAGTAAATTTAAATCATTGTATGATAACTTATTACAATTTGGATTTCGACTTAATACTATGATACTGTTTAATCAATCAAGTGAATCAAATTCCAATGGTCTTAGAATTACTAAAATTATTTCCTTATAGATAGAAGGATTAAGAATATCTCTTTTACTTGAATTTTGAACGAAAACATCTTACTTTTAGTGAACTAAACCCCCATGTAGTGTTAAAAAATACTTTAAAATAAAAAAATAAGTTCACTCTCTCCTTGGGTTATTTTTTTATTTTAAATTTCAACTTTTTCAGAGATTCATACACCATCTATCATTCCTTTCAAAATTTGATGGTTTCAGAATTGATGAAATTGATCCATTTTGATGGACATGCTAGGAGTGCTCGTTTTTTATGAACTTTGAATAACAACATCATAAGAATAGGTAATTAAAATCCTCCCAATAGTTTTAAAAAATAGCCAAAAAAATTAAAAATAGGTAGGAGTGCAGGCTTGGGACTTTTCCTTTAGGATTCCGAAGTGGAGAGGTTTAGTGATACCATAGCAGATCAATGTCATCTTTCTTCTTTCGCACCTTCTTTCCGTCCTCTGTTTTATGCGAACACCTACCCGCTCGTACGCCTGCACACAAACACAATTTTGTATTCAGATATTTGAATCTGAATGGAGATCTTTTTGCAGCTACCATAATCATATTCATATTTTTTACAATTGATATTCATATTCGATTCATATTCAATCAATATTCGAATACGAATATCTATTAATAAATTTATCAAATATGATAAGCTTACTTTCGAATATATTCATATCCATTTTCATTTTCATCTATAAGCATAGATGCATTTACGTACATGCAAACTTTGGTAGCGTTTGGTTCGCAGGTTACCTGCAGGTTAGTGGAGTTTACCCCCCTTAACCCACATCCCCCTCTCTCCCCGTGGTCCCCACTTTATTCCTTTTTAAAAAAATTAAATAAATCAATTTTACATCATCAATCCTATCAAAAAATAATATATTATACCATCATATCATATAAAAAATATAAATTACTCCACTTCTACTCCCTTTTCCAAACTTCAATACAATCACATCAAAATAACTACTCACTTTTTCAAACTCCAATACAATCATATCACCCCAAACCCACTTCTAACCCACCCCCAGTTTAACCCTCTATCCAAACACCAAAACACAAAAACAGGTTACCCTCTACCAGTTTAACCTGCCTTAACCCGCCAACCAAACGCACCCTTAGGACCTGTTTGGTTGCTAGGTTGGGTTGGGTTGGGTTACCACTGTGAGGAGGATTGGGAGGGTTGTAAGGATAGGTACACCGGTGTACTCCAACCCATAAAAAACAGGCCCTTAGATTCGATGTTCGGTTCCATTTCTGATTACAAAAAATATTGCTTTGATGTTCGTACATTGAATGGAGTTCTCATTTCGCAAACATTGACGTAATCAGAAATATATAAAAAAACGTTACATGTTATTATCTCAAGCGGATGAACCATCGTAGGTAATCTCCCCGTAATTTCCTCTATCAAATTAATTAAAATCTTAGGCCACGGTCTCCATATAAAATAGGTCAATTACGTAACAGTACATGTATTCTTCGTATTTATCCTGCAACTCCCATGTAGGGTGGAGCATTGGGCCGGGCCGGCCCTGACCCGACCCTGACCTGACCCGCAAAAGTCCGGGCCCGACCCGAACCTGATATACAAATGGGCTGGGCCCGGGTCCTCATTTTTCAAAAATATTATACTTGGGCCGGGCCGGGCCCGAACCCGAAGTACAAGTGGGTCGGGCCCGGGCCCTCATATTTCAAAATATCGTATTAGAACTAAATAAGGGTATACGGATTTATAGTCATAATACATCCAATATTTCCTTCATACATCAATAGTAATATTATATTGTAACAATACATCCAATATTCATGTGTTATGGACGAATTATATCCATAACAATAAATTGGAATCAAAGTGCAACTTCATGGAATCAAAATAAGTGCGGGTTGAGCCCGGCCCGAGCCCGAGCCCGACCCGAACCCGAGCCCGAACATGCGGGCCTTGGGCCGGATCCGGGTCCTCAATTTGCTGAAAAAAGCGGGCCTCGACCCGGCCCAAGGCCCACGGAAAATTGATGGGCTCGGACCGGACTTTCCCGGGTTGGGCCGGGTCGAGCCCAATGCTCCACCCTACTCCCATGATCAACTTTTACCAGAACCACATCGTAAGTTTGCGGATGTTGTGAGAGAAATACGAAGAATACAAGGTTGTTGTGTAATTGACAAAATTTAGAGGTATCTTAGTGTAAATATCCACGTAATTACTCGGACGAAGAGCATGCATCACGTTCGTGTAAAACCTCCCCACCGCCCCTTCTCTGCCCGCTCCTTCGCTCCACGCTCCACGTGTCATTCCCATGCAAGAACGGGTTATTTTCCAGAATAGGACTTCGTACTACAATATGTTCACAGGACCTCTAAAAAACACAGTTATGAATCTTAAGTCCACCGGCGTTAGCTATAAGCCTCAGTTTCTTCGTTCCATAGATATTGCAGCAAAGTAAAAGGACCCATCTCAAAAAAACCCAATAAAAATGGCAGGATACTTAAATCTAGAAAAGCGGCAGATCACAATGTCCACGAGTCCTCGGAGAATGGCACCTCTGTCTCTACGTGAGCTCTGCACCGCCCTTCTCCTCCTCCCTTCCATCTTCTCCACGCTCCTCCTCCTCTGCTTCCTCTTCTTCTTCCTCCTCCTCCCGCCGCTCCTATGGCTCCTCCTCACCACCTTTCTCGTCCTGGAGATCGCCTGCCGTGTACCCACCGAGCCACTGATGGGGAGGCTCTTCTGGAAGGCCTGTGCTTGGGCCTTGGCCAGCTCCAGGAGGGGTCGTGATGGAGAACTTGTGCTCTCTAAAGGTTCTGCTGCTGTTGACGTTCACGATGACGAGTATGACGACAGAAGTTCATCGGAGAGCATCGAGCTCGATAGGTCGGAAGTGCCACCGCCGATGGACGAGTGGTCGGAGGAGGAAGGGAGGTTCGAGAAGGAAGTGAGCGAGTTCGAGAGTTGGATCCCTGTCGACGGTGCGTCAGCACAGAATACCGGTGTGAGTATATCTGGTTTTTCGGATCATCCAAGAACATGAAGAACATCTGAAATATTTAATAGGCAGTATTAACCAGAGGACGGGGAATTATTTTGAACCGCCTCATTATGTTAAATTACACAATTTAATTAAATCGTGGAAATTTTGACTGTCAGAATTTATTTCTGGCTCTTTTAAATTTGATTATAACGTGTTTAATCGTCGAATTATTAGACTTGGATTCCTGTTTCTTCTGGTTAAAATAAGGAACATCTCTTGCTACTTCTATCATTTCTATCCTCTGGTTTTGAATCAGATATTGCTTTGCATCATTTATAATGTTTGAAATAGAGATTTCACGCTTTTACCAAGTATATAACAAGTCTATTCTGACACTGCTTTGTTGCTCATCGTCTTTTTTTCGTGCAGTTTTACCAAGTACTGTGTTTTTGGAGGAAGAAAGAAAGGGGGCTCAACTGAAAGTGTTTTTGCTCGGGTTGAGGTGGGTTGATCGACCGTAGTTACGACTTGTTTAAATTTACATATATGTTGTACTGCGTACGTATACTATTTCAGTTTGATTGATGAGTTGTTTTTGAAGTTTTCTATCTGTCATGTTTACAGCATATCCTTCCGGCGCCGCCACCTCCTCCACCTCTACTCACTACAAGGAAAATAAGTTGTGGCTCCAGAACTATTCTCACGGATATGTGGTTTGTGGTCACAGAATTAGGCTTTGGTAACAACATATCGTGATCAGTAGTCGTAGCTACAAGTCTCCTCACGAGAGTTATCTAACCACGAGTATGTCGTGGTCACAGCTAGTGACCACAGAACTTACCGTGGCCACGATTCTTGTATGAAGACTTTGGTCACAAGTTGTAGCTAGGAGAAACTAGTCACCACAGAATTATCATGATCACAAGTTTCCGTAGCCACATTCTGTGGCTACAACTCATTTTTCTTGTAGTGTCTGCTTCTCCATCCGCCTCCACCGCGTAACGTCGCCTTACCCCTCCACTGAGTAATATTGCCTTCGTCCCGCACTGATCGTTTATCTCTAACCAATTGTCGTGTGGAATTCTCAATTCTGTGAGTTCAAGCGCACGGATGATACAGTTCGTAGTTTAGATCATAATGAACATCAAAATAAAAAAATCATCATTCAAAAATCCAATTAACTGACGACATACTGGTTGCATACGATTAAATTTCAAGCCATCAAAAATCACCTCAATGTTGTGAAATAAGTTCAGTGTGTGTTTTCTAGAGCAGATTCCAAGATGGAACTCGAGAAGGCGATTTTGAAATCATAACAATGATCAACGAACGAAAGAAGCACAAGTTTCCACAATATTTTTTTAGTTGTTTTTAATTTTAAAATGAAAAGTAGAGAATGCAGGGGGTAATTTGAAACCAGGAGTTTCAAGTATAATATAGCAACGGAAAATGCTTAAAATGCTTTCTGAAAACCAGTCCATTTTTTTTACTAAGGATAAAGAAATTTATTCTAAGCGACTTTTGGGTATTTTTTCAAAATCAGAGTGCAATTACTAGATTGGGTTTCTTAGAAACAATGTATTCTGTGCACAACTTAAGTTCCTAAATACATAGAAAATATTCGATTGTGTGATTTTGAATGTTATTTGTAATACTCGTATCAGAATTACCCGATTTCAAAATGAATCCGATTCGATTTGGGTTCACGTGATCCGATAAAAATTTAATTAATGTCAAATAAGTCTGGATCGATACCTAGATCACGAATCGGATCACGTTCAGGTGCAATCGATTAACAATCGATTGCATTGTACCTTCTGTTGTAGAAAAAGTCCATAACGTGATCCGAACAACAAAATGAACAGAGACCATTACTGATTCCGTTTCGATGAATCGAAACCAACGGAATCATCCTTTTGTCTATTGGAAATCGTTTGACCATTTTTAATCGTAAAATTTAATGATGAATCAGAACCGTATTATCAGATTTTGTAATTCATTTTTGTGTCAGAAAAATATGAATATTAGCTAGACTCATTTTGATCGTGACTTCGAGACGGTTGAAATGAGTCCTTATAGGTTCAAAACAGAGATCAAAGATGACAATTTCGATGGCTTTATTGTTTTATTTGAAATAGAATTGAAAGATAATAAATTATAAACTATAGACAGTTTTTCCCCAAAATTCCTAACACCCTGCTCCCTTCTAGTTTGGTTGTTGGGTTGGAGTGGGTTAGGACAACCTGATTTAAATAGTAGTTGTTTGGGATGGTTATAAGGGTTGGAGAGAGATGGAATAAAGAATGTGATGATGTCACTATGATGTCTGATGCATATTTCCAACCTAAGAAAAGAGAAGGGTGAACCGAGTTACCCCGGAGTAATCCGATTACCAAACGAGACCTTAAGAAACCGACACATGCTTTATATCTCGTCTTCTTCCGAACAGCAACAAACACATCAAGCACGCCAAAAATTATCTAAAATTCACATTAGTAAGTTCATCATCAGTGACTGATTTTGAAACGAACAAAATGTCACCATTGCAATCATAGGGACCTGGTTACAAATCTTGGAAATCAAAGGCAAATTTTAAACGGCCCCCTCGATGTTGGAGGATGTATGTACATCACTTAAATTTCACCAGGGAGTTGTGAACCACGGTTTAAAAAATAAGATCAGATCGGCCAGTTGGACCAGGAACCGACTCCGACCTGATCGGTTCGATCGGTTTTGTGTAAATAATTTAAAAAAAAAAATAAAAAATCAAGTCCGACTGATGGTCGGACCGAGTCGATCTGGGTGGTCAGACCGGGAGGACCCGGATTGAACCGATTTTGATGGTTAGATAAATTTTCAAAAAATAAAGGTTAAATAATGAAATAAAAGGATTTTTATCATTTGCGTCCTTCCTAACTTCCAAAATATAAGCTATATTCCTCTCTTTTTTTGGAATATACGTTCTGCTAATACTTTCTTAGAATAATTTTCTGGAAGCAATTATAAATAAATGATTATAATATTATATTCATATATACTTCTAGAAATTGTGACTAATTTTTATAGAGTTTTACTCGAAATAGGAGATCATGTTATTCTATTGAAAGATTGGACATTTTAAACGATTATTCCATTGATAAATAAATGCGTACTTATATATATGTATCTGGTTTTATCGGTTCAGAAAATCGATTTGACCGGTCTGACCATTAAATTAAGCTTGGTCTGATTTTTTTCGAGTCGGTAGGATTGATGACGTCATGCTGACATCATCACTGGTCCGACCTGATTGTATCAAACCGAAGACTGACCGGTTCAATGTCCGGCCCGGTTTTTAAAACCTTGTTGGGAACAATTATCCTGTAGCTGGTTGCGGATGCCTGTAGTTAAATCCTTCGGGCAGATCTAGGCCATTGAATACACATCCACGTGTTAGCAACCTGTGTCGCCTTCTTCCTCTGGTTGGAGATGGCAGGAATGGGGTTCGGCGGAGGTTCCATCCGTATTCTTGATGCCGGAAAGGATCAGGAGAGCTCGGAAACAACTTGAGTTCATTGCTGGGTCATAGCGCTACCGAATCCTGAAAAGGTGTACGTCTGGAATCCCAAAGTGATGAAGATATTAGGGGCTCAAGATGTATATAATCTTTTTGCCATCGGGTACCTGAACCCATTGGTGATATGTATACATGTGATGAGTGAGGTGAATGTCCGGCTGGTCCCGCTTTCACCTTCCGAAGTCGTGGAAAGAATACTGATCTATGATCAGAAAGAAAATCCCCCGTGCAAGAAGAGAAGTGCGCAGTTCGAGCTCAGTCCGAGCAGCTATTATTATTTAAAACATGAAGGAATGGGGATTTCAGGCCGTTCGGTTGGGAGGGTAAATTCTCCTTGAGGAATTTACCTTCCCTAACCCACTCCTCTCTCTAATGTGGTCTCAAATTTCTCTTTTTTTTTAAAAAAATAAATAAATCAATTTTCCATCATCAATTCCATAAAAAAATAATATATGATACCACTATATCATATAAAAATTATAAATTACTCGACCTCTACTCACTTTTCCAAACTTCAATACAATCACATCACAATAAGTACTCACTTTTTCGAACTTCAATATAACCATATCACAACAAACCCACTTCTAACACACCCCCAGTAACCCTCTATCCAAACACCAAAATACAAAAACGGGTTATCCTCTACCAGTTTATCCCGCCCTAACCTGCGTACCAAACACACCCTCAGAGTTCGAGCAACGAGGGAGATCGAGAGGGGTCAGAGCGAGAGGGGTGCAGATTTGAGAATAGAGGAAGCGATTGGGAGTAGGTGATGGTGCATATTTAAGAATAAAACGAGATGGAAGAAAGCAAAACAGTGCAAAGGAATATGCAAGAAAATGTAGCGAAGAAGAGAAAAGGAGAAAAGGCAGGGTGGGTGTTTGGGGCTATAGGATTTTCTATGTTCTTTGAATAAGTTTATTATTTATGTGTGTATGAGAATTTCAGGTTAAAATTTGATTAGAATACAGAGGAATCACATATTCATCAATCCCGTACGTTTAATTTTTGATTGGCTATTGGCGAACACTTATTTGAAGAATAAGAGAAAGATGAAAAAAAATTCGTCAATCTCTTGACTTTATTAGTGAAGTGTTTTGTGAAGACATGTTGAATAGGCGTCTCTATTTGGAAAAATCATCTATCAAAATGACGAATTATTTATAGGAAAAGGTGGAGGTATATGGAGTTGGATCCCATACATCACTGAAAATAAGTTTGAATGGGGCAGAGTTTTTAGTACATGTTGAAGGTAGATGAAGCTTGGTTAATTTTCCCGACATGCATGAAGATCATTTATTGACAGAAGAAATGAAACATAGGCAAGTTTATTTAGAACAACATTAACAGTTTTGAGTTGTGGATGTCCAAGCATGTTATGCCATTATTGCCAGCAGTCACAAACATTGATGAAGGTGAAAGGAGGGATGGAGAGAGTGGGCGCTTACTGAGTGAGATGGCACAACTCTCCATCATTGGTTGCGCGTGCTAGAGTTGGAGAGGTGCAGAGGTCCTTCACCAAAAAAATGATTTTCAATAAACTCAATAGAGCATTTATTATCTTTGCAGAATTGAGAAATGGAGAGAAGTGATTTTGAAGCTGTTAGAATACAGGGAATGTTAGGTAATGAAAAGGACTTGGTAGAGGATTGAACTACACCATTACCAATATGACTGATTTTCATACCTTGACTGTTTCATGCTTGAACTTCATCTTGTCATGAATATGATTGTCAAGTTGACGAATTTTGAAGATTATTGGTGATGTGGAGAGTGGCATCACTATCCAAGTACTATCCGGGATGTGTTTCATACAGTTGAGCTTGTGGAGGTTATCTACTATTCCCTTATCTATTCTATTATAGCAACGATAAGGAGAGTGCCCATGAATGCCACAAATTGGAAAAGAAGATGATCGTCCTTGATCATTATAGTTCCGACCACAACCATTGCTATTACCTTGACCTCTTCCTCTGAACGGTGTCTTGAAGGAGTTGAGCTGAATAGCATTCGCGAATGGCTGACTTCTAAAGAAGCTACTGTGTTATGTTGTAATCTGATCTCAGAGATACGAGGACTATGAAATTCAGCAATTGAGACATGTAAGGACTTTTTTGCTAATGCAGCTACAATGAAATTGTAGTCACCTCCGAGGTTTTGAAAGATAATGGGCATCGAATTCGGTTGTGTCCATTTTGTGTCCAGATGTGTTAAGTTCATCTGTGATATATGTTGCTTTATTAATAAATGTTGCTATACTGTCATTTATTTTTTTTCTTCATGCTCTAGAGTTGCGTTCGTAATTGAATTATCTAGTGTGAGGTAGGCACCAAAGGCTTCTTTGAGATAAAGATGCGAGCATGGAAGGACATGCATGGTATGAGTAGAATTGTGTACTTTATACTCCTCTTCTCATTGGATAAGGGATCACTCGTGTTGTACACACTACCATAAGTAGTGTTTTTCAATGTCGAATCAACATGTCCGTCAATGTGTTTGGATCATCTAGCACTTGCTTTTTCATGGGATGCATAAGGGTGAACCTTTTGTGAGTTATTTGTAACCTCTTCTATACACATACATCATTTTCTCGAGTATAGAACCCTTCTTTTCTAGCAAGAACTTTGTTTCATTCATTAAGTATAGTAGAGAAAGGAGCAATATTGTAGTTCTTGTTCTTTGGTCCAAGTTGACACTCAAATGATTGGGAGCACTTTGCATTAGTGTTTTCTTCAACTGGTTAGCTTCTCGGCTCTAAATTGGCGTATGTAAATCCACATAATTTCGTAGAGTTTAAACACAAACATGTCATATAAGATTTGTAAATATAGTAAATGAATCTTGCCCATGGACTGAATAATATTAACATTCAGATTTTATGAAATGATTCAGACTCCTTCCAATCTTCGAGAATCATTAGATTAGTTCTCAGATTAAACTTTTATGTCCTTAGTCTTCATGTGAACCTTTTGACACATCAATCTCTTGCAATCATGTAATGTGAAGTGCTAGTAAGTTTATAGTTAACATCCATAGATTCTACATGCAATAAATGTGTAATCTTACATCCCAGGGATTTTAAATACCTTCAGTCCTAAAACCCTCTTAGATGAGTTAATTCTGAATCAAATACTCTGATGTTCAACAATTCTGAATTTACGTGTTGTGTCCGAACATTATCCATTATATGAAAGTTTTTAACTTTTGGTGTGGTTTTTGGAGGTTTTTGCATTTTTTTTCTTATGTTTTCTCAACTTTTGGTGTGGAAGACCCGACTCAATTAGTAGTGCCTAATTGGCAACAATGCTATTTTGGAAAAACGATCATGCATATATGCTAAAGATGGCCAATTATAGTACTCAATCCAATCAGTTGATCAAACATGTGTTATTCCTAATTGATTTATTAACTTAAAAGAAACCAAGATTAACATTAGGTGGTTGGTGAAATCATATTTCATCAACTTTAGAGCTAAAATTAAGCTTAATTCATTAACAAATACATTCATACATGCATTAATATGAGTTTTTAATTGCATATTTATAGAATAAAATGCATAAGTTAGATCACAAAAAAATAACCAAGAGTATGCAAAATAAAAATAAAAAATAATTAACGAAATAGGAAATATTTGGTTTTTATTCAGAAAATTATAGAAAATCAAGATCGTATTTGAAAATGTGAAGAAAGGCAAGATTTTAGTCTCGAGTTAGGGATTACAAGCCCAGAAAATAAGCTATGAATTCACCCAAAAAAACCCAAAAGTTTTAATAGTACGTGAGAAGAATTGAAAGGAAATTCCAAAAATGTTATTGAGAATCCTCTTTAAGGAATAATATGCAAAATGACAAATTTGACGAGACCATAAAAAACAATAAAACCTATACCTATCTACTCATATATAGGTATAAAAAAGCACCAAAACACCAAAAAATGGGAAAAAAATAAAAGAGAAATTTATAAAAAGATAAAAAAAGAAACCATAGAAAAGGAACACCCATGTACACTATTTTCTATTCATTCACGTAGTTAAAGTTCTCCCAACTAATTTTGACATTGTCTTAACCACGTAAATAATAATCCTTAAAAAACATTTGAATCTTTGTTTTTTAGATACTACGATAACATATCTAAGTTATCAAACACGAAAGGTAATAATAATTCGATAATGGGAGAGTCAAGGTACCTAAGGCTAAGTATGGATTAGATAGAAATCCGTTTAAAAAAGTATGAAAATGGGCTAACAAGTTGAAGTTTACAAGTGGATATGCTTTGAATATATCCAATATCATTAGTGTGAAGAAAAATAAATATAAAGGTACAAGGAGCCATGACTATCATGTATTCATGGAGAGGTTTCTCCCTGTATCATTTATATTATTTTTATTAAAATTCTTTGAATTTGAGTGAAAAGTCGGTTCTAGGGTCATTTGTACAACTGCGTAGAGGTTTTCTTTATTTTATGCATATTCATTTTAACTCCTTTCTTTTAGTTTTATTTTATAACTTGTATATTTTATTTTACCCTAGAAATATAAATCAAATAAAAAATATGAAATAAAAAAGAAACATAAATATGTTCTTCTATACATGTCTATTTGACATGTATTCTATGACCAACCAGAGCCCTGGAGATAGTATCCATGTGATGAATATGTGATTCATCTACTTTATACTTGAGTTTTGACAGAAATTATTAGCAACATCACATAAACACAAATAAAACAAGAAAATAACAAAAAAGACTAACAACAAAAATATGTTAATTATGTATATTGTAAATAAATTCAACTAACAAAATTGCATAAATGACACAAATAAGGATTTGAATCATGTATCTATTCATATGTATATAAGTCCAAAACTTCTCATGCTTCCAATAAACTCATGCTAATTCCTACTGACATGAAATCAACTTCATTATTTCTGTAACACTAATATTATCAATGAAAAATCTTAAAAATACTAACTTCTATATATACTAGATAATGTGCAAACATCATCTACAAATAAGATCAGATTCAAAGGAATCATATTCATATGTGAAACATGGATTTTGGTATACTGTTCAAGTATCAAATTTTGACCAATAATTTGATGTGCATATTTAACTATTTTTCATTTATTTTTCATTATTTCCTCTGAGTTGTATTTAACTAATCACATAAAAATTAAAATCCAAAAAAATCACAAAAGCCATAAAACTAAACCAAAACAACTATTTATATGCCGACTTATTAATACGTAAATATCCATCTTTCTTACTTTATTTCTCCTTTTTCTTAATTATTAAATATACAAAAAATAGATAAATATGTAAACAAAGTTATAATATTTTATAAAATTATAATATGTATAAATTATTAAGTAAAATTAAATGAAAATAAATATTTGGTGAAAATTATTATTTTATGCGTATAAAATACCTCAAAAATATTTTAGTACAAAAGGATGATTTCTTTTTATTTTTAGGACTTACTACAAGTTGTAGATATCATTTTATCATTTTTCATTCGATTTTTACTTTTATCCTATTTCAATTTTGTTCTATTTTTTAGTTGGTCAGCGGTTAAATGTTCCACTTAACAAGTTGCCATTCGCCATCTCATCTCACTCCACTCAATTTGCATCTCCCTCACCCCTCTAATTCTCTTCCTCCTTCCAAAAACTCTCCATCGACTATGTTGGAAAAGAGCCCACCCATGTGTTTAGTACCACATGGGGGAGCGGTCACTACTGGGTCTGTCTGTGGGGCTATATAAGGAGCCCCACACCCCCTGTACTCGTTGAGAACTTCAACAGAAGAAACGCCCAATTCAGGGGCTTCTCCCGTGATTTCATCCCGCTCCTTCTGGAGTAGAGTTCCACGTTAAATCTTGCGTACTTCGTTGTTCTTTATCTTTTTCCATGTTCGCTTCCGCATATTTATTTTACAACATGGTATCAGAGCAGGTTCGATTCTCAAGGAGTTTATAGTCGTTCATTTTTTTCCGAGATTCGATTAGTTGGTCTTAAAGTTATATTTTGAAAGATCGTCTGTTCTGTAGTTTGATCATGAAGATTATTTGTTCGTGAAGTTTTTTTTGAAAAATCATTTCCATGCCATGATCCAGAACAGGAAGCACCTTTCTTTCCTCCATGATCGCATCTTCATGCCGCTAAGGTCCAGCCGTCTCCTCTTCGTGCTCGCGGCAGAGCGCACAGCTCCTGGCGCGTTCAGCAATCTCAACAGGCGCACATCGAGATTCAGCAATCCATCAACATCGCGCACACCAGAGCGAACACCCCTGCACACCCGCGCGACCCATCGTTACAACATCACGCACACCTGCGCGAACTCAGCAGGCGTTCCTCCCAGGCGACGCTGGCTCCGACGGTGAGATCTTCAGGCAGTCCAGCTCTCTATGGCATACGTGCTCCGATGGCGAGCTCCTCTCTCGCGCCATGCGGCCTCGGTTCCAGGCTCTTCCCCGCGCCCCCTCCTCCATATCCTTGGGGCGGCGGAAAAGAAAGCCCCGATGGGGGCGGCTGTTTCTGGGATCCCCACCAACCCTTAGGGTCTGTTTGGTTGCAGGGTTGGGCAGGGTTGGCTTGGCCCAACCCGGGTTACCCCTCCAACCAAACAGGGTTCTCCTCCTCACAGTTTACTATTCACAGGGGTACTCCTGCCCAACCCAACCCTGTCCAACCCTGCAACCAAACAGATGGGGTAACAAAACAGGGCCCGTGAATTAAAAAAAATATTAGGCCCAAGTGGGCCGTTGAAGGGGGCTATGGCTTGGCTGCACGGTATTGGGTTCAAGAAAGGTTGTGTATTGTTTTAAACAAAAAAAGGGGAGGAGATGCCGTATGATGTTAAAAAAAAGATGAAAAGCTGAAGGAAAAAAATGTTGAATGGCTTATTGCAAAAAAAAAGTACAAAAAAAAGAAAAAAAAGAGAAAAGAGGCGCGTACAAGAAAAAGTCGTACGCATATGCTAACAAAAAAAATCAAAAAAAAGAAAAAAAAGTCGCGTACAAGAAAAAGTCGTATGCATAAAAAAATGTGATTCATGTTTGCTTCTCCCAACTTGTCTTTATTTTCATTATTCTCACAAGTTTGGGAGAAAGAGGGAGTAAAAGCCATATGCATCCTACATCATTGACTGACAGACCAAACACTCCGGATTTCACATAATATCAAGCCATCTTCACTGTGCATCGATCTTCGTCGTGGTGTCTCTATCCTCGACATCGACTCCGCACTGGATTTGTTTTCTTCAAGGCACGACAGAGACAAAGTTCGGTGACCCGCAGGCACGACTGAGACAGAGATCCGGTGACCATGCAGGCACGACAGAGACAGTCCGGTGACCTTCCAGGCACGACAGAGATACGTTCCGGTGACCTGATATACCCGTCAGCAAGCGGGTTTGTCTACCAGTTGCGGATACATACGTTTATTGTGGAGATTTCAAGTGAAGATGTAATGGTGTATATTTTTCTTTATTGTTGCAAGTTGCAGCTGTCCCAGCTACCAACTTGAGGGGGAGTGTTGGAAAAGAAAAGAGCACACCCATGTGTTTAGTACCACATGGGGGAGCGGTCACTACTGGATCTGTCCGTGGGGCTATATAAGGAGCCCCGCACCCCCTGTACTCATTGAGAACTTCAATAGGAGAAACGCCCAATTCAGGGGCTTCTCCCGTGGTTTCATCCCGCTCCTTCTAGAGTAGGGTTCCACGTTAAATCCCACGTACTTCGTTGTTCTTTATCTTTTTCCATGTTCGCTTCCGCATATTTATTTTACAACAGACTAGATCCGATTCCATCACCATCATGAAGGAGCTCCTCCTCCCCTTCTCGTTGTTTTTTACACAAAGATAGAGCCAAAGTTTGACTTCCTTCATAAATTAGTTTCTTTTAATTTCCTTTCTAATTTACTTTTCATTTATTTTATTTATTTTGTAAATTAACATTTTGTAAAATTAAAAACGATTTAATATTAAAAATAATACAAAAAATAAAATACATTAAAATAAAAAAAACACACCTAAAAAGAAGTAATTGAGCATTGGACCTAATGTGTGTTTCCTCGACCTAGTGAGTAAGCTACCTCCTTGTGTTCGACCCAGGGCACATTTTTTGGTTAACAAGTGTTTTCTTAGATAATTAGAGATGGTGTTTTCCATATCGATTAAGAGATAATTTTGACACCAAGCATTGAAGTTTCGATAATATGAGGGCATTCCCTGATTTTAAAAAATTCAAAAGATAAGCAGTAGAGATTAAAGTTCCCCACCAATATAAGGTGGCCCACACTGAAGGACATGGTGGTTAATAAGAAAGTATTCCTTGTCATTTAAGTGGAGGGGGGGAATAGATATTAACTACAAATAGCTCAATGGCCAAGTTTTTTTATGGTTAGAGAAAAAGTAGTAAAAAAATGCATTGTTTATAATGTTGTTGCATTGGTATTACTAATAGGTCCAACCCAGGGAGTCTTCCACAAGTTTTTTGCACAGATGATTGGAGTGTCATTGAAAGTGATCGATGGAGAATTGCCTTGCACAAATGTTTACATTACGGAAATGAGTTTCTTATAGTGCAAAGAAATTGATTTTGAATGAACACTTAAGATATTTTAGATGAGACAAATCTCGGGGTTCTCCGAGTCCCTTGATGTCACACGACAAGATGTTAAGATTCTTTTAAAAGGATGTTAGGGTTGTGTGCCTTAGAAAGCCGATTTTTCAATTGCATAAACCATGGAGATAAATTAGTTTTTGGTAGTCCATTTATCAACTTAAACCAACAAATTGGGTACGTTTTCCCTTGCTAGTTTGAAAGTATGTTGTGTGATATTCATTTCGGTATCATCACCAAAGTAGCCATCCTTGTCAATGGATATAGAATAATCATGAGAATATAATTAAAAAATATGTTCATCTCATGCAAGAGCAAGATGTGTAGCTAGAGTGGTTGGGGCCTTATCATTTTCTTTGCCCTCCCATCGTCCTTGGTATGTGGGGACTCCTCGATCGATACATGTCGGGGTATATATGAGGATGACATGGTGGCAGGGTTGTGGAGCTTGGGCCACCGTCCCCAATGTAGAGAGAGTTCTTCATGCCATCTAGTGTTTTTTCTATAGGGAAGGAGCGAGATTCTTTTCAACATTCTATCATAAATGTGGCACCCATACTTTTGAAACATAACATCACATTTTCTAGTGACTCTTTAGCCAGAACCTTTGTAAACTTATGCATCAAAATTTGAGGGATAAACACGATATGTAGGAAAAAGGTACATGATATAAGTTCACCCACCCATAGGAAGACTCCAGGCATAGATCAAAATTACCTATCAAACATTCAATAATATGGGCAGGGAAGAAACATTGATCACAACTCCAATAAAATGGAGGATTGCAGAGAGGGGTCTACATACTAGTATTTAGTGATTAGGAGATTGGTTGTTATGTTTTGTGCTGAGAGTGAATCATAGAGGGTGAAGGAAACATGCCTATTAGAGTGAAGAGGATCGAAAGTATCTTCAAAGACATCGTTCGGTGTGACTATCTCAATACGATTTCAGATTGTGTGGATGTTTGAAAAATCTACCATGAGTTTGATGGTTGCAACATCCTCACAATCATTAAACATGGAAGGTACCTTAAGAGCTAGGAGTTTTCGATGTTCTTTACCATATTGTTTAGGACATAGGGCTCTTATGGTGCAATGGGAGACCAAAAATCACTATCCAATAGGATTTAGTGTTCTCAATGTGCTTTTCACCAAAGGTAGGCGACCATTAGTAAAATTACGATTTTCCTTGCTAAAATCTTCCAATAATTTTTGAAGGTGTAAGGTCCAACTTTTTTGCTAAGATCTTCGCTATCTAGTCAAGAGATCTCATGTCTTTTGAGATCTCGATAATGAGACACCTTAGTAGTTGTTTCTTAGCATGCAGGGAGTCGAGGCAAACCTCAATGCACCATTATGGTGCAATGATTCGATCAGTTTTCAAGTTCGGATCACATGATGCAAAGGCAAGGCACATGCTCAGTACCAACACCTTGAAGCTTTGGTATGAGAGAAACCTTGGATGGCTTAATTATGGGTGAAAGCTTGATGATTCGCCAGGGGAATGGGACTTCACTTTCTCTTTAAATTTTGGGTGGAGCTTGGGATTGGTATGTCAAAGGACATCTTAAAGGAAGAGCATCACTTATATAAGTGAGGTGGCCTTCCATTCTACATGGGAAACATACAATAGGGAAAAAGCAATGCCGCTTCATGTGTCCAACCCAAAGGTACTGACGACATCGGTTTTGTGAGGGTCTAAAATAATATCCTCACGAAGTGAGAAGATAAAATGTCGCTGAGGCGACCGCTCACTAGACCACGTGATCAATCAACAATTAACCCACACAATGTATGAATCAAAATTTATTACATCCTACAATAAAATGTATAGCATATAAGTAAAGTAGGGGTCAAACTCAGGAAACAATGGAGGACAGACAATCAAAAATTTGCAAGGAAATACAACATATGATTTTTGGATTTTTAGAGTATTTTGATTTTTTATGGGTTTTTACTTTTGTATTTTTTATGCATTTTAATTCCTATATTTTTTATTTATTTTAATTTTATAATTTTTATTTTCTTTTTATAATTTTCGGATTTTTTATTTTTATTTTTAATATATAATATAGGAATATATGTAACTATATACACAATATAGGATAATAGACTTGTAAATACAATTAAAATAACCAAAATTACAAAATTAAAAAATTTTGGGGTTTATAAGTTTTCTACTATTTTGTGATTTTTTAAATATTTTTCCAAAATTAATATATTTTGAAGTTAAAATATCCCAAAATAGGGATTAAAAAAATAAGTTGAATTGTTTTGGAATTTAAAAATAATAAACAAAGATAAAATTTTACAAAACTATTTTCAGATAATAATACATAATAAAAATAAAATTACAAAACATAAAGGAATATTTTTGGAATTTTATAGGATATTTTTACATTTTTATAAAGGATTTTGGAGATTTTTACTTTTTAGTCTTTTTCTATTTCTAGGGATTTTTGGTTTGGAGTTATAAAATACTATAACAAGTAAAATAGAATTTTTTGGGATTTTTCAAAAAAACATTTTATATTTTTTTTGTAATTTTTAATTCAAACAATGAGAAACGTCCTATTTTGATTTTTAATAAATAGAGAAAATACCTAAAATGCAAAAATAATTATATGAAGTGAAATTACATGTTTATAGGCCTCTAACCTTTTTTGTGTAATTTTTAAGAGCACGAGTGATATTTTTAATAAACGAAATACAAGCACAAAAATACATGTATTAGCAATGGTATTTTGCAATTAAAATAAAGATAGGGGCGAATATGTAAATATCCCAAAGTTTTATAGCTAAAACTGCAAAGTTATGGACTAAACATAAATGCAAAAAGTTGTAGGGGCTTTTTTGTAAAATCGTCGCCTCACATGGGACAATACCTGAGATGACATGCTATGGACCCAGAATAATTACGTTAAAGATCGAGGGTTATTTGCAATTTCTACAAAAATATTAAAGCATACAAAACAAAATAGAGGAGTAAATAAACAAAACAAAAAGCTGAGGGATAAGTCTACAATGTACCCCCTAAGGCGCAGGAGCGGACAGCTCTGATCGTCTCACTAATCCACGTGGCAGCAGATGGACGGCGGATGATGCTTCACGCTCAAACAGTCGAGATTTGATCTCGATAAGAAATCTGATGGTGGTAGAGGTGCTCGATCGAACGACGATTGCTCCATCTAGAGTCAATGCTTGATCCGACGGCTCTGAATCCACTTGGAGGACCTAGGTAGAACACCGTGCAGACTCTACTTCAATCCAATCTCATGGAATCCTCCGACCACTAAATGCATTGCTGAGAGGTTCTACGTGCGCCATGGAAGGTTCCGCAATGGCTGAGGGCTTCAAAATGTCTCGATGGCCACCGACGAAGGTTCAACAAGGCTCGAGACATGGAGGTTCTTTCTAACTTTGATGACCCCTAGAAAGATGGCTTTCTCTTCATGTCCTACATGAGCTTGTTAGTGGGCAAAAACTGAAGCTGCGGGGAGCTTCGAGTGGTGAGAATGATGTGAGGATGGCTCGAGCAGCAGTCTCCAACGAACAACAGAGATGGGAGACCTCATATCTAGATCCTTGCACGATCCAGTTGAGTGAAGATGCATGGGGGTGATAAGAAGATGAAGGGGAAAGAGATGGAGGCGAGAGGTGCAACAGAGGTAATCGAAGATTGTGGGAAAGCGATCGCAAAAATTGGATTTTATGCTACTTATAACAAAACCATGGGAAATAAAGACCTAGATTATACTACTGTTGCTCTAAGGAATCAAAAGATAAAGAAAAGAACGAAGCTCACCATGCCTGGATCACCTGGAGCAAGTCAAAATTGAAGAAGAAATCGAGCTAAATTTTTGCAAGATACAATGGGGAGAAATCAATGAAGATGGAGGTATCGTTCTGACAGCGGCAGGCCTATGGGGAAGGGCAGTTGACCGAGGTCAATTAGGGTTGAGCTCGGATTAGCTCACAAAAGCTGCTAAAAGATAAAAAAAATAAATATAATCCTTTATTTATCAATTAAATGTAGTACACGATTTTATTATTTTTTGATTAAAACATAAAAAATATTTATTAATTCATTTAGTATTTTATTGTGATTTTTATTTATTTTTAACACTTAATTTATTACAAGTTACTTTTTGGAAGTCCTTTTATAGTTTTTTATCTATATTGTGGGTATTTTATTTTTATTTTGTATTTTATAATTTATTATGTCATACACTTAATTTATGTATTTTAAACTATTTAAATACACAAAATATATTTTTTTATTTTTTCTGATGCATTTTGTTTACTTAAATAAATATGAGTATTAAGTATATAAGTATTGGTATAGTAAACTTATCTATGCATTTTGTATACTATTTTATTAATAGATTTTTTATGTTTTAATTCTATTCTAATACATAAATATATTATAAATAGTTTTTACATAATTATAATATTATAAAATATAAAAAATGAATAAAATGAATATTTTTTTTGGTATATGTTACAATAGGGGTCTAAAAGCTAACTTTTGCATCTTAGCTCCAAATTAAGTGAAACTACCTTCATTAAATAGCTTGTTAAAAGTTATATACAATTAAAGGTGACTTGGTGCATGTTAAGTTCATATGGAGAAGATATGGGTTTGAGAATTTTGGGTTTTGGAATTTTATTTTGAGTATAAAATATACAATAGGTATTACTTTTGTGTGAAATAATTTTTGTATTTTTCTATGTATTTTTGTCTACAAATTTCATGTACAGAATTTCTTTATTTTAGATATAACTAAAAAAGAATAAAATAGGTCCCAAAAATAAAATATTAAAGGTTAAAAACTAGGGTTTTTATTGTGTTTTTGACCCTTATTTCCCCCTACTTTATTCCTTGTCAGCCCAATTATCAAGATGCCTAGGTCTCGGGATTTAGGGTTATAAAATACCTTTGGTATTTTATTTATTTTTTTCTTTTCTTTATTCTTTTATTTTATCTTTAAGCAATGTATTTTATACACTATTATAAAATAAATGATGAATGTTAAATTATGAAAAATAATCATCTTTACGTGCATTTAGTTATCGTTTAGATGTCAAAATGAAAGAGGTGATGAAATGGAGATTCATCACCCCACATACTTGCCTTTGCTAGTCCCTAGCAAACACTTATGTCTATAAAGTGCAGAAAAGAAAATACAAAACAGAAAAAGAAATAATTTGGAATAATTGTCTATTTTTAAACTTGTCTCAATAAAATCAAAGATTGGAGCTCAGAGAAGGCCTCTGGAATATGGTGTTTCGGAACCACATAGAATTCAGGAAGTGCGATACAACATCCCTTAGGTTCCACACTCCCATCATCCAGTCCAATTCACATCCAGGTCAGAACCATCTTTTCAGTCGCATATTCTTGCTACCTTGAAGTGATAGGACCATGTGTGTGAAATTCTTCAGCTCTCTCCAAACCAAACTGTTGAACTATCGAGGCATTTGCTCTTATGATAACTCATCCTCGTGGAGACATATTCCCTTCAATGTTAGGTGTTCTCAATCTTTACAACCAAATGGGGAAGAAGTCTAGAGAAAGGGGAAAGAAGTGGGAATGGACCAGTGTAGTCTTCATTCTCTTGTGAAGACGGTCAATGTAATCGTCTCCACCAAGAACCAGACTTTTTCTGAAGCTCAGATTTTTCATAGAATTTTTGGTGTAGACTTCTTTGGATATTTTCTTTGACTTTGTACAACTTATGTATTCTTGCTTGTGCCCCGGTGGATATAGAATCTTTTGTTCGACCCATTTTTTGGGGTCTTAGAAAAAGTTGTGCCGGTAAACCATTCCTCATCCGAAGCCTTGTCTCAATCCATCTCCAATCTTTAGAAATCATTGTAACCAAAAGAAGTGGGTTAGAATACTTGTGTCATAAATCCCCAAGAATGATTCTTGAGCCACCCTTGACGAAGCAACCTTGCATCATCCTGACTTAGACACAAAAAGTTTTCAACAGTCCATCTGAGTTGAGTTAAGTGCTAGGTGCTAGGTTTCCAGTCGAATCACCATCTCAAGAGTCCTATGGATGATATGAAGGGTTCTATTTAGGCACATTGAATTGACTCATGAACATAGTTTTATGGAACCTAAAGAATTAAGTCAAGCTGACTTGAAATATCTCCACTTCCATTCCTCAATGGATTCCTCTGAAATTAAGTGTATTAAGGTATATTCCTAACTCCAACCTTCATATTTTATTTGGACTTGTTGAATTTTTAGGTTATTCCGAAAAATGTGGATGCAATGCCCAGTGTAAGGAAAATATTTTTGTGATGCAATTTTCCGATTTTGAACTTTTAATAGATTTTTTTTAAAAAAATGCAAATTTTTATGTAAGTTTTTGAAAAGATTTTGCAAATGTTTTTGGGATTTTTAGTTCTACAAATTTATAGGGTTTTTTTCAAAATAAATGATTTTTTGGAAAAGACATGGGTATAGATATTTACGCAGGAGTGTTTCTGATTATTTACAACAGCGGGGTTTTAGGAATTTACATGTTTCTATATACAAGGTTTTGTAAAGGGTCTTTATTCCTTGAGTTATTAACATAGCTCTCAAAATAATTTGAAAAGATTTTCGCAAACATTTTGAAATTTTTATTTTTGCAAACTATTTTGACAAATAATTTTTATAAACATTTTATAAAATTTAGAAACTATTTTTGCAAAGATTTTTTAAACAGTATAAATAGATTTTTCAAAATATTTTTGCAAACAATTTCCAAAACATTTACAAATAGATTATCAAAATATTTTATTTCACATAAAGAAAAGAAATGTTATAAACAAAATATTTTTACAACGGTTAAAAATATTTACAATCCATTTTCCAAATAGTTTTCAAAAGCTTTTTCAAAGAGATTTTCAGACTATTTTTCGAACATTTTGTAAAATGTTTTTATCCAATTTATTAATCGTTAAATACAAAGAATTTCAATGAATTTTATATAAGTGTATTCTTTACATTTAATTAATTGTTTTTGTCCATACTTATCAAAAATACGAAAGTACGAGTTATGTCTTTAGTATATACAGAGTATATACGCCCCCCCCATACTTAGCTTGAGTTATGTCCTCATAGATCAAAGACAAAAAAGAGAAGACATAACTCATACTGAGTATACAAAAGTCTAAACTGTAGTGAGGAAAGAATAAAGAATGAGATGTTGATCGTCCCTCCTATTCTTAGGATGCAATAAGCCTAAGTATAGCAGACTGTATACAAGGTAGGGAGGGTCAAGGGTGGGAATGTACTAAATCATTGGCTCGACCTGCGCTCCCGCCCCCCAACCCCACCATGCTTAAGGTAAAATATCCCTAAGTATAGATAGAGTGTCAAAAGTTGAGGAGACAGGTGAGGGATCGAAGGATGAAAAACTCATGGTGATCTCCCCCCATACTTAGGACAAAGTACATCTTAAGTATAACAATGATGAAAGGGGTGAAACCTTATTGGGAGAAAATAGAAAAAAAATGAAAAGAAGAAAAGAGGAAAACAAAGATCAATCAAAAATGGTTTTATCTACTTTGTCTAATGCATCGGATGTTGTGCCGTTTCGCTCATATTCATATACAACTTGAATCGAATCTACAATGGATAAGAAGGTTTTGTGCTCTGGGTATGGTTTCAGTACCTGTCTATTGACCATGAAAGGTTGTGTGTCATCTGACAATTCTGATATCATCACAATGCCCTTGTCACGCACATGCTTCACTATAAATGGTCCAGCTTTGCTTTTAAATTTTCCTAGAAAAATTTGCAACTTTGCATCGAACAACCAAACCTTCTGACCCGACTCAAAAGTCTTTCGGAAGATATGCTTGTCATGCCACTTCTTCACCCTTTCCTTGTGCATCGCGCTATTGTCATATACATAGTCATGGAATTCAGGCAATTTATTCAAATCCAATTTTCTGTTCTTCCCGACCTTCTTGGAATCCAAGTTGCAAACACTGTATGCCACAAGGATTTGTGAATGAGTTCAACAAGTAGATGGCATGGATTGCCGGGTACAGGCAGTAGGGAGACATTCCTAAAGGTGACTTGTATGTTGTTCTATAATCCCAAAGAACTGAATCAAGCAACTGAGACCAACTCTTGTGATCCAAATACACAAGCTTCTGAAGAATTGTCTTGATCTCCATGTTAGAGAATTCTGCCAAGCCATTGGACTATGGGCGATAAGGAGAAGCTACATGATGTTCAATACATAATTCTTGAGTTAGCTTCTTAACCACTTTATTGATGAAGTGGCTACCACCATAATATACGAGAATCTTAGGTATCTCGAACCTGGATATGATATGATCTTTTAGAAAACAACATACGGTGCGAATGTTAGCGACTCGGATTAGGATAGCCTCCACCCAATGATGACTTACATAATCGACAGCGATCAGAATGCATTCGAATCACTGGCTGTTCGGAAACGGGCCCATAAAGTCAATGCTTCATACATCAAACACATCTAAAATCTGAAAAAAAATCAGGGTCATTGTGTCTCTTATTTTAATTGTTCTGTCCATTTTCTAGCAGTCAGTGCAGTGTTTCATATAGTCTTCTGCATCTTTGAACACAATCGGCCACCAAAGGCTGCATTAGAGTACTTTCATTGCCATTCTTCTGATTGAATGTTTTCCTCCTGATTCTCGATCATGACAATGTGCTAGGATGCTTGCAATCTACTCCTGAGGAATGCACCTTCTCCAGATACAATCTGTCCCCTCACATAATAGATAAGGGTCCTCCCACTGATTGAAATGGATATTAGAAAAGAACTTGTCTACTTTCAGTTGAAGTTTTCTTGGACACAAAATAATTCACAACATCATCATACCAGGGGAGCGAGCTAACTGACAATATGGCTTTATCTGTAAAAGTCTCAGTGATGGGACTTAAATTTACCTCAAAATATTTAGGTTCAGGTAGTCTGGAGAGAAGACCTGCCACACATTTTTCATTCCAACTTTGTCTCAAATCTCGAGGTCAAACTCCTGGAGTAGAAGAATCCATCTGATTATGCAAGGTTTTTCATCCTTCTTCTGTTGCAGGTATCGGATGGTAGTGTCCAGTCCGGTGCCTGCAGGACTAGGGCCTGAGTGATCAAGTCTTTTAACTGCAAAAGGTCTTGTAGCACACAATCATCGACAACAAAGCCCATCTCCTTGCCTAACAATTCGATCAGCGGTCGGGTGAGCTTGCTGAAATCTTTAATGAATCGACGGTAGAAACCGAATGCCATATGAATGACCATACAAGTTTGAGGTTTATTGGTGGCTCAAGTTTTGAGATTACCTCCACCTTGGTTGGGTCAACTTCCATGCCACATTTTGATACAACGTGAATTAGCACACTCCCTTCTATCATCATGAAGTTGCTCTTCTCCCAAGAGAGCACGAGATTTACTTCGCAGCACCTCCGCAATACTCGGTACAAATAGTTCAGGCATTGATCAAAGGATATCCCATAGATCGAGAAATCATCCATGAATACCTCCAGAAAACTACTCACCATGTCCGCAAATACATCTAGCATACATCGCTGGAATGTAGCGGGGGATTTGCACAACCCGAAAAGCATCCATTGGAAAGCGTACATTCCAAATGATTAGGTGAATGTCATCTTCTCTTGATCTTCAAGAGCAATTGCAAGTTGATTATATCCAGAATTGCCATCCAAGAAGTAGAAATATTCTTTTGTGGCTAGTCTCTCGAGAATCTGATCGATGAAGGGTAATGGAAAGTGATCCTTCTTTGTTGTGAGGTTCAGACACCTATAATCCACATAGACTCACCATGAGGTCAGTACTCTGGTCGGAATATCCTCTCCTTTGTCATTAGTAACAATGGTATTAAGAATCTGAATAATCACTTAAGAGGCTCGTATCCCTGAGTTCGTCCTTGGGCTTGCCCGTGTAAAATAAGTTTGACCATTTGCATTTAATTGAAAAATTAATTAGCAATTTTTTATCGATCTGATTTTGCCCACCTGCAACGAAACTCGAATATTAATTCAACATTATTAAGAGGGTGATTTCACGGTTCATCAAATGGCATCGTTGTCGGAGACACGACCCATCTTTTGTTTATATAGATTTGTGCTACTTGATTAAGTGATAAATTCTAACCTTTAGGTCAAATCGTTCATTTCACTTGCATTGTTTTGATAATTATCTAATATCTATCTAATAATTTCTATTGTGTCAGGGACCCTTGGCGACCAAGGAGGCAAGGATTAGGAGCTCTCGCTGTGAGGCATCCCAAAAGCACAATCGAAGAAATTAATGAGAACTAATGTCTCTCGCATTTTTTCATGCATTCATGTAATAATCGTCTTTGCATCGGTCTTCATTTGAAGACTCGTGATTTTAAATGAACGAAGGACATTGTGGTTGTGTGGGGTCTGCTCCACTTGAGTGTCGACTTAGGATCAGGCACGTGGTTCTTTGAGCTATTTTATTTTATATCTTATGTATTTGATCGTAGGCAGGACACACTAAATTGAGACGTACATAGACATCGCTCCATTTAGCTAAAATCAAATATGTTCATTCCGTGCTAATAGAAGCATGCTAAGTACGGTTTTTTATCGACTTGCATACATTAAGTATTTGATTTTAATCCAGTCTTGTTTTTCATGAAGAAAGCTAAAATCACTGAGAGTTTTTCTCCTTAGCATAGATCATGATTCTATTGCATGCATAGGCATTTTCTCGACTTCTCTTCCTGAATTGATCATCTAGGATATAAATGGAAATTGGGAATGGTTGTTAGACGATGTTTGCTTGATTTGTGCTCACATTAAAATCAGTTATAACCTTGAAGCTAAAATTGACACTGTTAATGCAAGACCAAATAAAATGGAGTAAAATCATTTTTGGGAGAGAAACTCCTTCTTTACATAGGATATTAGGATTTGATGTATCATTAAGCATTGCGTAAATAAGAATGAATTGTATCAATCACCAATAAATATGACAAGCTAAATGACCAACAGTTGTTGGTTTCATGCGTGAGTTGATGAATCAATGGTGTTGCTTGGTTGATTGATCCTTGTTTGTAGATTTTTCAAAATCCTCCCATAGATACTAGGTACTCCATTCATCTCCAACGATTCATTCACGTGTAAATCAATCCTAACCTTTCTGTTCTCCTCAGGTCTCTCCATCTATACTTATCCATCTCTTACTTAGGCTCTTCTCAGCCTAAGTATACGGAGACCTGAGTCCCCGTGAATTCCAGACTCATTTATTCTTCTCTCCGGCACTTAGGTTATTTCAACCTAAGGGGGTGTCCTCCACAATTCCAGTATATCTTCCTATATATTAACTTGAGTTATGGCATTGTATCACTTAGTACTATGAGGATATATCATAATTTCAGTATGGGGGTATACTGTATATATATATATATACATATATATATATATACTTTACTGTAGCTCTTATTTTGAAAATTTAAAAAAATTAAAACTTTTTTGGCTGGAGTATACATTTTCTTGAACCAAGTGGGATGAAATGTTTTCAAAGTTTGAATAATTTTCTCAACAATGTTACATTATTTAAAGAGAATATTTTGAAAATGATTTGAAAAATGGGTTTTACTTGTTTTGAAAAATGTTTGTAAAAACTATATATGTGATACAGTTTGGAAAATCTTTTCAAAAATTTATTCAAAAAGGAGGGTATAAATGAGACTAACTTGTGTTTGTAAAAAAATTGAAAAAAATGAATGAAGGAGTTGGTTTAATCCCTGACACTTCCACATTCACACAAGATTACTGAAGTTCAAGAACACTTGGTTTACAAAGTCTTGAGATTTTAAGTTAACCAGCCTTAGTCATTAGGGTCTTTGACTTAATTATTGACATTATCCATAATCTGAAATATTTGTGTGCTATATGGCATACTTAATCTCTACCTTAAGGATATTATCAGCACTTACATATACACGACTGCAGTTATGATGAGTGGAGCTGAAATTTCACTTAAGGGACTGGGATGAGGGATTTGAGTTTGGACTCGATTTAATGATGCTCGAGGATGGGATAAAATCATTGAAGGATTCAAGAAACTTGAGTGTCGGCATCTTTAGCCAGTATGGGAACACGGTTCTTGTACTATCTCTTGACATTTACCTATATGTCAAATGTTGATCAATGTACGCCAACTCTTTGTAAAAGCAGTAGAGATAGCCAAAAGAAATGAAAAGAGATAAAGAAATGTGAAAGAAAATCTCTCACCATACAAAGTCAAATATTAAAGAGCTTCCACCAAAGGCGAGCGCTCTCAACCATTTCAAAGTGTCCCCTTGGAACACCGCTACTAGGATCAGGAGTCGAGCTAGCACCAAAAAAGGGTTCTACATCATAAATGCTACAACTCTAGGTGTAGAAGGTGTATTAGATACTCAAAAAATGCACACCACAATGTACTCTCAGGAAAACAAGTGGAGACAACTACAACTTCTCTTGACGGACACACTGATCAACAACAAAAAATGTGTTGTGTTAATATGGCACTTGAGAGGATCCTTGTTCCAATGAGAGGTAGAGAAGAAATGACACAATCCTATGCCCTCCATCAACTAGCCTTCCATCTACATTTCTAAGTCTGACAACTAAAGGTACGGTGGATTGGATGCAAGAATTGAATTATTCCCTAATGTTAAGGATTGGATTCTTAGGAGAGTTTCTTAAACTGTAACCTTGGATGACGTTGTCACTCTACTCTTGTGATTGTGGTAAACACTTAATATCATATCCTTATTGTATATGTATACAGAGAGAGTCTGATTATTAGAGAAATTGGATGCCTCTTCATTAGAGCTTGGTTCAACTTTGAACTTTTGGATCTCTAAAACTTGGAGTTCTTGAACAGATCAGGTCTTGTATTCACATGTATAATCAGGGGTTAAATCCAATTTATTCATACTTGAGATGCTCGAGGACGAGCATAGTTTAAGTATAGGGGGATGATGAACCTCGATTTCATCGTGCTAAATTCCATTTATTAAATCCCCTAGCTTAATTTTTTGTCAATAAAAACCAGATTAAATATTGTATATATCTTAGCTTTAAAATAAATTTAAAATACAAAAATTACAAAAACAAACATTGCAGTATTTTTACACCCTTAAAAAATGCTCCCAAAAACACTTCTCCCTTTGTTTGGCTTTTTTGTATTTTTGGTCAACATGAAAATTGTAGATCTCCTCAAGATCTACAATTTCATGTTTTGAGTTTTTCCAAATTCGTCATTCTTCTATTTCTTTTCAATTTTTCTTTATTTTTTATTTTGAATAAATGTCATTGGGCTAGATGGCTCCTTCTGGTTGAGCCACACAGACCGCCTCCCTTTGTGCCACTCGCCTCCTTCAGCACCATCCGATCTCCTCTTGTGCGCCTCCATCTCAGCCGTACATCCGTGTTTCATCTCTACCCTTCGATCGGGCCTCCAGATCTCATATGGAGTGCCCACTACCGCCTGTTGCGTAACCTTAGATCATTAGATCCAATGGCCACGATCGCCTCGCTCACAGCTTATTGATGCACCCTGATCGATTGATTAGGGTCGCTCCATCGCGCCCTCATCTCGACCATTGGATCACAAGATCCAATAGTTGACACTCCATCTCCTACCTCCAGCCGCCCCCTCTCTCCCATGTTCTCTACTTTGAGATTGTCTCCCCTTCCTATTTCCCCGACTTCGACGTCCACCTCCATCACTTGTTGAGCATGCCAAGTCCTAGCCCTAACATCTGACATCCTCGTGGGCCACCTGGCTAACCACGTCCCCCTAGCTCTCACTCCATATCTCAACCGCCTGCCACGACCTCCACCACCTGCACCTCGACCCTTCTCCATTCAAATAAGTCATCTCCACCCATCGCACACCTCGTCCACCTTTACGAGGGCCACAACCCAACGTCTCTTCCCCCTCTGGTGACAGATGGGGGAATTGACCACTCGAAGATCACCGTCGGTTCCGGTGATGACTCTTGGCCATGGTAGGCCATGCCCCGGCCCTAACCATGCCGGCAAGCTGCTCCCCATGGATGGGGGAGTCCAACGATGACTGGAGCATCCATAGGTGCTCATCCCAAGCCACCCTCCTCTGCCTTGATCTTCAGGTGAGTCTCCTATGCTTTTCCTTCCGATTTATTCTAATTAATTAGAAGCCCCTTCTCATTTTCACCCTAAATTGACCACCCATTTAGCATCGTCATACCTCGCTCATCCTCGCACCATGCCCCACTCATTTCTTCCTCTTCTCCATCACCTGACCACCTTCGCTCCACCTCCTCTCCAGTTAGACGAAGATGGAGCTTAGGTCTCCCATTCCTTCGCATGCAAGGGACCGTCTTCCATTCACCTCGCACCACACATGCACGCTTCGGCTACAACTAATGCTTGCAGGCACACTTCTCTAAATGGTCGGAGCCTCACCGGAGCTGATTTTGAAAGTTCCATCTCCAATGGGCTCGCCTCACCATGACGCCCTCGACCCCTCCGACGGATCCCCTGCATCTGAGCTTCATCATAGACACCTTTAGATGCTTCCTCAAGCTTCAAACATCTGATGAAGGCTCGGTTGAAGAGAGTGGAGCTCGTCGAAGCCCTGCCAAGTCCGCCGCAGTTGGTGGCGGAGCCCAAGAACAAGGTGTGCGGTTGCCGTCCGATCCTCAGGATCAGACAACCCATCGGACGACCCATAGGGAGCTACGTGTCCGCACCCGAGCCTCCTCCTCCAGCCACCAGGTTCGAGGCACATGAGCCTAGACAGAGCACTAGTAGACGTCACGTGGCCTAAGCGTCCAGCCACGCATCGAGCCTCGCATCGAGCCACGCACTGATGCTGAGCCTTCTTCCGAGCCTAGCCTCACGTGCCCAGGTCACGTGAGGGTTGGGTAATTTCCAACGGTGCCGGGCCTACTTCCCCAATTTGCATTTAGGTCCTCCGAGCACGTGTATATCATGCACGCTTGGGGTTATTTGCATTCTAGCCCTTCTGGGTTTTAATAATTGCCATATACGCATGTAAAATTATAGGGAAGGTCTCACAGTTTTTATTAATTACATTTCTGCCCTTCTAAGGACCTGTTTGTAATAATTTTCTAAATATGTTCATGTTTTCTTTACGTTTATGCCCCTATACTCTTTTGCGAATAACTTGAGTATATAATCTCTGTTTTAGTTGATTTCAGTTTCATTTTGAAGCATTTTCACTTATCTATCTATTGGCACCTGATTTGTCACTTAAAATTTGGATGATTTGTATCATTTATTTAATGATTTCTCATGCCTTTTATTAGTTTATCAATTAAATTTGCTTCACGAATTGACCTTGAAATTGACTACATTTTTATTGCTTAATGGTTTCATCTAGTTAGGGAATATTTGCATATATTTACACTTGTATCTAGTTGTATCATAAAAACCAAATAAAAAATGTCTTCTTCTGTCTGCATCATGATTCTTTATGTGATCACTTATTAGGTGTTAATTCCTTACTTCATTTAAGTATTATGAATCTGAATAATCACTTAAGAGGCTCGTGTCCTTGAGTTCGAACTTGAGCTTGTCCAAGTAAAATAAATTTGACCACTTGCGTATATTTAAAAATTTATTAGTGGTTTTTTATCGATTCGATTTTATCCGCTTGCAACAAAACCCGAGTATTAATTAAGCATTATTAAGAGGGTGATTTCGCGGTTCATCACCCATCTAGGCAAGGAACATGCTCTGCATGTGCTATTATGGAGAAATTGCAAAAAGTCCCCTGGACGTTTTGTAAATTACGGATAAGACCTCCAGGGATCTCTTTGAGAAGAAAATATTTATTTTTTATTACAATTCAGTTCCCAGAACTTCGATTTAGCATATCTTGATCATCTAAATTTTGATTTGTATACACAATATGTCATTCCGAAGCTTTTTCCGTACTCTTTCATATTATATATATTGTGGACAGATCTGAAGGCAATTATTGATGATGATTATTTGATGAGTATTCCGATCATTACAGGCTAATCTGTGATATTTTGTTCCTTATTACATTGAGAAAATTAACGATATATTTTGCAAGGATTCGATTAAGGATTTCGATTTGATTAATTATCCATTGATAACTAATCTTTTAATTGAGAAAATAATCTCTGCAGGGGACAAGATAAAGAAGGAATTAAGATATTTTTGAGGATATTTTCATGTATTATTGACCAGAAAAATTGAGAATCTAATTTCTGTAGAGGCTCAGAGGGGAAAGAATAAATTCATTACCTTGTTATTTTTACGTGATGAAAAAATATTTATTTGAGGAATAAATTACAGGGGAAGCATGCTAGAATTTCTTAAAGATATATTATTGATATCCGAGTCTGATAAATTGACAAGTATTGATCATCTAGCCTGCAGCTTGGATTCACTCATATACATATATATCTTGAATAAATATCTTTCGATTCGTGATATACTTACGGATTAATTGATCATCTTATTGGAGGATTTAATACGTATAGAATCATGGATTCTACGCTCATCCTCTCTTTTTATTCATATTCCATTTTCCTTACTGCATTGCACTTCATTGCATTTAATTTTCTGACACATATATTCACTTCGCGATTAGTTAATTATTTAAATTTAATTCAAAAATCACGTAACTAGAAATAATCCATTCCATGAGTTCAACCTTGGTACACTTGCCAAGAAAAATACTCCACGTATTCAAATTTGTGGTTTTTGATTGAGTGTATTTTGCCTCCTATAATACAATATTAGATTAATAAAGAGGCGTTCTTCGCTTTCATCAATGATCTGCCCATGCAAAAAAATTGAGTATCGACAATTTTGAGATGACAGTCATTAGATTTTGGACAAATGGATCAGACGACACACAAAATGGCGATGATTGAGAGTGTTTAATTAGGGGGAGGATGCTTCATAGGAGAAGGCTTCAAGCATAAGTTCCTAGTACAAAATGGAGCATCCTTCCAAAATTGAACTTAGGTGTTGCTCTTGGTGTTAAGATTTGATGGGTAAGAATCAAAATTTGGATTTACATGTATTACCCAGCAAGAGTGTATTTTAGAATTATCCAAGTTATGTACTAGTCCACCATTGAATAATGAGCTATCGAGTTTGTGTAGAAATGAAAAGATATGTTCAAAGGATGGGTCAGACTACCCCTTGCATAGGATGAGATCCGAGAGAGGCCCACAATGAGAGACAATTTATCATTTTTGTTTGGGATTCACACTAAAATATGATTTGGATAGGTTTTCTTGAAGAGAGGGTGGGTAAAAATTAGGTTTCTTGTTCACACTCCTTTCACACTTTTTGAATACTTCACCAAGGGTTGATCCTAAGACACCTAAGGCAATAATAAGCATTTGGTCGGGGAGAATGGGGCTTGTATTTGGCTCAGAGCTCTACCCCATGGATGGACGTAGAAGGAGGGAGAGGTGGGGAGAAGAGCTAAAAGGAACAAAAACATCCATGACATCAGGTTAGAGAAATCCATAGGGATGTCATTGAAGAAATCCTAGAATAGTCCTACACAGAAAATTTTGTATGAAAGTTTATGGCATATACTCGTCTCTTAATTTGTAAACAAGTTGATTTTGTGGGCTAAGAGTGTGTTAAATTCGGGAATAAGCATGAATGATGATAAGGAATAAGATGGAATAAGATGTTATTAATATTCAGCTAGAAGAATAGGAATAAAGTGGAATAAATGTAGTTAAGTTGGAATGTGGATAAAAATAAGAATGGAATGAAGATAGAGAGAGACGTGCATTACGGAATAACAATAGGCAAAAAGATATGAAAGAGGAAGGGAATAACGTCCTTATTCTTGTAGCTATTCTCCAACACCCTCCTCACGGTTACACAAGAGCTCTAAAGAAACTCCTAATCCCTGGATATTCCTATAAATCATACTCAAGTTCATTTGCTTTCCGTGGTTAAGTTTCTATTAAATAAGGATAAATTATAATTTGGGTTCCCATCTATGGGTATGATCTCAGAATAGGTCCCAATCTTTAAATTGTAACGATTCGGGTCCCAGGGTCATTAATGTAAGGAACTTTTTGGGGCTAATGAAGAGTATGCCCTTGTTTAAAAGTTGGAACTCAACCCCCATTTCCTTCCCAGCAAGGACATATTCGTCATGAAACCTAAAAATTCTATTTCCCGAATCAATACAATTTAAAGATCGGGACCTATTTTGAGATCGGACCCATAGATAGTGACCCAAATTGTAATTATACCAAATAATCCACCCACACAGTAGGAATTTTTTTCTCATTCAATTTTCCAAGATAAAAGCCGTTTAAGCCAGATTTTTCGAATTGGATCTTGCATGGGAGCCGATATTATTTTACAATTCAAGTGCCTAAATATTCGTACTACATAAAACTAACGGAGGTGACGGACATTAAATATCTTCCTTCGGTCGCCAATAGGCACATAGATGTCCGTAGGTATATAGGAGGGAGGAACGTAGAAAAGCGGAGGTAATTGTCGGCGCCAAGGCACGCACGTACTCCAAAACCACACGCTGAGCAGCAGTCCATACGTGACGTAGACCACAACCCTCTGATAAAACGTGAACCCCCCTCTCTCCCTCTTCTCGCCCCTTCCATTCCCCTCCCTGCCCGTCACCGTGCTCCCCGCCCCACCCAGCTACGATGCAAGACCACCAACCCCTCCCCCGCCCCCTAACACTGCCGACGCCGACCCTAAGGTGCCCGCGCTGCGACTCCCCCAACACCAAGTTCTGCTACTACAACAACTACAACCTCTCCCAGCCCCGCCACTTCTGCAAGTCCTGCCGCCGCTACTGGACCAAAGGCGGCGCCCTCCGCAACGTCCCCATCGGTGGCGCCTCCCGCAAACCCAAGCGACCCTCACCTCCCTCTTCCAAACCCTCGCGACCTCCCAAGTCCCGGAAGTGTCACCCAGACAACTCCGCGGAGGACGACGATCGCCGCTCCGGCAGCGAGACCTCCAATCTCACTACCGTGACGGCGGACGGTAACCTGACCTGGGCGCTCTCAGGTGACGAGAACGCATGCGTATTCCCCGATCTCTGGGCGGATCGACAGTTGCCGTTGATGGATCATCCGACGGACGTGGATTTCCCGCCGATTCTGAGGGCGGATTGGCCGGCACTTGGGTTGTCAGACGTGATGGGAGGTACCAACGTGGACATCTTGGGTTGGAACGAAGGGCAGTTTGGGGAGGGGGAACCATCCTTTCTCTTCCTCCCTTGAGGACGACGATTCTGAGCCGATTCTGGCTGATGCGTTGGCTCGTTTTGGTGGCCACGTACCGGTGGCAGTGTCGGCTGAGACGGTTCTTGCTGGTTTCTAAGGCTTTACTTAATTGACGTGTACTTTTATTTTACGATGGGAGGGGTTGCTGTAATTATATCTTCTTGAAATAACTTTCTACCTATCTACTACTCTTATGTTTGCCCCGCTTGTGATGATCCAACCAGATGAACATGAGTTTCTATATTACAGTGCGATGTATTATCAGGTCAGGTATATGTTGCAGTTTCTAGTATATGCCAGTGTACAACAAGATGTATTATACATATAATTATATTAAACAGCCGATGGCATTAGAGAGCTGGGTGATAGATAGTCTGAAGAGGATCTGTTCGCAGTAATTATATTAATTAAACAGCCGTGGTTCTACGGCAGACCTCTGTGCAGAGGATCCGCTCGCAGAGTCTGAAACAGGGCAAGGGAGCATCTGGTGGCCACTACGATGGATCGGTGGGCAGAGTGGGGTTGGATGTGGACGCATGATCGACGTGCATGTTGGGTGTGTGGATGCCGTGATCGATGGGGATGTGGGTGTGGGGCCTGGACGAACGCGCCGACCCACGCGCGCTGAGCGCACATAATATGGGCGTCGTGACGTGGAGAGCATGTGCAGATCCCGAGGAGGACGTGTCCCTAGGAAGAGGATGGGGGCGTGTTAGGGCCCTCGATGCGTGCGAGAGCGGCAATGCGACAATCACAAGTGGTCTCGTCTCTCGTGTAGGATTGACGTGTTAATTTAGGGTGGTACGTAACGTATAGGTGGTAGTGGTGGTGGCTACTGCACAGCATTGCTAATGTTGTAGTGCACGTAGGAGTGCAGCACGAGCTATGATGCATGTAAAATGTTGTAATCGAATAGGTGCAGAGAACTTTAAAGCACATTTATGATAGTGGTGCATCGAATCACCATGCATGACTAGCGAAAAAGTTGGAGAAAGATGACAGTATGCCAACAGCACCAAAGAAAGAAACATCTCCCCGAGATTTTTACTATGTGGGTATAACTGAAAGCATAGATACCTCTTAAGAAGTCTGGCCTCATCCTCAATATTGATCTTCATTCACATATCATTCCATCAACATCGAATGGAATGGATATACGTATTACTACACCTTGCATACAAGGAAATGGATCCTCTACTGCAGTAAGGGATGCATCAGAGCCTGTTATAGCCCTTGGAACCTTTCGATCACGATCGAGCGGTTCCCACAAATTCCTATTTTGTGTGGGTCCGGATCAAGGGATTTTGTGAGAATCGCTCGATCGTGATCTAGCGGCTCCAAGAGCTACAACAGACTCTGTTGCATCCCTTGCTGCAGCAGAGGATCCAAATTCTGCATACCACTACAAAAAATGATGCATTTGGCGTGTACGTCTGTGCGTGCCATAAGCGAGCACATGTGCTCGATCGCTTACCGAGCACAGGAGGATCACATGTGGTCGCCCATGCAGCTCGTTGGTTTGAATCCTGAGGAGCGGTCGGGTGGCGTACGTATACCAATATGGGCGAGCACTTTTATTGCACATGTGCTCGTCCGTATGTGCTCTCCCACTTGAATTTTTATACTTGGATAATGCGAGCGCTTGCAAATATATGGGAGAGAATTGGAGGACGGCTAGGCGAGCACATAAGTGTGCTCGCCCAAACCCTTAAACATAACGTCGTCCTTCCTCTTCTTCCTCATTCTAACTCGCATTTTCCCCAAAACATCCCCTCCGACGATCCCTGGACGACCGCCTCTACCACCAACGACCTTCCTTTACGTGTTTCAAGTAGATAAACATCTATCCTTCAGTATATTACTTCATCCTTTATCTCATTTTTTAAAGTCTCATTTCATATTACTCTTGTTTGGATAGTTTTAGGTTTTCAATTTTTTATTTTATTGTTTGTTATTTTGTATACATTCTTATATTTGAATTCTATGTTTAGGATAAGACTTGATTAATATATTCTTGTTATACTTGATTGTGGTTGCCTCATTTATATGTAAAATTCTATACATGGTAGGTGTTCGATGAAATGACACAACTAATAGTAGGTCTAAACTTTATAGTATATGAAGGATAGAAAGTCCCTTATAACATTTATACTTGTTAATATACCTTGTTGATTTTTTACAATGACTAAAATTACGAAATAAGAATATCATGCCATGATATTGTATAATTGTGCTTAAATAATTAACATTAGGTATAACTTGTGGATAACATTAGGTATAATATCTCTATGCCTACAAGCATCCTCTTCATAGAGTGTTCATATGAGTTATACTATTTCATATAGTGTGGATATGATATATGATAAACACCAACATTTCTTCTATGATAATTTATTATCACATTAAATTCTAGTTAATGTGATCAAGTATATCACATTAACTTATAGTTAGGTTGATGATAAGGCTAAAACACTAATCACTAATTATTATTAAATCGCACAAAATCATTCACACACTGTGCGTTCTTCCACACCAGGTGGTATGTGGCCCTGCACACCGGGAGGCGTGTGCAACACATTAAAGGATTTGATCAGCTCCAATTGTGTTATATTTTTTGGTAGAGTATTATTGGACTCACTTTGGATGGCTTATCCCCAGTCCAATGGTCATGGATTTTGATGTTTGCAGGTGGAGAAATCTTTTTTTGCAGGTACACTTCCAATAATGTTAATTTAAATACTTTATGAGATACTAATTTAGAATCACACTTATCCATATCCCCATCATTAAACCAAAAAAATTACGTAAATATCCAGTTAACATAAATGAATAAATATTTTAAGATTATTTTATAGTCTCATTTGTAGCACGTACAAATGTTATGACGCAAAGTGATCTTCAAGTATTACATTTATTTTAACTTTCCTTAATTCGAAGATCTAGGACTAAGGGGGTCCGTAAGGATTCAAACTTACTAAAAGATGATCTTTGTCACAAGCTGTTTGTTTCTGATGGAAATTCGGTTCCATAACTCATTCATATTCGGTATACCAAATCAATCATAATTTACTATCGAAAATAATCACTAATATGATTATTTTGAAAGTTGATTACGATTGATTTTGAGGTATACAGAAGAGGTGCAGGGTTATGCTGCCGAATTTTCCTCAGAAATAAGTAAGCATGTAACAACGAGCATCTTTTAGTAAATTTGAATCCTTATAGACGGGCTCAAGTGATAACATAATTAAGACAACTTTTCTTCTCATCTTCTAGAGTAAGTGTAATAGGTTTACGTCAACAATGAGTTAGGTTTAGGTATTCTTCATATGTTCTCCTAGATTAACTCAAAGTTTAATCTTCCCATCTCATTTGACAATATGAATTATTTGATGACACGAAATCCGACGCGGTCGAGATGGATAAAATAATTCACAATTGTTGTCGTTGTTCTCAACCACTCGAATCGGTCAACGAGAAAAATTATATTCAAACCACTTCAGATAAGATAGAAATCAATGAAGAATGTAAGCGGCTTCGCTATTCTTTTTACCTGGTATAGCGACCAGGGTCGAACACAAGGAGCACGATTGAAAAAACTCTATAGTCAAATTTCGAAAGCTAATTTTTTTAGTGGTTTTTGAATTTTTAATTTTTTTTTAATTTCGAATAAACACAAAATGCACAAAAACTGGTCCAAATTTACAAGACACCAAAATGCACCTACAGTATTTTTTTTATGGATTTTTAGGCTCTTTTTTTTGAATTTTTATGAATTATTAAAGTGTAGGAAAGAAACGAGACAATGTTTTTGATTTTTTAAATGTATCAAATGACGTCAAAATACTATGAAAAATTTTATACAATGTCAAAGACTATAGCAGGAGCATTGCACAAATTTTTACAAAATTTTCCGAGCATGATAAGCATTTATTTCATTACAAAGATCAAGCAGGTTCAAGTTCTACAATCACAAGGACGTAAACGTAAATATATGAAATTTCTGCACCATAAAATAATAAGAAAGTAATGTAGGTAAAAATTGAAATTTACCCAGTAGAGGAAGTGCCTTGTTCGTAATGTCTTGAGGTCAAGGAATATCTTTTGCACTTTCTAGGAGTATGCTTTTGTAAGTTTACCAAAAAAAATATTCTTTTTTAATCCACCACTCTAACTAGGGTTCTGTTTCTTCCTTCTCAAGACAAAGGGGAGGCACCCGCCGCCGCCTCCTTTCAGATCTGGAGCGAGGGAGGACGGGATCGCGCGGCTGCTGCGGGTCAGTGGGGTCGCCGAAGGAGCTCGGTGCGGCACGCCGCCGCTGGAGCTGTTACGCCCCCGGCGGTGGTGGCGCGAAGTGGGTCCGGGAGCGGGAGGTCGGGGACACGGGATCAGGCGGTGGACGGCGCCGCTAGCGGCTGGAGGGCTGCAGGGAGCGAAGGTTGAAGGAGGGGGCGGCGGCGCCCGCTGGTTGGCATTGGCGGGGGGCGACGCTGTCGCGAGGTGCACAGGAGAAGGGCGGAGGAGGAGCCGCCTGCTGGTCACGCGCGAGCCGCCCGCGCGGTGGAGGGGCGGGACGCGGCTGCGGGGGCGATGGTGACGGCCCCTTGCCTGGGCAAATTTTTTTTGTTCTTTTTCTTATTTTTTTTGTAACATGTAGGAAGATGTTAGAAAAAAAACTTGTATATTTTTCTTGTATTTTTTTATGTTTATGTCCTGCAAAATAAAGGTTAGAGATAATAAGAAGAACAGAAATTTTATTTATTTATTTTTTATTGCCTCCTGCAAAAACAAAGGTTAGATAGAAGAAAGAAAGATTTTTTTTAAATTCTTCCTGCAAAAATAGATGTGAGACAAACAGGAAAAATATTTTATATTGTTTTTTATTTATACACAAAAATGGGAACGGTGAATGGGAGGATCTTGCGTGAAATGGAAGATAGATCCTAGACTCCGACCACCGTGCGTGGTCGGAGGTGACAGGTCGTGCAAGGTAGAATGTGAATATGGAGGGATAGCGAGATGAGATGAAAATCGGTGTCGGAGGCGAATTATGTGGAGAAATGTTTTGGGATTTTTAATCTAAAAACTACTCCCTACTCCTATGTAAAAATCTAAATCTACGATTACCTAGGGAAAAAGACAGGTAAAAGCGGATCTCACCTCGGGGATCGGACAAGCCATGATGGCCTCGACGAAGCACAAATCTCTGTCACCGACTGGATCGGAGGCTAGGACCCTCTTCAACAAGAATTCTCTCGGAAACCGGGCTCCTCTCCGCCAAAGATCGATCAAGTGTGAATGAGGGAGGAGGAGCCCATTAAAAAGAGAAAAAAATCAAAAATGGAAGATATTCACAAATGAGGAAAGTGTTTATTGGTTAATTAAATAAAATAATTGAATAAATAAAATAAATAATTAATTAAAAATGAATTTCGTAATTAATTAAAATAAATAAATTAAATAATTTCCAAAAATCAATTAGCCACCTTAATGGTGGCTATTTAAGGCACAAAATCAAATCTTTACATAAAAGGTAAGTTATCAAATCAAATAAAGAATTAAATAATTAAATATAAATACAAATTCGTAATTAAATCAAATTAATTAATTAAAGTTAGATATTTTAATTTTTTGGTGCCTTTTTTTATTTAAGGAAGTTAGTTGTATACATATATTATATACATATAATATAATGTACATAGGTGCAAATAAGGAAATAATTTTTATAAAAGATTTTTTTAATTTTTATTTTTTTTGATGAAAACAATATTTACAATATACATTATGTATATAAATAAATATAAATAAATATGTTCATCAAATATATAGGAAAACTGCACAAAACACCCCAGAAAACCGACTTTTTAACTGTAACTCCAAAAATAATGAAACTACAACCATTTGAAAGATAATTTAATTTATAGTACGATGGAAGTGAGTTTGGTTCAATTTGAGCTTGTGTGGAGCCGGAATTGATGTTTCCATTATCACTTTGTGGCTTTTTCTGGGTGTAATTATTTGCAATATATACAATATTTTATTTTACAAATATTTTTATTATTTACAACATAATTTTATTTACAACTTTTATTTACGAAAATAATTAGTTTGAGGTCACATTATGTACAGATAAAATAATGTAAGTTTTGTACAAATATACATGAAAAATATTTACAAGATATTTTTGATTTTTCTGACAAACGACCCTATCTCCCCCTACTTTATTCCTGGTCGATCAGGTCAAGTCTTAACCTTCTCTCGGGGTTTGGGTCAGTCTGTATTTATTGCATAACTACATCCTTTATTTTTCTTTTCTTTTTCTTTTCTTCTTTATTCTTTTATTTATGTACAAAAAGTGTTAAAAATGCAATTTTAACAAATGCATCCAAAATGGTAAAATTATGAAATTAATGGGTATTTACAGGTGTTTGACTAAGAAATTGAAGCTAAAATAAAAGAATAAAGGCGATGAATCGTGGATTCATCATTATTTCATTCAGGTTGATCAATATGACTAACAGAGAGTGGATGTACAAGCGTATAGTAGTTGGACGTGTTACATATACATTTCAAAGAGAAGGACGTGCACTCCGTTTTGTCTGCACTAATGACCCATCGTTTTGTCTGCACTCCACAAGAAGGACGTGCAAATCCTATCGTACTAGATGGGGGTCTTATTGAATAAAATAATAAGAACGATTTTTCTATTTGGGTAAAGTATGATCCATTTGTCTTAGGATCCATTCCTACCGGCACTATCAGCAATCTAATCTATGGTAAGGAATAATCTACATATTTGTTGTCATATCTTCATATGCTAATTAAATGTATAACAACGAATACTACTCGTTGTAAAATTAACTTTATTCTTGTAATTAACAACAATAATTATATTTGTTGCTAAAGGTTCATTTAACGATGATTTATATGTTGACCTATTTATCAAAATTTATACAAATCACGACTAAATTTACCAATTTTAGAAGAAAAAGTCAACGTGTAAATGTTGCTATATTATTTATTGCTACATTATAATAACAAAAACCATAATCGTTGCGAATTTAAAGAAGAAAGAAGCAGATACTATTCGTTGTTATGTGTTTAACTACATATGACATGGCAATGGATGTTGAATTATTTGTTGCATCAGGTAAATTTTATTGCAGTGTAGCTGTTTTATATAAACTCCACAAATTAGGATTTTCCATATCCTAGATATTTTCTGGCCCTTCTTCACATATAGTGAAATCGATCCCCGCCACCTACTACTGCAGAATTTACATGTACTTATGTTTGGAAATGTCTTCCTATGTTATTTCAAACGTTGAAAGAGCAATGTTCCTACTTAAAAAATGTCTGCACCAAATGTCTGGTCTGCCTTGTCAGGATAGGTTTTAAAAGATATTTTATTAGAACGTCAAAATAACCTCATCTTGGTGGATGTTTAAAAACGTCCTAAAAAAATAATCTTTAAGTATGATATTTAAGAACGTCTACAAACTAAGTAATTATATATATGTTATTAAAAGTCTGCGTAGAATCTATTTTGACATCTATAATTGGTGGTCCAAATCATGTTTTGAAAATGTCATTTTTAATACCATCCACAAATGAATTATAAAAGCAAACGCTATATACACATATATTGTATACTGACTTTTTTATTAGCAATCCAATTTGTTTAGGTCTAATTATTAGCATGAAAAATCAAGATTTACAAGTTTTTTTAAAGGCAAAATTAGCATGAAAAATAATCAAATGTTGCCATTTTCTACTCTAGAGGAAAAGGTATCGCGAGAAAATAAATACAACTGTAGATGCAATACGAGCAAATTCAGAACATAGTCATGCTTTCAAATGTGAAAATGACTTTGAGTTTCAAGATAACTACAAGAAACTCCAATGTTTTTTAATTACATTAAAAAACATATCAAAAGTACTCCCAAGATATATAAATCATATCAAAATCTCTAAGCATCTTCTTCTGTCTCTGCATCAGGATCAACACCACCAAATCTATTGCCTCTTGATCGTCCTTGAGAAGTATCTAATAAAGAAGAAGTATATTAGACATGGATAAAAAAGATATATTACAATGATCAAGCTTTTAAAAATAAGTACCAAAGAATGTAAGTGGAGAAAGTGGCGCTGACGTCCCATCTGTTAACGGGTAGCTCTTAAAATATGCTACTATTCCTGCTGGTATTTTATCTTGAAGCTCTGTCGATGTCTTCTTATTAATCATATGTATCTCTGACTATAAATAAGACACTTCCTATTGAAGGGATGTGACATTCTTTTCGTATTCAACATCTATTTTTCGTCTTTCTTCCGCCACCCTCTGCTCAAGTACATCCTTTGAAATGGTTGCATACATACGATGTCCTCTTCCTTTTGACACATGTCCTTGCCCCCTACCTATGAGGCAATTATATCGTCCTTCATTATGAAGTACAATATTAGCTATTTTAGCATCAGTAGTAGTATGTCCTTCTGCATCGATCTTTGCACGCATTTCTACCATGCTAATCTATAAAAGAGTATAAGAGTAAGAAAATGTTTTATATGATTAATTTAACTTATATTATTCATCTATACAACTTACGTATGTTTGTTTAGCTTCAGTTGTTGACCAATGTCCGTGCTGCCCTACAATTTCATCTAACGGTGCCTTCCCTATTATGTCAAAATTAAACTTTATCTTTTTGAATAAGAGTGTCTCTCTGCAAGGTTAACCATCGAGTTTGTCATGAGACTTAGGTGATCAATAAAAATAATGTAATTACAACAAGTAACATGTCTAACAAGAACTGATAGTAAAAAAATTACTCACTATCTCTTGTCGAATGACCTCATATGACTTTGATACACTCATAGAAAGATTTATAACAATGTTTATATATGTGTCCTTGTTCTTCTGACATCATTTTTTATTTTTTTAAAAAAGATCCAACAAAAGATATTTTGGTAGTAATTATAAATGCAAAAGTATTATCTGGCAAAAAAATATAAAAGGAAATTACAAACTTACCTGATGATCTGGCTCTGTCCATATTTCAACCATGACATTCCAAAGTTCAATCGGTACATTCTGGGGCCTAGCTATATCTCCTTTCTCTTTCCATTATTTCTTTAATCTATATCTACGCTCCCTAAGATGCTTGGCTAAATGACGATTAATTGCTTCTTTTACTCTTACATCAATATCAAACCTCTCAATATCAAAAAAGTTCTATACCAAAAATGACAACCTTACAAAATTGTAATAATATCATTTAAAAACAAACACAAGGTCTATTACACATCTTGATTCGATCATAGGCACGACAGAGATCGACATTTGTTAAAGACCTGAAGTCTGCCACTAATGGGACATCCTCTCTTGCCACTATCCCTTAAATATGTTGCAGGTCTTTTGCTTGTTTAACATCCATCGGTCTACCTTCTTCTAGGTCGATACATATAATCCACTTATGCTCATTATCTTCCACATGCTTGGAAATATTGATACCTCTTGACTTTCTCCTTTGTCGTACTATATTTAATATAACAAAGTTCAAGAAAAATTTAAGTTTAATATTACAAAAATTAAACTCCTTACCTTTCTTTTGGAGAGTAGGTATGGAGTTTACATTATAGGTGCATGAAAACATTCGAACGGTGGTGCAGGTGTCAGTGGTGCTTGAAATTGACTACATACAACAGGATCTGGTTGTCTACTCCTACTATTATCTCTCTTCTGCCTCTTAGCGAATGGGAACGGTGAAGACATGCTTAAAATTTGGAAGATTAAATAGAACTATGATAATAATGCACCATCCAGGAACTAATCAGCATTTTAAACCCAAGCTACATAACTTGAACAAAATGAAAACATCGTAAAGGGACACTATATTAAAAACTTTATCTTTGTTTGATCAAATCCAAGTTGAAAGCCAATACCAACTACTCTTTGTACTCTCTAAATATGTGGTGGGGGCACCAATTGTTTGGATCTTCTTTCTAATCTTTGTAGAGGAGGTCTTGTACAGAGCTATGGGGATATTCATATTTGCAAACATGACTGATTTTAATTAGTTTCCAGCAAATGTTACACAAAATGTTATTGCATTTGGATTAAATCGATTTTGCAATTCACGAGGGGTTATGAATGGAGATTAGAATTCATGTCTGGAGATTAAAATTCTCGATTTTAATTAGTTGAGAATGCTTTTTAAACAAAGTTGTCATTGGTTTTGAATATTTCTTTCCTAAATGATTATTTATTTATTTTGATAAAAATCAAATTTTAGTATGTCCAAGAAACATTCTTTTGAAGTAACTTTGGAAACAGCTTTTTGCTTGTTTCTAACTCCAAATTTCATCATAATATGTATCTATGCAATTTAATAATTTCACAATTTTATCAATTAACTTATAATTATGAAAGTATGGCTACTGGGGATGTCAATATGGAACTAACCAACAGATATGACGCCCAACCTCATCCTGTTTACGACAAAAAAGGTGACCATAGACAACCACTCATGCAGGTTAGGGTTCGAGTTTCGGATTCCGCAATTGCTCTGTATGTGCATACTTGCATAAAAAACTATCTTAGACACATGCACTATATAGAGAGAGATTATTCATGTTACCTGGAGTGAAAGGATAATGGTGGAGGCGAAGGTGGAGGAACGCTTGAGTCCAGATATCGTCCACGACAACGGCACCTCTGTGTATGATAAGTGACTGTTGCAAAACTTCGTGGTGCCGGAAAATAGTGGGCTGAAAAGGGGAAAGGTTATCGCTAGAAGGGAGAGGTTGTCGTTTAGGTTTCTAGGGCATTTGGGTGGTTACGGTATTTTGGCAAAAATGAGGTGAGTTTGGCGGGATAATTTGGGGGACGAAATGCTTGCATTGACGTTAATAAAGAAACGTCTTCAGAAACAACACTGTGTAGATGTTTAAATAGCATCGAGAATTTTTTTTATTTTTTGGATGTTAATCAAAATGTCTACTGACATCATATTCTAGGTGGACGTTCTTGGCGCTTGAACGTCGGCCTAGAATGTGTTTGTTGTAGTGACCTGAGAACGTAGACAAATTAAGGGTGAACTTCGTAAATCTGTGTGTAGATCTTTTGCTTCCGATACTTATTACAATACAGGAATATCGTGTAAACATGAAAAAAATCTAATTGTTATTTATGCCACCATAATATAAAATTCATCAAAATATGTTGGAGCAAATTAAAATACATTATGTATATTTAGCTACAAATTTAAAAATGCATAAGCTACACAAAATCGTACCTCCCTAATGGTGCACATCTATTGCTAAAAATATTGTGGCAAAATTAATGGATGATAACTAAGCGAGAGGCTCATTAATAACTATGAAAGCAAAGGAATGGATGAATTTTTCATTTCAAGTACTATTGTAGTAATGTAATAACTATTTTATTTCCACTTTTAATCATAGTGTGAATGTACACATCTTCAACCATCCCATTTCTCCCATGTCCCTTTATAATCCTATACAACTAGAAATTTTATTGTAGTAATTTAACCTGCCTTGCAACCATCAATAGGATGCCCTACTGAAGTCCAAGTGTAAACGAGTGGGATGTCTTCATCGCTTTGTAATAAATGGGACAAGACACTTTATCACTTCACATCTTCAAGGAATCAAAAGATAATCATTAGCAAAATCATTCTAGATAAGTCTTAGGAATTCCCTTATTCCATGGAGTGCTGACACACAATAATATTTATCTTAATAACTAAAATTGGTTCCTCTCTACTATTTCTTCTCTACTATTTCTTGCCATGGCACATAAAGCATAGTTTAATTTTTGGACATTTGTGATATTTTCCTCTTATTTTTTTTAAATAAACGATCACATTCTATTTATAAAAAAAGAGAGTTTGTAGCCATGAAAGGCCCATACGCCAAGTCAACAAAAGGTAAACCAAAAACTAAGTAGTACTTGGAGGCTTCAGTATTTAGTACAATCGATACAAACAACCTAAGATATAACAGATGTTAATGTTCATAAAATAGAAAGGAAAATTTTTTATCTTCGAGCAAAAGTTGGAAGGCTGACGCTAGAGATCATGCAAGGGATCTGATGAAGCTTCATGGATTCGTCATTACTTCTTTTTCTTTGTTGCAAGCTGTCGTCGGGTGCGGAGACGTGAACTCAAGGAGGGTGACATCTTGGCTGTAATGAAAGGGTTAGTGAGTAATCATCAACAAATCAAATGGGCGTAAGACATATATGAATTGGTTTTTATCTAGCCCAGTATGCGTACTAGGCTGGATGATTAATGAAGACAGAGCATCCTTAGCAATTTGCATGGAAGAATGAGAAGTATCCTAGAACATCCTTGAACACTGCTCCCTCCAGGTCAGCCACCCGATCGATGCTTGATTGATGGACATCTACCAATGACATGACGGATATGATCGTGAATTATGTTGTTCGAAAACCTTCAGGTTCTCACCAAATTTGTAAAATTTCTCAAGGATTTAGGATGACAAATGCACTCTCAAAGGGTCTTATGATGACATCTTTCGGTAGCATTGCCAAACCAAAGAAAATGACGTCGAATCTTGTCGATCCCCGAGATGACGTATTTTGAAAGTTTGAGGGAGGCTAACATGGAGTTTGCTTGCGGGATTAAGGGACGAATTGAGGAGTACTACTATTGATGGAAGGAATAGGATTTTGATTTTCCACTCATGTAGTTTAGATTTGAATTTCTCAGCGATCGGTTGCCAGTCCCTCATGTTGGACTTGTAAGCCCTTGACGACCCATTAATGCAATTAAAATTATTGTTTATCACGTTGATCTAAAATGAATGAAGGAATATGAATGCACTTTACTATTAAGGTCCCTTTGTATATTAAGTTTATGTACCATTGCCATATTGAATACCATGCAGCTGGGAAGACACAGTTGACTTCAAATATGTGATATCCAATATAGATCTCCAGTCTGAGAAAGAAATGTCAATCTTTCTCTAAAGACTAATTTCCAACTGACTTCTTGATGAAAGTCCTCTGCATGGGAAGGGAGATTCGAAAATGTTGGAATAAACAATTGACGTAATGAGGTCAAGATAAACTAAGATTTGAATCGTAACTGTCACGATCAGACACACATCCTTTGACCTGAGATAGATATGCATCTATATGTTGAGTATGCACATTTGACAGACCAATAGAGTGGTGACCTAGTCAAGGTCCATGTATCGGCGCGTTAGTGTGCATATTAAGTCATATGAAATGTATGATCTCTCAAAGAAATTATATAGGTTCATAGTTGATGAACATGGAGACAGAGCTCACTCGTGAGATGATTGGGGGTCAAAATGAATTCTATGCATGGTCATATCATTTATGAAATGAGATATGAATTCGAGATATTAATATATACTTTTGACAAGTATATGATCAATATTGTCGTCTAATTATCAAATGAGAAATCTATTAATATATTCCGAAAGAAGATAGTCAAATCAGAGTTTGAACTTCAGACTTATCAAAGTCTTCTACTATAAAGAGTGAATGAGTAAGAAAATGTCCGAGGTTAAGTCTATCATAATAGGTCATCTCTACCATGACACTTCCATTTTGAGGGAGTTACATTTAGCATGATGATTTCTTATGTGATTGGAAATCAAATTCATTTGAATCTAATTTTCAATTCCATTTATATATTCCAAATGTTGGAAACAGAAATGGCCTAAGAAGTTGGATCCAGCTCATCAACATTTTGCTAAAATGGCATAAACCCAAAAAATGATTAGTGTCCAGATTTCAAGTCACTATACATGGGTAGTATGATCTACCCAATATTATCTCCAACTATCTACATTATATCTCATGAGTCCTAATTATATTAGGACTCATACTTAGTGATTTCATTAGTGTAATAATAATAGTTATTATTACAATGAATTTTATAAGGGTAATTTTGTAAATAAGATTCACAAATATCATTCACCAACTAACATGAATAGCGATTCACAATAACTAACATTTATATGGATATGATTCATATAAATATTTATATAAATATGACTTACATCATATTTTCAATGCATGATATTGTGTGAATTTGATACACATTATTTTTGTATGTAAATTGGATTTACATTTACTTTTATGCTCATGAATATGGATTCATAGGTCTAATGATTATTCCTAGAATTTCTCCAATATTGATAACAAGATTATCAAGTTAATTAATTAATGAATAAAAAGACAACAACCTTAAGTAATTATAGTTAAGATTGGACATGTACAATGATGAACATTGTCGTACCATATTGTTGAGTCTTAATTGAATTAGGGATCAAAAGTTATTGCTTATTTGTTGTACTTAATTAATATTAATTGGTGATAAAAAGGAGATAATCCTTATTGAATTACTACGGGTTCTAATCCTTGATTTAGAATCCAAAGGACTATTTGGATGTGTGGTGTAAGTATAAAAGGAGAGCAATGATATCTCTTTTACAACATAATTTTGGAGAGCAAAGTCCCTTTGAATTTCGTGCCCCATGAGATACAAAAGAGTATTGAGAGTCCACCTCTCAAACACCACTTCTTACTGCCATGGTCATGAAGGATATGGAGAAATCCTCAAAGCGCATCACGGAAGCGTGATCGTCGTATCGAATATGACGAAGAACGACTAGTCGTACTAGTTGTTCGGTGCAACGGAATTTAAAATTTTTATCCGATGAAACCACATGATCCGAGAACCATTCTCAAATCGTTTCATCTATAACCACAACAAGTATAATGCAATACCTCTTGAAGCATGGTTGATCAAGTCTCTACGAAAAGAGACCTCCTGTCTCAAGTCCGATCGTCGGAGTAACGGCTTGCGAGCGCGGAGATGAGTCGCGGTGCCCTCGCAATCCAAGTTGATCCAAGCGCGATTGCTCCTAATCTCGTTGCACGAGATCAAACGTCTCCTTCGTGAGTGAAGCACTCCAAGAAGACGAAGAACCGCAGAGAGTCGAAGCGGCAGCACGATGACGCGGGCGTCGACGATTCTCTCCCACCAAGGTGGACTGCCACCAAGAAGAGAGGGAGAGAGAGGGTTGTCGAGTATGAGAAAGAGAGAGAGAGAGAGAGAGAGAGAGAGAGAGAGTTTGTGCTACAATAGCATGTGTTAAGAGAGAGCCAAGTATGCCTCTCTATTTATAGGGTTTTGGGATCCATGGATCTCAATCCATGGGACACATAAAATCAATGGATGAGATTGATTTATGTTTATCCAATGGCTAAGATTGTTGTTGACAAAAAAACAACAAATTTAGGTTAAAATATATTTGACAAAATCAAATAAAATTCATTCCTAAATCAACCCAACAAATAAGGAGAGAAGACACATGGAGATTTCATCTCCATGTGCCTTCCAAGTGGGCGGCCACAAATTCCATATTGGAATGGTGTGCCGCCCATGGGGATTGCATGGAGATTGCAATCTCATGGAAATCCATGAGATTGCATATCTCCTTGAAATCTCTCTTATTTATTTTCAACTAATTTATTGAATTTTATTCTTCAAAAATAATTCACAATTATCTTTGAGAATATTGCATTCTTGCCATGGAAAAATTTGTGAATCATATTCACAACCCAAAACAACATATAATTCATATTGTCAATTAATTACACAATGTGTATCCAATACACATAATAATTAATCAAACCATATAAATTATAATTAACTCTCTCTAATACATTATAAATCACATTTATAATATATTATGAATAATTGGATATTTCTATCCACATTATTCTTATCCAAAATAATTAAATCACATTTAATCATATTGGATAATTTCTCATACATCATGATAATTAAATCACATTTAATTACCAATTTCTCTTTGCTTAGATCTTATGGAATTGTTCTTAAACCATTTAAGAACAATGCTATTTCTCCTCAGATACTTGGAGATAAGGACAGGGCGATTGTATTGTTCCACGTATAGTGACTTGGATGTTGAGATCATATCTCAGATCCAGATCCTATGGACCTCCCACTAATGCTTGATCAAATCAAGACCGTAGACTTAATCTTCTCATTGCATCTGAATCTCATTCAGATCAATGTCCAGTTCATGGACTAAGATTAGGTCACTTCTCTAATGAGAGGAGTCACTAAAATCCAAACATGTTTCATCATTCCCTCGGAATGGAAGCGTCATGGTTATACAATCGTATATGATCAAATCACCCTTCAGGTATTCCTAATACATGTGCATCCTACATACTGGAAGACTCATGATCATTCTGAAGATAAAGATCACTTTTGTACTGTCATCTTCAGAGTTAGATCATTTAAGTTTCTCAATCTTGGTCATCGGGATTCGGTATAGATCATATGCTTTCACAAAGCATATATCTTACCTTCAAATTCATGTCATGCTTCCGAAGCACGACAACCATGCATGGAATTTGTTCAGTCCCAATACCTCATGAGTGAGCTCATGTCTCCCGGTTCACAAGTGAACCTGTATGATCCCTTTGAGAGATCGCATTACTCATATGTCCTTACATGCACACCAGCTCGCCGATATATAGACCTTGATTAGGTCATCAACTTATTGCTCTGCCAAATGTACATACTCAGACATATAGCAATACATCTGTCTCTAGTCAGAGGATGCATGCCTATGTTGTGACAGTATTCAACGTAGGTCTTTGGTTATCTCGATCTCGTCAAGTCAACCCATTGACTTAACTAACCTGACACCTTTGAATCACTAATCCCATGCAGAGGACCTGCATCAAGAGGTCAGTCAGATATCAGTCATATGAGATAGGATTGCCATCTCCTACTCAGACTGGAGATCATCACTTAATGATCATTTGATGATGCTTGATGAGTCCTCTATCTAACTCCTTAGATATTCATCCAAGCATCAGCCTCTATGATCCATCCAATGAATCAACAGCTGTATGATCATCAAGTTGGCCATGGTACATAACCCTTATTGCACAGAGGGACCCTATAGTGCATTCATTCATTAATCTCAGAAAGGGAGTGAAAAATAATCAATAACTTTCATTGATAATTTATTCATTACAATAACATTTATTGTAGAAATGGTTCGCCCGGGGCTCACATTGCTAACAATCTCCCACTAGCCCTCAGAACCATTCAGGTACAATCTTTAAACCCATACTCATTGCATGCTGGTCGAAAACCTTCTGTGTCAGAGGTTTGGTAAGAGGATCAGCAACGTTGTCGGCAGAGGCCACCTTGGTGATGATGATGTCACCACGCTTTTGTATCTCCCGAATGATGTGGTATTTCCTTTCCACGTGCTTGCTCTTTTGATGCCATCTGGGTTCCTTTGCCTGGGCAATGGCTCCCGTGTTATCGTAGAGTAACGGGATGGGAGTATCAGAGGAAACTACATCAAGCTTTAGCACGAACTTGCGCAACCACACCGCCTCCTTTGCAGCATCCGATGCGGCACTGTATTCGGCTTCCGTTGTTGAATCTGCAGTAGTGTCGTGCTTCTTGCTTCTCCAGCTCACAGCACCACCATTCAACAAGAACACGAACCCCGATGTCGACTTTCGATCATCTACATCCGATTGGAAGTCAGAATCTGTATATCCCAAGACTTGGAGATCACCATCTCCATAGACCAAGATGTAATCTTGCGTCCGTCTTAGATATTTGAATATGTTCTTTACTGCATTCGAGTGTTGTTCTCCATAGCAGGATTGGTAACGACTTACCACTCCCACTGCATGGCAGATATCTGGCCTAGTGCACATCATGGCATACATTAAGCTTCCTACAGCTGATGCATAAGGACATCCAACCATGGCCTTCTTTTTCTCAATAGTTTGAGGAGCCATTCCTTTAGACGGTGGATACCATGTCTTAAGGGTAGGAATCCTTTCTTAGAACTATCCATACGGAATTGTTCAAGAATCTTCTTAATGTATCCATGTTGTGACAATCCCAAAATGCTCTTTTCTCGGTTTCTGAACAGCTTCAGGCCTAAGATATAAGAGGCTTCTCCAAGATCTTTCATCTCAAAGGTATGGGACAACCAAATCTTTACACTGGTCATCATCCATGTATCATTCCCAATGATAAGGATGTCATCTACATAAAGCACGATGAACACAATGGCGCTCCCACTAAGCTTCTTGTATACACAAGGTTCATCAGGATTCTGTACAAAATCATAACTCTTTATGGTTTCGTCAAATCTGATGTTCCAACTACGAGAAGCTTGCTTGAGCCCATAGATGGATTTCTTCAGCTTGCATACTTTACCATCCTCTGTCATGAAGCCATGGGGCTGCTCCATGTAGATATCCTCCTCGAGGTATCCATTGAGGAAAGCCGTCTTGACGTCCATCTGCCAGATGTCGTAGTCAAGATATGCAGCTATAGCTAGCAATGTCCGGATGGATTTAAGCATAGCCACAGGAGAGAATGTCTCATCATAATCGATGCCTTCTCTCTATGTGTAGCCCTTGGCTACGAGCCGTGCCTTGAAAGTCTCTACTTTCCCATCAGGTCCCCTCTTTCTCTTGAAGATCCATTTACACCCAATGGGTTTTACCCCTTTAGGTGGATCCTCTAGGGTCTATACATCATTCTTATGCATGGAGTCAATTTCTGACTTCATTGCTAGCATCCATCTATCCATGTCTTGATCCGCGAGTGCTTCATCAAATGAAGTAGGATCAATGTCAGTTTCACCTGACACATGGAATCCATACCTTTCAGATGGTGCAACCACCCTCGAACTCCTTCGAAGAGGTATGGGTGTTTCATCTTTATTTATCTCTTTCGTTTCTGGTCTAGGAAGCTCAGAATCCTTAGGGGATTCAATGAATTCCTCTACTTCATTATTGTCTTGACCTTTAAGGAAATCATTCTCCAGAAACTTCACATCTCTAGAAACAAAAACCTTTTGGGTCTCAGGGTCATAAAGTTGGTATCCAATACCATCTTTAACATACCCAATGAAGTAACACTCACGAGAGCGAGATTCTAGCTTACTTGCGTCCACGTTCTTCGCATAGACCAAGCAACCCCAAACCCTTAAGTGGTTAACACTAGGTTTGGTTCCATACCATAGCTCATGAGGAGTCTTAGGCACGGATTTGCTAGGAATCTTATTCAGGATATATATTGCAGTCTCTACTACATATCCCCAGAAACTAAGAGGTAAATTTGCTTTATTCATCATTGAACGGACCATGTCCATGATGGTCCTGTTGCGTCTTTCAGCAACACCATTTAGTTGGGGAGTTCCAGGAGGAGTGAGATTGGAAACAATTCCATTCTCCTTAAGGTATTCCTTGAATTCATCTGACAGGTACTCGCCACCTCGATCAGATCGAATCCGTTTAATCTTCCTATCGGTTTGATTCTCAACCAAAGCCTTGAATTCTTTGAACTTTTCAAAGGTTTCAGACTTATGAAGTAGTAGGAAGATAAACCCGTATCGCGAATGGTCATCAATAAACATCAAATAATATCGATATCCATTTCGAGTCGCGGTACTGAAGGGACCACATACATCGGTATGTATTAGGTCAATAATACATTCGCATCTTGTAACCTTGTTACGGAAAGGCGTCCTAGTCATTTTACCCTGTATGCAATGTTTGCAAGTGGGCAAAGGTTGAACCTGTAGAAAATCTAGAGGTCCATCCTTTATCAATATATTGATCCTATCAACAGATAAATGACCAAGCCTTTGATGCCATATCTCATTTGAGATATTTTTATCCTCTCTGGATCTTTTAGGGTTTTTATTAGTGGTTGTCACATTCATAATACATTTATCAATGCACAATTCATAGAGTCCACCAGAAGTCAAAACACCATCCGCAATATATTTATCATAACGACTTATGACTAATTTATTACAGAAAAGGAAAGAATATCCGCTTCTAACAAGCTTAGATACAGATATCAAGTTCCTTCTGACTTCGGGTACATAAAGACATTCTTTAAGTATAAGGACTCTTCCACTAGATAATGATAGTCTACAAGTCCCGACGGCTACTGCTGCAACACTTGCATCCGATCCCATCTGGATGACTATCTCCCCTTCCTCAAGATTCCTAGTTTCCTGAAACAAATGCAACAAATTGCATACATGAACAGAAGCACCATAATCTACAACCCAACTTCCTTCTCGTCCGACGAGAAAGCTAGTTTCAATGATGAAAGTAGATTTCATACCTGCTGGGGCTTTACCTTTGTCTGTGGACTTCAGGTGCCCCGGCTTCTTGCAGTGGTGACAGACGTCGGTTTTCTTCGACGCCATGAGAGTGGATGCATTGGAAGAAGAGGCAACACTTTGTCCCTTCTTCTTTCTCTTCTGGGTTGGGCCCTTCCGAGAACCATGCTTCCGACCGCGCTTCCCTTTGACCTGTGCAACCATTGCACTGCCAGTGGGACCATCCTTCTTCATCACGTCCTCTGCGGATTTTAATGCAACAAGGAGAGCAACACTTGTCAATTCCAACTTGTTCATGTGGAATGACACTACAATGTTATTAAAAGACTTGGGCAATGACAGCAGAATGAAATCAGCTTGCATGTATGCATCCATCGTTGCCCCAAGAGTCTCCAGCTCCGACAGGTACCCAAACATTTTGAGTACATGTTCACGGACCGAAGTCCCTTCCTGCATTCTACAGCGAATGAGGTCTTTCATAACATTGTACCGCTGAGTGCGGTTAATGTCACCAAACATATCCTTAAGATTCTGCATTATTTCCTGACAGGTACTCATCTCCACATGTTGCTTCTGCAGAACATTGGAGAGAGAACCTAGGATATAGCACCTAGCCAAGACATGATCTTCATCATACTTGTCATTAAATGTTTTTTCTTCCTTGGACTTAGGGTTCTCATGCTTGTCCTCGGATAGCACATAACTTATGCGCTCAGCAGAGAGAACAAGCTCCAAATTTCGGATCCAATCCGAGTAATTTGGGCCGGTCAATTGGTTGACCTCTAGAAGCCTACTAAGTGGGTTCAAAGACTTCATTTTCTGAAATTAAGAATGCACTATATTAGAATATGAAAATATATTCAAATTTATAACATTTGATTAAGGTATTTTAAATCAAATTATTCTTGCATTGTCGACTTTGAAAGTTCATTCCCTTAATCACGTTCAAAGTAAGAGATATGCTTACCGCTATATCTCTAGCAAGAATTGGGATCTCCTCTTTATCATTGTCACATCCCAATAATATGAGAATCTGTGACTCCAATAAAGAAAAGCAGGAACACATTCCTATTTGCAAGTCCAACTTGCATTTTCACAATTCGGTCTTTAACACCCGAGCCCACCACCCCTAAGGCGATGTTGACCCATTGTTAATTGAACCAACCGTCAACATGAATAGTACTCGCTATGCGCAATCCAATATCGCCCCAATAATACGAGGATCCGATATTGGGGTCACTACGCATACGGCCTTACTCTTTCGAGAAGCAAAGAGCCTGATCTAGATGCGCTTGCACACAGGAGCTGTCACTTCGGACAGGCGTCTCCCACATGCAATCCCTGGCGACGAAACTCTTCGCCTTGACGGGAGACCATGGATGTCACTTATGTGATCCTCCACCTCATATTCAAATTTTAATTAATTATCGTGAATCACATTCACATAATTAATTCTTCCAAGGGAATTATTAGCTCTAATCATATTAGAGTATTTCAATTGGACATAATCAATTTAATCATATTAAATTAATTATCAATCCAATTCAATCATTCAAACTTGATTATTTTACTTGAATATATATGGTAATATCTCAAAATACGTATTAATTCGAATTTTAATAATTAGACTAATACATCTTAATCCCTCGGACATTATCCCGGCCCTACCCGCTGTCATGGCCAGTACCGACGAGAGTGGGACGGACCACATACGTTGCAACCCGCAACCCCAATGCTCTCCGACTAGGCACCATATCCGCCTCGGGAAAGGATAATGCCAAATTGATTAATTTGTACTTGAGATGATCATCGGTTTTTCAACCAAAATTGTACCATATAGTAATAATCAAAACATTTTTGATTATAAGGAAATTTGCTAGACAAATTCCCAAATCCTATTCAAGCATCAAGTTTGAAGATTGTGGTTTCCAATTATGATTTAGATCAAATCTAATCTATTAATTGGTTGGGGCCAAGTCAATTAGGCAAATAATCATGTTTCAATATTTCACAAATATTTTTCAAGATTATTTCACGAAATTAACAATTAATTTCACTAATTGACAATCACTTGGTTCTAGATTAGGAATGCAATTTCAGTAATGACCCCTATTCACTAAAATTGACATATCTAAATCAATTTAAATCCAAATTAAGCAAACTCAATTTTCATAGATTGTTAACTTGATTTAGAATAGAACCTAAGTGGAGTGCACGCATTTCGAGGCAGATGATAATAGTAATTAACTCTTTAATCATGTTAAAATCTACTGTTCCCGTAACATTGCATACATGTTCATTAAAACAACCATAACTTGAGCATACGAAATCCGATTTACGCAAACTCAGTTCATATGGTTTCCTTATTTAATGGGGAACAAAATTCAATATTAAATTCGTGTTTAAACAATTTAAACAGTGCCGAATTTATTTAGTAAACAGATCTGCGAAATCAAATGCGATGAAAACTTTCGCGACCTAAACGAACCCAAGTCGTCCTCGGTTTTTCGAATCATATTCAAAATCGTCGACCTATGGCTCTGATACCACTTGAAGGATATGGAGAAATCCTCAAGCGCATCACGGAAGCGTGATAGTCGTATCGAATACGACAAAGAACGACTAGTCGTACTAGTTGTTCGGTGCAGCGGAATTTAAAATTTTTAATCCGATGAAACTACATGATCCGAGAACCATTCTCAAATCGTTTCATCTATAACCACAGCAAGTATAATGCAATACCTCTTGAAGCGTGGTTGATCAAGTCTCTACGAAAAGAGACCTCCTGTCTCAAGTCCGATCGTCGGAGTAACGGCTTGCGAGCGCGGAGATGAGTCGTGGTGTCCTCGCAATCCAAGTTGATCCAAGCGCGGTTGCTCCTGATCTCGTCGCACGAGATCAAACGTCTCCTTCATGAGTGAAGCACTCCAAGAAGACGAAGAACCGCAGAGAGTCGAAGCGGCAGCACGATGGCGCGGGCGTCGACGATTCTCTCCACCAAGGTGGACCACCACCAAGAAGAGAGGGAGAGAGAGGGCTGTCGAGTATGAGAAAGAGAGAGAGGAGTTTGTGCTACAATAGCATGTGTTAAGAGAGAGCCAAGTATGCCTCTCTATTTATAGGGTTTTGGGATCCATGGATCTCAATCCATGGGACACATAAAATCAACGTATGAGATTGATTTTATGTTTATCCAATGGCTAAGATTGTTGTTGACAAAAAGCAACAAATTTAGGTTAAAATATATTTGACAAAATCAAATATACTTCATTCCTAAATCAACCCAACAAATAAGGAGAGAAGACACATGGAGATTTCATCTCCATGTGCCTTCCAAGTGGGCGGCCACACATTCCATATTGGAATGGTGTGCCGCCCATGGGGATTGCATGGAGATTGCAATCTCATGGAAATCCATGAGATTGCATATCTCCTTGAAATCTCTCTTATTTATTTTCAACTAATTTATTGGATTTTATTCTTCAAAAATAATTCACAATTATCTTTGAGAATATTGCATTCTTGCCATGGAAAAATTTGTGAATCATATTCACAAACCCAAAACAACATATAATTCATATTGTCAATTAATTACACAATGTGTATCTAATACACATAATAATTAATCAACCCATATAAATTATAATTAACTCTCTCTAATACATTATAAATCACATTTATAATATATTATGAATAATTGGATATTTCTTTCCACATTATTCTTATCCAAAATAAATTAAATCACATTTAATCATATTGGATAATTTCTCATACATCATGATAATTAAATCACATTTAATTACCAATTTCTCTTTGCTTAGATCTTATGGAATTGTTCTTAAACCATTTAATAACAATGCTATTTCTCCTCAGATACTTGGAGATAAGGACAGGGCGATTGTATTATTCCACGTATAGTGACTTGGATGTTGAGATCATATCTCAAATCCAGATCCTATGGACCTCCCACTGATGCTTGATCAAATCAAGACCGTAGACTTAATCTTCTCATTGCATCTGAATCTCATTCAGATCAATGTCCAGTTCATGGACTAAGATTAGGTCACTTCTCTAATGAGAGGAGTCACTAAATCCAAACTTGTTTCATCACTCCCTCGGAATGGAAGCGTCATGGTTATACAATCGTATATGATCAAATCACCCTTCAGGTATTCCTTATACCTGTGCATCCTACATACTGGAAGACTCATGATCATTCTGAAGATAAAGATCACTTTTGTACTGTCATCTTCAGAGTTAGATCATTTTAAGTTTCTCAATCTTGGTCATTGGGATTTGGTATAGATCATATGCTTTCACAAAGCATATATCTTACCTTCAAATTCATGTCATGCTTCCAAAGCACGACGACCAGCATGGAATTTGTTCAGTCCCAATACCTCATGAGTGAGCTCATGTCTCCCGGTTCACAAGTGAACCTGTATGATCCCTTTGAGAGATCGCATTACTCATATGTCCTTACATGCACACCGCTCGCTGATATATAGACCTTGATTAGGTCATCAACCTATTGGTCTGCCAAATATACATACTGAGACATATAGCAATACATCTGTCTCTAGTCAGAGGATGCATGCCTATGTTGTGACAGTATTCAACGTAGGTCTTTGGTTATCTCGATCTCGTCAAGTCAACCCATTGACTTAACTAACCTGACACCTCTGAATCACTATTCCCATGCAGAGGACCTGCATCAAGAGGTCAGTCAGATATGAGTCATATGAGATAGGATTGCCATCTCCTACTCAGACTGGAGATCATCACTTAATGATCATTTGATGATGCTTGATGAGTCCTCTATCTAACTCCTTAGATATTCATCCAAGCATCAGCCTCTATGATCCTCCAATGAATCAACAGCTGTATGATCATCAAGTTGGCCATGGTACATAACCCTTATTGTACAGAGGGACCCTATAGTGCATTCATTCAATAATCTCAGAAAGGGAGTGAAAAATAATCAATAACTTTCATTGATAATTTATTCATTACAATAACATTTATTGTAGAAATGGTTCGCCCGGGGCTCACATTGCTAACAGGTCAATGTCTGGACTCGTGGGAAGCAATGTGATTCATACGCGTGCCCAAAAGAGAGATATATGCATATCAGACTTGATTTGGGAGGTTTCTTTAGTAGAAACTCATGCTTCAAAAGTAACCATCATATATCTATTATATTCATTGTGAATATCGAAAATTACTTTGGATATTATTTCATTAAAATTTAGAATTTCTGATTGCATAAACTATTGTGCAATATTTTCTAGTTCATGCGATGAACTTACATTGTTTTGGCAAAAAGTTTGCTAATTATTCCATATTTCTGTAATGCATAATAATTCTTACTTACTACCTTTCATTGCTACCATAGCCTTACTTTGTAAGAATTTATATTGCATCCAAGTCTGATAAACAATCAAATAGATTATCCCAATTATCGGGTACATTGTCTTGCAACATTTTAATGATTCTGAATGACTTGTTGACTTTGAAGTTGATACATTTCTCCCTTATTTTAAACCTATATTTTGGGATATATATGAGTTCTAAAGGTCTGGACTCATATAAAAAAATATACATCAATTATGATATTCAGGAGAAGATGTTAAAAAACGATCATAACATAGACTCTGATTTAGATCAAAGACTATAGTAAGAAAATATTGAATTTTTAGATACTATTTTTTGGGTAATATAATATGATAAAATACTAATAATAATTCATAGAACAAGTCCCTAATCAATGAGGAAAATATTTCGCATGATTCTGACCGTGCGACCTTGAGAAATTAGATTTCTCCATCGACAAATTGCGAAGAGAAATCGATTGCTTTAACTGGCTGATATATTTAATTCACGAGTTGGACCTAATATTTTATAAATATTTGAGGTAACAATGAATTTTAAGTCCAAGTTATATGATGTTTCTAATTTCAACTATGGTGGTCACAACTTGCAAATTCGAATATGAAATCATTGTTTCTTTATTTTAGAAATATGCAATAAATTGGTATGTTTTTTTATTTCATATTTTAATCTGATTAATTATGAACTTGAATGTTTGCAATGCAATTAGAAATTATGAAATTGATTTAGCTTAATTTCACGAATTATCTACATTGTTGCACTAGAAATCTTTTGAAATTGAAATTATTTTGATTCAAAGAATTGTCTATATTAATACACTAGACTTTTTCAAATTAAAAAAAGTTATTTAGCTTCAAAAAGTATCTAGATTGTTGTAATAGACATCTCTGTTATATTCCATGATTTTGGAAGAATAACTATTCAGAATACTTAAAGTCCTTAGAGAAGGACTATTTTATTACTTTATTGCAAATAATAAATCTACATTCATCACTGAAAACCACTTACTCTCATGACGAGAAGGAAGTTGGGTTGTTGATTCGGGTACTTCTGTACATGTATGCAATCAACTGCATATGTTTCAAGATATTCAAAATCTTTATGAAGGGAAGATACTCATCTAGATGGAATCCAATCCAATTGTTGTAGTGTCTGTCACTGAGACATGTAGACTACCATTATCTAGTGAGAGAGTCCTAGATATTATTGATTGTCTCTATGTACATGATGTTAGAAAGAACTTACTATCTGTATCTAAGCTGGTTAAACATGGATATACTTTCTTTTTATGTTGTAGACTTATTATAAATTGTTATGATAATTTTATAGCATATGGTTTTATGATATCATAAGGACTCTATGAATTAAACATGCATGAATGTGTCATGAATTTTAATATCATTGTGAATAAAAAATCCCTAAACGAACAAGGGAGGATGAGGATCATTTAACTATTACCTGCATCAAAGACTTGGACATGTGTCTTTAGATAGGATCAAAAGACTAGTATATGATGGATCTCTAGATAATCTATAAGTTCATCATTTACTAACTTACAAACATTGTATTCGTGGAAAAATATCCAGGACACCCTTCTCTAGGAAAGGTGAATGATGCAAAGATATATTGACCTAATACATATTGATGTATGTGGTCTCTTTCATATTGCATCTCGAAATGGGCATCAATGTTATGTGACCTTTATTGATTACCATTCATGGCATAGTTTTGTCTTCTTATTACATCACAAATATGAAACTTTTGAAAGTTAGAGTTCATGACTTTGGTTGAGAACCGAACATGAAAGAAGATAAAATGGATTCGATCTGATCGAGGTAACAAATACCTCTCAAATGAATTCAAACAATTTTTTAAAGAGAGAGGAATTATTTCCAATCTCACTCCTTCGGGTACCTCTCAACTCTAACTCAGTAGAGTTGAAGAGAGACGCAACAGAACCATGTTGGACATGTAAGATCAATGATGATTGAAGCAAACTTACCTCTCAGTTTCTGGGGACATGCAGTAGGGGCTGCAGCTTATGTCCTGAACAAGATTCCATCTAAATATGTTCCCAAAACTCCCCCCATGAGATGTGATATGGTATCAAGCCAAGTGTATACACTTGAGGATTTAGGGTTGTTTAGTCCATGCCAAAAATGTGGATACAAAAAAGCTAGAATATCGCACTAGAGATAACTACTTCGTTGGATACATAAGAATGGTATTGGATAACAACTTTATGATCTTGAGACTCAAAAGGTATTTGTGTCTAGAGACGTCAAAATTCTGTAAGATGAATAATTCCTTAGAAGTCAAGAAAATAATGAAGTCAAAGAACTAATCTAATCTAGTGAGATCAGTAAGGTTCGTTCACCAAAAACCGAAGAGATAATTGAAAATGACACAACCGTACCTCTTAAAAAATGATAGGGTTATAAGAAAACTTGAAAGGTACGGATTCCATGTATCAGAAGAATGTGATGATGATCCAACTTCATTTGATGAAGCTTTTGGATAATCATGACTTGATAGATGGATGCTAGTAGTGAAGTTGGAGATAGACTTCATGCACAAGAATGGTTCATGGAGACTCGAAGATCCACCTAAAGGGGTCAAACTCATTGGGTGCAATGGATCTTCAAGAGAAAGAGGGGACCTAATGGGAAGATAGAGACCTTTAAAGTATGGCTCATAGCCAAGGATTATACACAAAGAGAAGGTATCGATTACGATGAGACATTCTCTCCGATGGCCAAGATCAAATTCATCAAGACATTGCTTTCCATAGTTGCACACATGGATATGATATCTGACATATAGATATCAAGACTGTTTTTCTTAATGGTTATCTCGAAGAGGATATCTATATCGAATAGTCACAAGGCTTCATGGCTGAGAAAGAAAAATTGTGCAAGATAAAGGAATCCATCTATGTGCTCAAACAAGCTTTTCGTAGTTGGAACATATGATTTGATGAAACCATAAAAATTTATGATTTCGTGCAGATTTCGGACGAGCCATGTGTATACAATAATCTTATAGAAACGCCATTGTATTCATTGTGCTTTATAAGATGATATCCTTGTGTTTAGGAATGATACATGGATGATGACTAGTGTTAAGAACTAATTGTCCATTACCTTTGAGATGAAAGTCCTCAGAGAAGTATTTATATCTTGGGTCTAAAACTATTCAGAAGCAGAAAAAGATGATATTGGAACTGTCACGACAAGGATACATCAAGAAAATATTTGAATGATTCAGTATGAATAATTTTAGGAAATGCTTCCTTTCCTTGAGACATGGTGTTAACTTATTTAAAGGTACGACTCATTAAAATATTGAGGAGAAGAAAGTCATGGTCGGATGACCTTACACATCAGTTGCGAGAAGTTTGATGTATGTCATGATGTGCACTAGACTAGATATCCTCCATGTAGTGAGAGTGGTAAGCCGTTACCAATCCTTATATGGAGAAAACACTGGACAACAATGAAGAGCATCTTCAAGTTCCTAAGAAGAACTCAAGACTATGTTTTGTTTTATGGAGATAATGATCTCCAAGTCTTAGGATACACTGATTCATACTTCTAATCAGATGTGGGTGATAGGGAGTCAACCTCATGGTTCTTATTCCTTTTTAACGGTGATGTGAGCTGGAGAAGCATGAAGCGGAACACCATGACTGCCTTAACAACTGAAGTAGAATACATAGCCGCATCAGATGCTTCTAAAGAGGTTGGGTGGTTTTGCAAATTTATTCAAGAAATTAACATAATTTCCTCATCGAAATCTCTCAATCCATTGCTCTGTGATAACATGGGTTCCATAGTGCAAGCTGATGACCCGGAAATCGACGCGACTAAGGGTGAAGATAAATCACAATGTCGTTGTCCTTAATCGATCAATTCGGTCAACGGAAAAATTTGTAAACCACTCAGAAAATCAAGAAATTCAATGTAAGCGGTCTTTCGCTATTCTTTTTACCTGGTATAGCGACCAGGGTCGAACACAAGGAGCACGATTTAAAAACTAAGTAGTCAAATTTCAGAAAATGATTTTTTTAGTGGTTTTTGACTTTTAGAATTTTTTTTTGGATTTTTAAATATGAAGAAAGTACAAGAAGCACAAAAACAAGCAAGCTTCTACTAATTATTTAAATCATCAAAAATCAAGCAAAAATTCAAGAAAAATTGTTTTTATGTTTTTTAGGTTTTTAAGTGTTTTTGGTGAATTTTTGGGATTTTTATAAGGTGTCTTTTATTTTCTAAAAATCAAACAGTGCGAAAAAGGCAAGGTACTATCCAGCCAAGCCCAAGATCCAAAGATAAAATATCTAAAGACCTCAGAGGGACCTGGAGGTAATTTTCCTGTATACTAGAGAAAGTAAGGAAAATTTGAGCACCAAGATTATTGTTTTTGGGTTTTTAAATTATTTATTATGATTTTTATGAGTTTTTAGGTATTTTTAAGTTTTTATGGTTTTTAATCAATGAAAAATAGCCAAAATTGGCTGAAAACTCAAACAACACACAAGAAACAGTAACTAATTTTTATGGAATTTTTGAGGGGGTTTTTATATTTTTTTGTGATTTTTCAAGCTAAACAGTGCCAAAAATAAGCGTTTTTGAATTTTTAAAAATAACAAATAAACTCAGAAATGTCCTCGACAATTCTCAAAAATCCTACACCATGGCAGGAGCCATGTGTCAAATTTTCATCGAATTTGGAGGTGATTTGATATTTTATTCAAAATCCAAAAGGGGGCACTGTGCACAGGGACCAAAGTGCAAATACCCAAAGTTCTGGGGGTCCTGGTGCAAAATACCCAAGAAATCACGCGCGAGGCGCGTGTCTGGGGCACTCAGGGACCTATTTGTAAGAAAAACAAGTCCTAGGACCTTTTGGTAACTCGTACCTAAAAGTCCAGGGACTGTTATGCAAAAATCCCACTAAAAGACGCACATGTGCAAATAAAATGCTCACAGGGCATAAATGAAATTACTGAAAATGTTTCATTCATTAAGGAACGTCCAGAACTACATGATTAATATTGCAAATACACCAAAATATCACGTGTCGATGCACGTGTCTCACACAAACAAGGGCATAAATGCAAATACGAAGAAGTACGAGTCCAATGTGCAATTTACCCTACGTAAATAAAACGCATAAAAATATTTACAGGACTGAAAGTGAAAACATAAACTACGAGGGGGCCTAAGGTAAATTACCCCTTTATTACGATCCAAGGGCGGAGCGTGCGCCACGTGTAGATCCGACGGTGGAGAGGCGGAGGCGCCTCACTCCTGCAACCCTTGGCGTGATCGGATGGATCAGACGAAGACACGTGGAGGATCTGACGGTGTCGGCTCAGCTGCGCCTCATCTCGAGATCAAATGGTCCGGATCACTCCTCCTTTGATCGTGCGGTGCCTGACGCTCCTGGAACGGATGGCTAGGATTGAAACTGGAGCTGGAGGGCGATCGAACGGTGCCTGAAGGTCGAGGAAGAACAGGTGGCCGGCGAAGTTCGCCGGCCCAGTACGTGCGCTCCTGACCTCCCCTGCTGCGCCTGAAGATCGGAGAAGGTCCGCGAGGGAGTCCCGCAGCTGGTAGTGGTCTCCGATGACCCAACCGAGCCCGGGAGGGGCTCCGGCGAGGTCGACGGCGATAAGCTCCTGGCCTGGAATATGAGGGGCCTCAGATGGCCTCCTCTTGACCTGCAAAATAGCTCAAGAGCTTCACGGGTCGAGGGCAAAGTGCCTCGACCCGGTTAGGTGGGGTGAAGGTGAACGATGTGTCGGGGTGAGCGAGCTCCGGCGAGCGGAGGACGGTGGAGCTCGATTCCCAGATCCTGTGCGATCTGGGTTGGGCGAAGGGGTGAAGAATGTGCGTGAGGGAATGGCGAAGGTGACGGTGCGTTCCGATGATCGAGAAGATACACGATATGGCCGGAATCAACGGATTACGTCGGAGGTACGAATTGGGGGAAACTAAAAATTACACTAAATGGAAAGGCTAAAGGGTTACCTGGGCGGTCGGAGAGACTGGGGAAGAGCAGGGGGTGCTCCTGGTCGTAGCCTCAAGGGTCGTCTCGGCCCGAGGCTCGGTGCTCACGCTGGTGGCGGAGCAACGGCGGCGAAGAACGCCGGATCAGTGGTTTCACCTCCTCGCCTCGCTGCAACAGGGGCGATCGCTTGCTGTCACTCTCGCGGTGCCTCTGGAGTTCACTGGGAAGAAGGGGAAGAGCCAAAGATGGGGCGTGGAGGCGGCGGAGGTGGCTCTATATATAGCTGCAGGCTCGATTAGGGTTGGAAGGCGACGGCTATGGAATGCGTGGATCTCACGGCGAAGGATCTGGCGAGGATGTCGGATGATCGGCGAAGGATCCGGGCGCGGGGTTTGCGTGGGCGACAGGCTGGAGGCGCGTGGAGAAAATGGCGAAGGCGGGGCGGCGCGCGTCTTCTCAAAAAGGAAAGAGTCCGCGGGGGAGTTGACCGGGGTCAACATTCCCCGTGGACCAGTGGGATGCCGCCACGTGGACAAGATTTGACACTTAAAAATGAGGCAGCAAATGGCCGATTTTGCAAAAACTTTCAACATGAAATATTTTTCTTTTATTTTTTTTCTATTTTTTGGTGATTTTTAATTAATTTTTGGAAATAAGAATAAGGTATGTACATTATATAGGGATATATACAATATGTAGGCTTTTTATTTTTGATTTTTTTTATTATTTTTATACAATTTTATTCTTATTTTATGTTTTATTTATTTATAGAATAAAATGAGGAATAAAAGGCTATTTTTATTTTATTTTTATTATTTATATACAAGGGTGAAATAAATAGTGATATATATTTATATACATGGTATATATACAATGTATTTTTGTATTTTTAATTTTGTAATTTTTATTTGATCTTTGTGGTGTTTCTTTTTATTTATTTTATTTACAAAACATGACATAGAATATTCACAAAAAGTTTTGAAAATAAATACATTTATGTATAGGGTTAAATAAATAAAGGATGATGGTCTATGCACATGGTGGAGGGATATTTTTGGTCTTTTTGGCTTTTTGTTTTGTTTTTATACTTTATAAATAGGTACAAATATTTACATATTTTTGGATGAGGAAAACATAATTTTATTTATTTACAAAAATATATACACATGAGCTCCTATCTCCCTCTACTTTGGCTTTTATGCGGTCAGGCCCATGCTGAGCCCTCCCTTGGGTTTAGGTCGCTCAATATTTATTCTAAATATTTCCCTCTTTTTCTTTTTACTCTTTATTCTTTTATTTTTGCACAAAAACATGCTAATTATATGTTTTTACACAATGCATGCTTTTGGTAATTATTTGTATTTACACCTATTTACATGTATTTGCAAAGGTTTTTGTAGCTAAAATAGAAGAATAAAGAGTGATGAATGGGTATTCATCACCCCCCTATGCTTAACTTTGCTAGTCCCTTAGCAAACACTTATTTGAAAAAGAAGTGAAAAAGAAAGAAAAAGAAAAAGAAAAAGAGGGTGTACATGGATCAAGGTTGAATTATTAAACTTTCCTTCATTAAATTGAAATATGGAGCTCGATCAGATCTTTGGATTATTAATGTGTCGGAACCTTATTTAGACTTAAGCTTAAAACTCAACAGCCTCCAAGTTCCACCAATCTATGGGCAAGACTCCTCAATAAACCAGATCAGAACAAGTCTACATACACAAACTCTAATGACCATGAATCATTCCATGCGGTGTAAGTGATATGTGGCTCCCCACCTCAGAAGTAACAAAGAAACAACCTCCCTCAACCTGGTAACTCTAATGCCTCGGTCTAGCAACTCTTTCCTCGAGAAGCGGGGTATTCCCTTCTAAGTTCAAGTGCAACCGGCTCAAGAAGAGGGGGTAGAAGTATAGAGTTTTGGAAGCTTAGCCAGTGTAGCTAAGTCTCCCGCTGCAAGCTTCATGAGATGTAACATGGATACCATAAGCTTTGCTTTATTTGACTATGTACACTCCGGTGGGGTTATTAAATTTTCAATCCGACCCACCACTTTTTTTTGGAGTTCTTTTTGCATTTTTGCATTTTTTTTTCAAGGATTTCTGTACAGCATATCTACATGGTGCAGCATATAAGAAATTTCCCCTTGAGCCAGTAGACTATCCCTCTTTTGAAGCTTTATTGCAACCCACAGCTTCTGTCTTTAGTCTTCATCACCACTAGACCAAGTTGAGGCGCACTTCCTTCACTAGAAGAAGAAGAGAGGTTCCGCCTAGAAGTACTACCCTCATATGCTACCCCAAGCCAAAGGAAACTGCCTCCTCACCACCTCATCCGTGGAGAGCCATGTGTAAGTGCAGGTGCAAGTCAAGCCATTGTCTCTAAGAGTCATGCGTGTGTTGTTAAGTGCTCTACTTAGGCTCATCAAGATGACATATGCTCATAGCCTAGTGGACTCAAAGAATTAAGTCCTTATGGACCTGAAAAGCCTTAACCCTAAGTCCTATAAGGTTCCTCTTAAAGTTAAGTGGATTAAGATCTTATTCAAGCTCCATTTCTCAATTTAATTCCAGGCTTAGTTTAAATGTCAACTCTCATCCAGGAAAAACTATATACATATATGTACACAAGATGCTATTTACAAATATTTTACAATCATGCAAAATTTTTGAAAAAATGTTTTGAAATCATGGATGAATGATGCATGAGGTGCAAGTTTTGCAAAAAAGATATTTACAAGCATTTACACAAGATTTTTGCAAACTTTTGATTTTCACAACATTTTGGAAAAATTTTGTACTATATACATAATTTTGATACAAAAAATATTTACACAAGCTTTACACAAAAGATTTTTGAAATCATTTTTACAAAAATACTTTGTACACTAGCTATGTATGTGCAAGATAAAAGAGGTTTATGTACATGAAAAATTTTTAAATTTTTGTGATTTTTAGCCATTTTATTTATTAACACACTCACACAAAGTACGAGTTATGGCTAAAGTATATATGAAATATATACACACCCCCCTATACTTAGCTCGAACGATGTCCTCAGAGTGATCAAGAGCGATGAAGAAGACATAACTCGTGCTTAGTAAAAGGGAAGTGAAAAGGAATGGTTAAGTACAGGAACGAATAAATGAATAGAATGAGAGGAACTCGGTGGTTTCCCCCTATACTTAGGATTAACTAATCCTAAGTATAGCAAGCTGTACATGAAGGGAAATCCGAGTGAAGAATATACAGACTCTGCCCCCCCTATACTTAGGGTAAAATATCCCTAAGTATAGGCAGCAAAACAGGGGCAGAACAAATGAAAAGAATACCCGCAGGTCCTACATCCCCCCTATACTTAGGGTAAAGTACACCCTAAGTATAGCATAATCATAAGATGAGGAAAGGGATGTGGGACTAAAGAATAGAATGATATGGACAACTGGATCTATACAGGCGGAAGAACAGTGAAAATCAAGCGTGAGATGCAAAAGAGGTGAGTCAAGAGACCACATCTCACACAAAATGAATCGGGCAACAATAACGTCCCGCGGCTCATGATCTAGAAATGGCTTGAGCCGCTGGCCGTTCACTCGAAAGGTACTCTCAGAAGATAACTCAGATATATCAATGCTACCGTTATCGTGTACCTTTCTGACCAAGTAAGGTCCCTTCCATTTGCTCTGTAGCTTCCCTGGAAATAATCGTAGCCTTGCATCAAACAACCATACTTTCTGTCCAATCTCAAAATGCTTGTGGCTGATATGAGAATCATGCCACTCCTTCACTTTTTCCTTATAATGTAGGCTGCTTGAGAAAGCTGCATCTCTAAGCTCCTCCAGGGCAGCTAATTCTGCCCTCCTCTGGTCTCCCATACCATCTGGATCCATAAGAATATCTGTAACTGCCCAAAGTGACTTGTGCCTCAGCTCAACAGGTAGATGGCACGGCTTGCCATAAACGAGGCGAAAGGGAGATGTGCCCAATGGAGTCTTGAAAGACGTCCGATATGCCCACAAGACCGAGTCCAAAAGCTGTGACCAATTCTTTCGGTCAGGGCGGACGACTTTCTGCAAAATATTCTTGATCTCCCTATTCGACACCTCAGCTAGACCATTCGTCTGTGGATGGTAAGGTGTGGCAACACGATGGTCTATACTGAACTCGCTAGCAGGGCCTTCACCTGGTCGTTGACGAAATGAGACCCCCCATCAGAAATCAGAACTCGTGGAACCCCGAACCGCGTGATGATATGCTTTCTCAAAAATCTGCAAACTGTCCTCGCATCAGCGGCTCGGGCGGGGATAGCCTCAAACCCAATGACTCACATAATCAACGGCCAGCAGAATGTACTCAAATCCCTGACTCTTAGGGAATGGACCCATGAAATCGATGCCCCATGCGTCAAATACCTCACAGAAGTGAATGGGCTGCATCGGCATCATATCACGCTGTCCACAAGTGCCCATCCTCTGACAGTCAGTACACCTCTTCACGAACTCATCAGAGTCCTTGAAGAGGGTAGGCCACCACAAGCCGGATTGGAGCACTTTCTGTGTCGTTCTCCTCCCAGAATGATGTCCTCCTGCCTCAAGCTTGTGGCAGTAAGTGAGGACACTATGATGCTCCTCCTGAGGAATACACCGACGCCAGACGCTATCCCCTCCTTCGTGGTAAAGGATTGGATCCTCCCAGTGGTAGGACTTGGCCCTTGCAAGGAAGGTCTCAAGTCTCTGCCTGGGCCAATCTTGTGGGACTTTCCCTGCAACGAGAAAGTTCACAATATCGGCATACCACGGGAGTGAGGCGATAGCAAGGATCGCCTCATCTGGGAAGGTATCACGAATAGGATCAATCTGCTCAGAATCCTCAGGCTGCTCTAATCGGGAGAGATGATCCGCCACCACATTCTTGACTCCAGGCTTATCCTTAATCTCAATATCGAACTCCTGGAGTAGAAGGATCCATCTAGTCAGTCTGGCCTTGGCATCCTTCTTTGCCATGAGGTACCTGATGGCGGTGTGATCTGTAAACAAAGTCACTCTAGATCCAATGATATATGATCTGAACTTATCTAGGGCGAACACTACTGCTAGCATCTCCTTCTCTGTGACCGTATAATTCCGCTGGGCGGAATCCAATGTGCGGCTAGCATAGTGTATGGCAAACGGAACTCCGTCCCTCCTCTGTCCTAGCACGGCCCCTACGGCAAAATCAGAGGCGTCCGTCATGATCTCGAATGGGAGAGACCAATCGGGTGGCTGAAGGACAGGAGCCTCAATAACACACTGCTGGAGAGTCTCAAAGGATGAAAGACACTTGTCATCGACAAGGAACTCGGTGTCTTTCGTCAGGAGGTCAGTCAACGGTCGGGCAATCTTGCTGAAATCATGAATGAATCTCCTATAAAAACCCACGTGCCCCAAAAATGACCGTAGCTGCTTCAAATTGGACGGCGGTGCGAGTTTTCTAATGACGTCAACCTTGGCCGGATCAACCTCCATGCCCCTGTTGGAGATGATGTGGCCAAGCACCGTCCCTTGAGTCACCATGAAGTGACTCTTCTCCCAAGACAGAACCAAGCGGGTAGCAATACATCGCTGGAGCACTCGGTCTAGGCAGTCAAGACAGGAATCGAATCCGTCGCCGTAAACCGAGAAGTCGTCCATGAAGACCTCCAAACACTCCCCTACCATGTCCGAAAAGATCGACAGCATGCATCTCTGAAAAGTCGCAGGGGCGTTGCATAGCCCAAATGGCATGCGTCGAAAGGCGTATGTGTCGAAGGGACAGGTAAAGGTGGTCTTCTCCTGATCCTCAGGAGCGATGGCCACCTGATTGTAGCCCGAGTACCCATCCAGGAAGCAATAATGGCTCTTCCCTGCCAGTCTCTCTATGATCTGATCAATAAAAGGCAGGGGGAAATGGTCCTTCTTGGTGGCCTGGTTGAGTCTCCTGTAGTCAACGCAGACCCGCCAAGAGGTGGGTACTCGTGTAGCAATCTCCTCTCCCGACTCACTGATCACAGTCGTGATGCCCGTCTTCTTGGGCACCACATGCAAGGGGCTAACCCACTTGGAGTCGGAAATGGGATAAATGAAATCTGCACTCCACCATTTTGATATTTCCTTCATGACAACCTCTCGTAGGTTGGGGTTCAGTCGCCGCTGGAACTCACGCGATGGCTTTGCCCCTTCCTCGAGATAGATATGGTGGGAGCACAACGAGGGACTAATCCCCTGGAGATCTGCTACGCTCCATCCAATTGCCTTGCGGTTCTTTTCAAGAACCCCCATCAGACGGGATTCTTGTTCTCCAGTCAGATCGGCAGAGATGATGACTGGGTACATCTCACTCTCCCGCAAGGAATCGATACTTCAGCGAAGTAGAGAGCGGCTTTAGCTCTGGACAACTGGGTGCTGGCAAATCTGGCTTCTGAAGAAGATGTGTGTATGCTGACAATTCTGCCAAATCTGCCTGGGAAAATGATAAAGAACTCTCACAAACTTGATCTGGAGAAGGCGGGTCCTCTGCATTGTCTCTGATCTGCTCTGCCTCTACCTCCTCCTCATCTGTAGGCTCAGGTGGATCCAGGTCTGGTATCTGATCATCACAATCTGCCCAATCAGATTCTGAATCCGAGGGATTTTATCAACTGCGGTGGCATCAGTACCACCGTAGAGCAGGGTGGCCTTAGTACCACCATCACTGAAAATCGTGTCGCGATCAAGGTCCGACTCTGCTGACTCAATAGTATCCTGTACCAGGGCTGTGCTCTCCAGACTATCCTCTGCTATCATCTCTGCATCAACTGTATCTGAATATGAGAGGATGGTCTGTGCGGCAGGATCTGCCCAAGCTGCCTCATCATCTGTGATCACAAAATCACAGTCCTGGTGTATGTCTGGCTCTGTATCTGTCAGCTGTTCTGAATCTGTACTGCCCTCTGAGCGGGATCTATCTCTGGCTCTGTGGTCCTTAACCGTCTCTATTTGTATACTCTCGCCCTGGACGCGAAAGAATACCTTCCCACTGTCATGGTCAGTCACCGCCTTGGCTGTGGCCAAGAACGGGCGACCGAGGATGATGGGGGAATCGGTCAAAGAGTCAGGGGTCTCCATGTCCAGCACTACGAAGTCCACGGGGAATTGCAAACCCCGAATCGTGACGACAACATCTCGCAACAACCCCTTTGGCCTCTTGACAGACCGATCAGCAAACTGAAGGTATGTCCTGCTCTGTCTAAGAGTGCCCAACTCTAAGTGGTCGAGAAGGGCTGCCGGAAGAAGGTTGATCGACGATCCGCTATCTAATAGAGTACGGTCGAACCTCTACTCACTAATCTGACATCTGACATACGGGGCTCCTAAATCTGGCCTCTTGGTCGGCAGATGATTCTGGATCGCGTAACACGTGGCTTTTGTCAACACATGAATCTCTGTGGTGTTGTTCCTCTTCTTCCTCCTGACTGTGGTCCTGTCTCTCAAGGATCGCTGAAGAAGAGGGATGTACTGCAAAGCCTCATGGAGGGTCAGCTGGATGTGAAATCGGTCTATCATGCTCTGGCTGAACTCCTCCTGCTCTCTCTTTTTTGGATCTTTTTCTCTTTTCTTCCCCTTCCCCAACTCAAGGGCTCTAGAAAAGGGGATCACAGGGTCCTTCTCAGATGAAGGACTAGGAATAGGCCTAGACGGTTCGATGACCGGATCCTCACATACATCATACACCACAGTGGGATCAGAAGAAACTAAACCTTGTCCTTTATTCAAAATAGAGTTCTGAGATACATCCATACGAGGAAAGACAACATCTCTATCAGAATGAATATTGGTGGCCTTAGTACCACCTCTAGCTGGCTCTACAACTAGACGTCTTGCGGTCTCAGTACCGCGGGCTGGCTCGGCTCTGCTGGTGGCGTCAGTACCACCTCCTCGATATGGTGAAGCGGCGGCCTCAGTACCGCCGGTGGAATCAGCATCTCGGGTGGCATCAGTACCACCGTCATCATCATGTGCGGCTTCAGTACCGCTCTCCTCTTCCTCATCTGGCGCTCTAGATGGATCCTCGCGTTGTCGCTCAGATGAGGCGCCGCCTGCTGGTCTTCTACCGCTCCTAAGTGTAACAAAATCAGCATCAAATAGATCCAACGACATATCATCAAATGAGTCACTAGGAGTGGTAGGCTCAGTGTGAACTACCTGCTCAGACTTCCTCTTCAAGCTATTCGGATTAGGCTCGATCTGTGCAGGGATGGCGGCCTTCCCTCTCATCAGGTCCCGCATCTCCTGGCGGAACTTGTCCATCTCCCGTCTAAATGTAGCCTGCTGCTCTGTGAAGATGCGGGCTAGATCATCCAAGGCGGGGCTCTCATGGGAGCCCGACGGGTTGCCTCTCTGGTAATGAGGCTGCTGGACCTGGTGCTGCTGCGGCTGAGAGGGGTAAGAGGAAGGATGCTGCTACTGGTGAGCCTGCTGCTCACGTATCCAAGTCTGTCCCTGCTGCTGGTAGGGACGAGGTACGAAGGATGATGGCTGGTGTGACTGGTATGTTGGGGGCTGCTGGTGATCTCTCTGCTGGGAGTACTGCCCTCCCTGACCGGCTGGCTGCTGTTGGGACTGGTTACCTCCATTCCCCCACCTGAATCCGGGATGGTCTCGTCGGATCCCAGGCTGGGGACGGTCGTACCAAATCCCGTTGACGTCCATCAACGGCTCTGCATCGAAGGGGTCTGGCGGCAGTACTGCCAGAGGCTGATCCGGCTGATATACCACCATCTGTAAGTCTGGAGATGGTGGTGACTGGTAAGAGGGCTGCTGCTGCTGGTACGGCTCCGCCTGTACAAGGTGAACTTGTCTAGGCTGCTGCAAGGAGCTGGAGCGCTGGGACGAGCTGCGGCTGCCGCCGGAATCGCCTCGCGACTGAAGACGGGGCTGAGAAGCCGTCTGTGCCTCCTGAAGACACAAGAGATGGGTCTTCATGTCGCTCAGAGTTTGTGCCATCTGCTCCATCTGAGTTATGCCCTGGCACTGCTTCTTCTCTATTATTTCCATGCGGTCCAACTTCTCGCTGATAATCCCCATGTCCGCAGCGGCCGACTCTGCCTGTGCGGCTGCAACTGTGGACGAACTGGATGGACCTGCATCAACCCGTGCTATCCGTTGGTACTACACGGGTCCTGGCGGCTGCTGAGATCTCTGTGTGTACAACCGAGTCTGGGACATCACCATGTAATTTTCGGCCATCTCCTCGTAGATGGCCCAGACTTGGTTGTGGTCCTTGGCAAAGTAGGACCCGCCGCAAGAAGCATTCACCAGACCTTGAAGCTCTGGCGTCATCCCACTAAAGAAGCTCTGAACTAGGTTCGGCTTGGAAATGTCGTGGTGTGGGCATCTATCCAGAAGCTCTCTGAACCTCTCCCATGCCTCGTGAAACTGCTCGTTAGGGAGCATGGAGAAGTTGTTGATCAGGGCCCTCCCTGCATTCGTCCGCCCGAGTGGATAGTACTTGTTCAAGTACTCGGTGCGGAGCTGCTCCCAGGTGTAAACAAACTTCCCTAAATGCTTCAGCCAGGCGACTGCTCTATCTGCCAGTGAAAAAGGGAAGGCCATCATCCGAATCGTATCCTGGTCCACATGACGGTCGTGGACAGTGCTGCAGATCATCAAAAACTCCTGGAGATGGAGGTGGGGCTCCTCGGTGGCAAGTCCGTGAAAATGAGGAAGCATCTGCAGGGTGTTCGGAGGGAACTTGAAATCCCCCACGATAGCAGGTACCACCACCCAATGGTGCATCAGTGTAGATCCGGGGTTGTGTAACTCCCGCATCGGTCTCGGTGGTCCTGCTGCGGTGGCGGCTGCCGCTGCGGCAGCCGCTGCTGCGGCTGCTTCGGCTGCTGCCTCTGCACCAGCATCAGGAATGTCCTCAGGCTCGCTCTGATCTCTCTCTTCTCTGAGTCGCTCCAACTCTCTTCTCATCTCAATCATGAAAGCTCCCTGATCGCGTAGCTGCTTCTGTACTGTCTCTAATGATGCGATCAGGGTGGAGTTGATCGCTCCCTGGTCTAGTACAAAATGTTCGGGTTGTCGGGAGTGATCATCTGAACTGCCGGCTCCGGCCATAGTGACGTCTGCAAAATCAGATGAGCCCAACTCAGGTTCTGTCAAATCAATTCGTCTTTCCTCGGGCTCATGTCTCTCAGTAGCAAAAGAAAGGGGATCGAGGGAGAACAGGGTGGAATCGTACTCGGGCCCGGAGAGCTGGTCTCGACTCTCACGGGCCAACCTAGATGGTGAAGTAGACGCGCCTGAAAGCGGTGCAGCCAGAGGCTGCCTAAGAGATCGTCTACCCATCATCTTGATCTGGCGAGTTGGGCGGATGGGATCTGGAGAAAATATGATCGCAAAGCAAACCCCCGGTTCACCAACGCAACACAATCTGAAGACCGTGAAAGCTCGGTCAATTTATCTTGTCAATTTTATTGGGTGAACACACAAAATATCAGAGCGCTTACGTGACCTGTTAGGATACCCGATGCTACTCCAACCGACTGGCCCGCACGGAAGAGTCGATAGTCAGCTAGAAATAGCACCGGAGGGCTCTACCTAGGGTGCGGGTCACTCTCTCGCGCATCCAAACCATACAAGGAGGGGGTTGCTCTCCCCAAGACAAATTTTTAATGTGAGTGTCTTTTAGGGTCAATAGTGTTATCCAATCCCAATTTTTTTGTTTTTCTTTTTAATTTTTTTCAAAATAAATACAAGCGGCCTAACGAATTTTCCGATTCTCCTGATGATTAAGCCAAAAACAGAGGGAGAAGACGAAAAAGCCAATGCGCGAAGAAATCAATTATGCATGCAGAGAAAGAAATGCGTACCTTGTCTCCAGCACTCTACATGCAAGTGATCCGCGCAAAATTTAAAGACAGAATTAAACTACCTAAATGGTGCAGCGAGGAAAAACCGAGTCCTAGATGAGCAATTCCTAGCGCAGAACCGTCTAACTCAGTCACTCGCCCTTGATCCAAAGAGTCCGGTCTTGGCCCACCCCTCCTCTTCTTGACAGGTCGAGTTCAGGAGTAGCGCTTGCGGGGCAGGCTCGCGGCGCGTAGGCTCTCAGGAAAGCGACTAAGTTATTTTTATTATTTATTATTAGTAGGTCCAATTAACGATCTATAGGAACATATAAGCAATTAAGTGTGGGGACCCTACTAATTACGGCACAAGCAAGAGAAATTCCTAAATCTAGGGGCTCGAGAAAAACCGCATAAACACCGGAAAAGGCTGCTAGCTATCAAAACCGCAGAAAAAGCCGCGAAAATCCAAATGGGTCCCCCGAGCACACCGGTACTCGGCGAAACAGACCCGCTAAGTTACAAGTGTCCACAAATGTCCAAGTTCTAAATTATTACAAAAAATATTGTTCTCTCTCTCTCTCAGAAATAAGAATTCCTTCTTCTTCTCCCTGCTTCTTCTTCCCGTGTTGGTCCTCAAAAATAAACTCCAAGTTGTCCACGCAGTACCTCGCACAAAAATCAAAGAGAGAGTGTCAGAAAACAATGATAATATAGAGAGACAATATGGAAAAATGACTACAAAGCCGTGCTCCCGGCAACGGCGCCATTCTGATGACCCGGAAATCGACGCGACAAAGGTGGAAGATAAATCACAATGTCGTTGTCCTTAATCGATCAATTCGGTCAACGGAAAAATTTGTAAACCACTCAGAAAATCAAGAAATTCAATGTAAGCGGTCTTTCGCTATTCTTTTTACCTGGTATAGCGACCATGGTCGAACACAAGGAGCACGATTTAAAAACTAAGTAGTCAAATTTCAGAAAATGATTTTTTTAGTGGTTTTTGACTTTTAGAATTTTTTTTTGGATTTTTAAATATGAAGAAAGTACAAGAAGCACAAAAACAAGCAAGCTTCTACTAATTATTTAAAGCATCAAAAATCAAGCAAAAATTCAAAAAAATTGTTTTTATGTTTTTTAGGTTTTTAAGTGTTTTTGGTGAATTTTTGGGATTTTTATAAGGTGTCTTTTATTTTCTAAAAATCAAACAGTGCGAAAAAGGCAAGGTACTGTCCAGCCAAGCCCAAGATCCAAAGATAAAATATCTAAAGACCTCAGAGGGACCTGGAGGTAATTTTCCTGTATACTAGAGAAAGTAAGGAAAATTTGAGCACCAAGATTATTGTTTTTGGGTTTTTAAATTATTTATTATGATTTTTATGAGTTTTTAGGTAATTTTAAGTTTTTTTGGTTTTTAAGCAATGAAAAATAGCCAAAATTGGCTGAAAACTCAAAAAACTCACAAGAAACAGTAACTAATTTTTATGGAATTTTTGAGGGGATTTTTATATTTTTTTGTGATTTTTCAAGCTAAACAGTGCCAAAAATAAGCGTTTTTGAATTTTTAAAAATAACAAATAAACTCAGAAATGTCCTCGAAAATTCTCAAAAATCCTACACCATGGCAGGAGCCATGTGTCAAATTTTCATCGAATTTGGAGGTGATTTGATATTTTATTCAAAATCCAAAAGGGGGCATTGTGCACAGGGACCAAAGTGCAAATACCCAAAGTTCTGGGGGTCCTGGTGCAAAATACCCAAGAAATCACGCGCGAGGCGCGTGTCTGGGGCACTCAGGGACCTATTTGTAAGAAAAACAAGTCCTAGGACCTTTTGGTAACTCGTACCTAAAAGTCCAGGGACTGTTATGCAAAAATCCCACTAAAAGACGCACATGTGCAAATAAAATGCTCACAGGGGCATAAATGCAATTACTGAAAATGTTTCATTCATTAAGGAACGTCCAGAACTACAGGATTAATATTGCAAATACACCAAAATATCACGTGTCGATGCACGTGTCTCACACAAACAAGGGCATAAATGCAAATATGAAGAAGTACGAGGTCCAATGTGCAATTTACCCTACGTAAATAAAACGCATAAAATATTTACAGGACTGAAAGTGAAAACATAAACTACGAGGGGGCCTAAGGTAAATTACCCCTTTATTACGATCCAAGGGCGGAGCGTGCGCCACGTGTAGATCCGACGGTGGAGAGGCGGAGGCGCCTCACTCCTGCAACCCTTGGCGTGATCGGATGGACCAGACGAAGACACGTGGAGGATCTGACGGTGTCGGCTCAGCTGCGCCTCATCTCGAGATCAAATGGTCCGGATCACTCCTCCTTTGATCGTGCGGTGCCTAACGCTCCTAGAACGGATGGCTAGGATTGAAACTGGAGCTGGAGGGCGATCGAACGGTGCCTGAAGGTCGAGGAAGAACAGGTGGCCGGCGAAGTTCGCCGGCCCAGTACGTGCGCTCCTGACCTCCCCTGCTGCGCCTGAAGATCGGAGAAGGTCCGCGAGGGAGTCCCGCAGCTGGTAGTGGTCTCCGATGACCCAACCGAGCCCGGGAGGGGCTCCGGCGAGGTCGACGGCGATAAGCTCCTGGCCTGGATATGAGGGGGCCTCAGATGGCCTCCTCTTGACCTGCAAAATAGCTCAAGAGCTTCGCGGGTCGAGGGTAAAGTGCCTCGACCCGGTTAGGTGGGGTGAAGGTGAACGGTGTGTCGGGGTGAGCGAGCTCCGGCGAGCGGAGGACGGTGGAGCTCGATTCCCAGATCCTGTGCGATCTGGGTTGGGCGAAGGGGTGAAGAATGTGCGTGAGGGAATGGCGAAGGTGACGGTGCGTTCCGATGATCGAGAAGATACACGATATGGCCGGAATCAACGGATTACGTCGGAGGTACGAATTGGGGGAAACTAAAAATTTCGCTAAATGGAAAGGCTAAAGGGTTACCTGGGCGGTCGGAGAGACTGGGGAAGAGCAGGGGGTGCTCCTGGTCGTAGCCTCAAGGGTCGTCTCGGCCCGAGGCTCGGTGCTCACGGCTGGTGGCGGAGCAACGGCGGCGAAGAACGCCGGATCAGTGGTTTCACCTCCTCGCCTCGCTGCAACAGGGGCGATCGCTTGCTGTCACTCTCGCGGTGCCTCTGGAGTTCACTGGGAAGAAGGGGAAGAGCCAAAGATGGGGCGTGGAGGCGGCGGAGGTGGTTCTATATATAGCTGCAGGCTCGATTAGGGTTGGAAGGCGACGGCTATGGAATGCGTGGATCTCACGGCGAAGGATCTGGCGAGGATGTCGGATGATCGGCGAAGGATCCGGGCGCGGGGTTTGCGTGGGCGACAGGCTGGAGGCGCGTGGAGAAAATGGCGAAGGCGGGGCGGCGCGCGTCTTCTCAAAAAGGAAAGAGTCCGCGGGGGAGTTGACCGGGGTCAACATTCCCCGTGGACCAGTGGGATGCTGCCACGTGGACAAGATTTGACACTTAAAAATGAGGCAGCAAATGGCCGATTTTGCAAAAACTTTCAACATGAAATATTTTTCTTTTATTTTTTTTCTATTTTTTGGTGATTTTTAATTAATTTTTGGAAATAAGAATAAGGTATGTACATTATATAGGGATATATACAATATGTAGGCTTTTTATTTTTGATTTTATTATTATTATTTTTATACAATTTTATTCCTATTTTATGTTTTATTTATTTATAGAATAAAATGAGGAATAAAAGGCTATTTTTATTTTATTTTTATTATTATATATACAAGGGTGAAATAAATAGTGATATATATTTATATACATGGTATATATACAATGTATTTTTGTATTTTTAATTTTGTAATTTTTATTTGATTTTTGTGGTGTTTCTTTTTATTTATTTTATTTACAAACATGACATAGAATATTCACAAAAAGTTTTGAAAATAAATACATTTATGTATAGGGTTAAATAAATAAAGGATGATGGTCTATGCACATGGTGGAGGGATATTTTTGGTCTTTTTGGCTTTTTGTTTTGTTTTTATACTTTATAAATAGGTACAAATATTTACATATTTTTGGATGAGGAAAACATAATTTTTATTTATTTACAAAAATATATACACATGAGCTCCTATCTCCCTCTACTTTGGCTTTTATGCGGTCAGGCCCATGCTGAGCCCTCCCTTGGGTTTAGGTCGCTCAATATTTATTCTAAATATTTCCCCTCTTTTTCTTTTTACTCTTTATTCTTTTATTTTTGCACAAAAACATGCTAATTATATGTTTTTACACAATGCATGCTTTTGGTAATTATTTGGTATTTACACCTATTTACATGTATTTGCAAAGGTTTATGTAGCTAAAATAGAAGAATAAAGAGTGATGAATGGGTATTCATCACAAGGCAAAGGAATCTTGAAGCATCAAAGAAACAAGTACGTGGAGAGGAAATATCACATCATCCAGGCGATCCAAAAATATAGTGATATCACGATCACCATAGTTTCCTCTGCCAACAACATTGTTAATCTTCTAGCCAAGTCGTTGACCCAAAAGTTCTTCCACCAACATGTAATGAATATGGCGTTGAGAGTTATACAAGAATGGCTATGAGGGCCAGTGAGAGATTGTTGGACTTGTAATCCTTTGGCGAACCATTAATGCAATAAAAGTTATTGTTTTATCATGTCCATCTGAAATAAAATGAAATGAATGAATGTGAATGAACTTTATTATTAAGGTCCCTTTGTACAATTAGGGTTCTGTACCATAATCATATTGAATACCATCCAGCTAAGAGGACACATCTGACTCAACATGTGATATTCAATACAGATCTATAGTCTGAGAAAGAGATGGCAAAGACTGATTTCCAACTGACTTGTTGATGCAAGTCCACTCCGCATGGGAATATAGACTCATAAGTGTTGTAATAATCAAGTTAAAGAGTTAACTTGAAGAGGTCGAGTTAAACTAAGACCTGCCCCGTAATTGTCACGATCAGGCACACATCTTTGACCCGAGACAAATATGCGAGTAGGTATATTTGACAGGTCAATAGGGTAGTGACCCCTCTAAGGTCCATATACAGACGTGTTGGTGTGCTTATGAAGTCATATGAGATGTGTGATCTCTCAAAGGAATCATACAGGTTCATAGTTGATGAACGAAAGACAAAGAACACTCATGAGATGATTTAGAATCAAAATGAATTCCACGTATGGTCGTCTTATTTATGAAATGAGACACAAATTCGATATATTAATATATTTTTGGAAAGTATATGATTAATATTGTCATCAAATTATCAAATGAAAAGTCTATTTATATATTCTGAAGAAGACAGTTAAATCAGGGTTTGAACTTTAGATTTATGAAAGTCTACCGATATGAAGGATGAATGAGAATTGAGAATGCTCATGATTAATCTATTGTAATAGATCATCTACCATGACACTTCCATTCTGAGGGAGTGATGAAACAAGATGGATTTTTGTGACTTCATTTAGCAAGATGATTTGTGGATTTAATTGAATTTAATCACAATTCATTTGAGTTTATTATCAATTCCAATTCCATTTTTATATCCAAATGTTGGAAATATAAGTGGTCCAAGAATCTGGATTCAGTTCATCGATATAATATTAAAATGACATGAATCCTAAAATTGGATTTGTATCCAGATTTCAAGCCACTATGATATTACGATCTCCATGATAGTATCTCCAAGTATTTTCATTTGTATTTAATGAGTCCTAATTAGATTAGGACTCATACCTATTGATATCAATATTGTAATAATAATAGTTATTTACATTATTTTGTATAAAAGTGATTTTTGAATAAGATTAAATAATATTTTCAAGGCATAAGATTTTGTAAATTTGATTCACATTATTTTTTAATATAAATTAGATTTACATTTAATTTTATGCTCATGATATGATTATAAGTTTTAAGGATTATTTATAATTTCTCTAATATTGACAATAGGATTATCAAGTTAACTAATTAATGGCTAAAAAGGAATAACCTTAACAATAAGCTTGGACGTATACATTGATGTACATTGTTGCACCATGTTGTTGAGTCTTTATTGAATTAGGACTCAAAAGTTGTTGCTTATTTTGATAAAAATGATATAGTCCTTATTGAATTAGGACCGTTTAGAATCCAAGGGACTACAACACACATGTTGGACATATGGTGCAAGTATAAAAGGAGAGCAAGGCTCTCTCTTTTACAACACAATTTTGGAGAGCAAAGTTCCTTAGAATTTTGTGCCCCTTGAGATATAGAAGAGTCTTGAAAGTCTCCATCTCTCGTACGCCTCTTTTTATTACCTTGATCAATATTCAGGTTCGTGGGTAGCAATGTGATTCATCCTCGCTCCTATGAGATAGATATATGCAGATCAGACTTGATTCAAGAGGTTTCTTTAGTAGAAACTCATGTTTCAAAGGTAACCATGATCTATCTATTATATTCATTGTAAATATCATAAACTACTTTGGAAATTGTTTCCTTAGAATTTATAATATATTATTGCACAAAATTGTTGTGCTATATTTTCTAGTCTATGCGAGGAACATACATTGTTTTGGAAAAAAGTTTTCTAATTATTCTATATTTCTTTGATGTGTAGTAAATAAATTTTTATTCGCTTCACCCCTGTCACAATGGTTTGGTCGAGAGTAGAAAACCAAGGTCATTTATAAAAAAAGTCTTGGTCTTCCATCCCAATGGTTTATGCAGAGTGGAAACCAAGGTCATTTTACCAACGTCATTTATAAAAAAACGTTTTTGGTCTTCCATCCCAATGTTTATGCAATGAATGGATGTTGACCTTAAGGGATACGTCCTAGTTTCAAGAAGTGCAAAGATCCACTCAATAATTTTGGAAGGGCACCTTGACATCTATAACACTTTTTAGATGGCAACCCATTTCATGGTATTGAAGGTTTTTCGAGGATAATTTTGAGTAGAATGGCTTTGGATTTGGTTTGGATCCATATTAAAATGATCTCCATCGAGACAACTAATGCGTTAATGGTACCTCGACCTTTGAGGAAGGCAAATTGGGAAAGAGGGATTAGATCAGAAAGTTTAGGAGCCTATCTCTTTGCTAGAATTTTGGAGATAATTTGAAGGGTTGGATTAATCAATCTTATGGGCTCGTAATCAGTGATGTCTTGAGGGGTGATGACGGCCCTTGGCAACTCGGGTTAAGGAAAATCTAAGGTCGTTGCGACCCGAATTGCAAGGCACAATCAACAAGAAAAATCAGACCACTAAAGCAAATCAATCAAACATGAAAATCGAGGCAAGCGGTCTTGCTATCTATTTAACCTGCTATAGACACCAGGGTCGAACACAAGGAGCACGAGACAACCTACGAAGTAGTCAGAAATCAAGCAATCAAAGGCATATTTTTGGTGATTTTTAATTTGAAATTTTTTATATTTTCTTTTTAAGATAACAAGCAAGAAAATAAATACAAGCACACTTCAATAATTTTTATTAAGGTATGAAAGGCTCAAAAATTCGAAATAAAAATATTTTTGTGTTTTCAAAATATGCAGATGTTTTTGGTAATTTTATAAGATTTTTCTGTTTTTTTATAGAATTTTTAAAATGAAAGAAAGCTAAAAACAACAAGTAGTGTACAGCCTGGATAGGAAGGCAAATTAAAATTATTTAAAATGCCTTTAAAATCTGAGCAGCAATTTTATGTGAAAGTATAAAATAGAATCTAACTACAGAATGTGAAAACACATTTTTTTTATTTTTGTAGAATTTTTAATGATTTTTATAAGGTTTTTAGTCTATTATGATTTTTAGATATTTTATAAAAGATAATAAAACCAAAATGCTATTGAAATTAAAACAAGGCAAAACAAACACACATGAATTTTTGTGGATTTTTAAGGAGGTTTTTTTATTTTTTTATGGATTTTTAAAATTAGACAGAAACACTTTTAAGGTTTTTAAATTTTAGAAAATATCAAATAAAATTAAATCAAGTCACAAAAATTAGTAAAAATACTACATAGTAGCAAGAGCTGTGTGTAATCTTTGTAGAATTTTCAGAGTTAATTTAAGAATTATTTGATTAAAAATAAGGGACACAACAAGTAGGGACCTAAATGCAAATAGTTTAAGTCTCTAGACTAAATAATAACAGACATAAAAAGTCTAGGACTTATCTGCAAAATTTCCAATCAATTCCCGCACATGCGTTATACAACGTTCATAGGGGCATAAATGTAAATTGGGAAAACTTTTCAAGCAAACATAACAAGACATAAATCCAGAGCAAAATATGCAAAAACACCACTATTCACGTGATCATGCACGTGTCTCTAGACAAGGACTCAAATGCAATTACTAGAAACTATTGGGACTGAAGTGCAAATAAGTTCAACTACAACATTTATTTACAGACTAAAACATAAATCATCGCAAATGCAGGGTAAAAAGAGCAATATACCCTTGAAGCACGTGAGAGGCGTGTGAGGACACGTGGCAGCCGTTGAAAAGGTGAAGATATGCGTCTCTGATCGCTGCAGGGATCAGATCTGACGCTCAAGAGGTGGTTAGGGACGTGGGGCACAGATGGAGGTTAGGTCTGACATCCAACGGTCTGGAAAGGCTGTTGAGTCAGCGGTCTAGATGAGAACTGGAAGTGCGGGGCTGATCCAACGGTATCGACGCAGCCTGGACGAAAAACTTGCGGGCGAACTTCATCGGAGCACAGGAGGTGATCCTTAGCTTCGATGGCCGAACGGGAAGCACATGATGATTCGTGGAAGGCTTCCGCGTCTACTAAGCAGACCCGATGGAGCAGCTACCTGTCGGATAGGCGTGAAGACGAAGGGAACCTGGGGATACTCTGCGAGTCTCAGATAAATGGAATCGGGGGTCCTCAACGCGCGCTTTCAATGCAAAGGGTGGCTGGGACTCGGGGCTATGCTCCGGTCCAGGTTATTTGGACTCCAATCGAAAGAAGCGGAAGGAGGCAGGTGTTGGTCTCCGACGAGAATGGTAGGGGAGATCTAAAATCCTAATCTCGATGCGATGATCGAGGCTTAGGGTGATCAGGTTGTGGAGATAGATGGGGAGTGAGTGTGTGGATCGATCGGAGCGGCTGGAGGTGGGTAACGGAGCTCCGACCGGCTGGTCGGAGCTGGTGATCGAGTGGCAGCGGAAGATGGAAAGAATGTATCAAAATGATAAAGGCGGAGGATAGAAGGGTTACCTGAAAGTCGGAACATGTTCCTCAGTTCCAGGCGAAGGGATCGACAGGGTAATGGCCTCAACCAAGCAGCGGAAGGCAGGAGAGGCTGCTCGTGACGGATTCTGACCACGAAGGTCGAGCTGCGGCGTCGCTACACCAAATCGAATGTCAGGCGGCACTCCAGGCGGATGTCACTCTACTGAAAGTTGCTAGGGTGTCGAGAGGGAGCGAGGCACGAGCTGCCTCTCTTGGGAGGCTGATGAGACAATTTATAGCATTCTCGGAAGGCTGGAGGAATCGGGCAAGGGCACACGAACCGAAGGAGATCCGTGCCTTCCTAGGGATCCACGAGGGTCCTGGATCCTAGGAGAGTCCACAGGAGGAGAATCGGGGCGAGGGGTTGCGTGATCCGCCCGGGAAAAATCGAAGAAAATGGTCCGGCGACGAGGTCAGGTCGGGTCAAGCCCGGGAAGAGGTGGTTGACCGGGGTCAACCTCCTGACATGGACCCATCAGAAAATAGGATTTACAAAAAATATTTACAAATTAAATAAAATATAGTAAACGACTTTAAATCAAAAAGTGTATAAAATGAAAAATGTTTGTTATTTTCAAACTATTATTCTATGATTTTTATTTATTTTTTTGAGAAAATGATTTAATTTATATATATTATGGAGTATTATATAGAGGTATAATATACCTGTGTACTTTGTACAATTATTTTTATTTTATTCCTTTTACAAAAATACCCCAAATTTATATTTTATTTATTTATAATATAGTTTTGGAGTATAAAATAATTTTTGTTTTATTTTTATTATTTATTTACATGTATGTAAGAAATGGGAGAAGAAAGCATATACACATGCATTATGTACAAAGGAAAAAGAACATTTTCTTTTCTTTTTATTTTATTTTTCTGATTTTTATTTTATTTTTAGAAATATATTTAAGGAGGTAAAAATATAATTTTCTTTTTACTTTTGGCAAAAATAATTATTTATTTACACATATATATGCACAACATAGAGTAGGCCCTATCTCTCTCTACTTATTTATTTGGCGATCCGGCCAATGTTTGGTCCTCTCTTGGGGTTTGGGGTCACTCTGTATTTATTCTAAATACTTCCTTCCTTTTTCTTTTCCTTCATTCTTTTATTTTTGCACAAACACATGCTAATTATGTAATATTAACACATGCAAGCATAAAGCTAAGTTATTGCATTTACACATATTTACATGATGCTTTGCCAAGATAATTAGCTAAAATAAAAGAAGAAAGAGTGATGAACATGGATTCATCACCCCCTATACTTTACTTTTGCTAGTCCCTTAGCAAACACTTATTTGAAAAAGAATGAAAAGGAAAAAAAGAAAAGGAAGGAGAATCAAGGTTGATTTTAAACTTGTCTTCATTAAATTGGAGTATGGAGCTCAGTCATACCTTTGGATTATTAGTTTGTCGGAACCTTGTTTGGATCTAAGGTTAAAACTCAACATCCTCTAAGTTCCACCAATCTATGGTAAAGACTCCTCAATGCTCCAGATCAGAACAAGTCTACATACATAAACTCTAATGACCACGAATATTTTCTTGTACTGTGTAAGTGATATGTAGCTCTCCGCCTCAGAAATGGCAAAGTAACAGCTCCCCTTAATAAGGTAACTCTAATGCCCTAGTCCAACAGCTCTTTCCTCAAGGAGCGGGGTATTCCTTTCTAAGTTCAAGTGCAACCAGCTCAAGAAGAGGAGGAGGAAGAGAATGGACCATGACAGGTGCAGTCATGTATCCTTGGGAGCCCAACCAGTGTAGCTAAGTCTCCCGCTGCAAGCTTCATGAGATGAGAGTGGGTAACATAAGATTTGCTTTATTTGGCTATATACACTCCGGTGGATATTTCATTTTCTATCAGACCCACCACTTTTTTGGAGTTTTTCTTTCTTTTGCACATTGTTTTTGATGTGCATATGTACAACATATCTACATGGTGCAGCATATATACATAAGGACTTTTTCCTCTTGAGCCAGTAGACTATCCCTCTTTTGAAGCATTATTACAACCCACAACCCTTGTCTTTAGACCTCAACACCGCCAGACCAAGTTGAGACGCACTTCCTTCACTAAAAGAAGATGAGAGGTTCCGCCTAGAAGTATTACCCTCGTATGCTATCCCAAGCCAAAGGAAACTGCGTCCTCACCTCATCTGTAGAGAGCTATGTGTAAGGTGCTAGTTCAAGCAAAGCCATTGTCTGTGAGAGTCATGTGTGCATTGTTAAATGCTCTATTTACTCTCATCAAGACGATATGTGATCATAGCCTAGTGGACTCAAAGAATTAAGTCCCCAAATAGACCTGAAGAGTCTTAACCCCAAATCCTATAAGGTTCCTCTTAGAATTAGGTGGATTAAGGTCTTAACCAAGCTTCATTTTCCAATATAATTCCGAGATTGTTTAAATGTCAATCATGACTCAAAAGGATGTATAAGTATGTATAAAAATCTGTTTATGCAAAATTTTGAGACTGTGCAAAATTTTTGGAAAATGTTTGAATGTATGCATGGATGCAGAGGTTTTGCAAACTATTTACACACATTTACACAAGGATTTTTGCAAACTTTTGTTTTTCAAACATTTTACGAAAAATTTATACTATATACATAGTTTTGATATCAAAATATTTACAAACTTTTATAAACAAAACATTTTCAAAAACATTTGTACAAAAATAATTTGTAGAAATAGCTATGTATGTGCAAGAAGGAATTTTATGTACAAGAAATTTTTAAAAATTTTATAATTTTTAGTAAAGGAATTTTATCCATTTTATTTATTAACATACTCACACAAAGTACGAGTTTTGACTAAAGTATATATGTAATATATACGACACCCTTCTATACTTAGCTCGAACAATGTCTCAGAGTGGATCAAGAGCGATGAAGAGGACATAACTTGTGATTAGTATAGGGAAGCGAAAAGGGAAGCTATACTACAACGACAAATCAAAGAATAGAATGAAGAGGGCTCGGTCCCCCCCCTATACTTAGGATCAAGTAATCCTAAGTATAGCAGGTTGTACATAAAGGGAAAACCGAGTGATAGGATGCACATTGTTTACCTCCCCTATACTTAGCGATAGGATGCACATTGTTTACCACATTGTTTACCTCCCCTATACTTAGCGATAAAGGGAAAACCGAGTGATAGCGTAAAGTACACATTGTATAGCATAATCACGAGATGCAAATGGGGTATTGGACTAAAGAATGAAATGATATGGACATCTTGATCTATACAAGGCGGATGATAGTGATAATCAGGCATGAGATGCAACAAATGTGAGTCAAAGACCACATCTCATGCAAAATGAATCGGGGCAACGTCAATGACCATAGACTCATGATCTAGGTATGGTTTGAGCTGCTTCCTGTTAACACGAAAGGTAGACTCAGATTCCATCTCAGATATGTCAATACTTCCATTCTCATATACCTTTCGAACAAGGTATGGTCCCTTCCACTTGCTCTGCAACTTCCCTGGAAATAATCTAAGCATGTCATCAAACAACCATACTCTCTGATCTGATCAAACTGCTTATGGATGATATGAGAATCATGTCATTCCTTTACTCGCTCCTTGTAATGTAGGCTACTTGAAAGCATGTATCTCTAAACTCCTCCAGGGCTGCCAATTCTACCTTCCTTTAATCTCCTATACTCACTGGATCCAATAATGTACTATGACAGCCCAAAGTGACTTATGTCTCATCTCAACAGGTAAATGGCAGGGCTTTCCATAAACGAGACGAAAGGGAGATGTAAACAAAGGAGTCTTGAAGGAAGTCTGATATGCCCACAAGACCGAGTCCAAAAGTTGTGACCAATCCTTTCGGTCTGGGCAGACTACCTTCTGCAATATCGTATTGATCTCCCTGTTCGATACTTCAGCAAGACCATTGGTCTGAGGGTGATATGGAGTGGCTACACGACGGTCAATGTTGAACTCGCTAGCAAGGGCCTTTACCTTGTCGTTGACGAAATGAGACCGCCCGTCAGATAGCAAAACTCTAGGTACCCGAACCATGAAATGATATTCTTTCTCAAAAATCTACAAACAGTCCTAGCATCTGCGGCTCGGGCGGGGATGGCCTCAACCCAACGTCTCACATAATCTACGGCCTACAGAATGTACTCAAATCCATGACTCTTAGGGAATGGACCCATGAAATCAATGCCCCATGCATCAAAAACCTCGTAGAAGTGAATGGGCTGCATCGACATCATATCACGCTGTCCACAAGTGCCCATCCTCTGACAGTCAGTACACCTCTTCACGAATTTATTCGAATCCTTGAAGAGGATTGGCCACCATAGACTGGATTGGAGCACTTCTGTGCTGTTCTCCTCCTAGAATGATGTCCCCTTGCCTCAAGCTTGTGGCAGTAGGTGAGGATGCTATGGTGCTCCTCCTGAGGAATGCACCGATGCCAGACACTATCCCCTCCTTCATGATAAAGGACGGGGTCCTCCCAATGATACGACTTGGCCTTCGCTAGAAAGGTCTCAAGTAGCTTCCTGGTCTAACCTTGTGGAACTTTCTTGGCAACAAGATAGTTCACAATATCGGCATACCATGGAAGTGAGGAGATAACAAGGATCGCCTCATCTAGGAAGGTCTCAGAAATGGGATCAGTCTGCTCAGATTCCTCAAGATTCTCTAATCGGGATAGATGATCCGCCACCATATTCTTGACTCCAGGTTTATACTTAATCTCAATACCAAACTTCTGGAGTAGGAGGATCCATCTAGTCAATATCGCTTTGGCATCCTTCTTTGCCATGAGGTACCTGATGGCGGTATGATCAGTAAAGATAATCACTATGGATCCAATGATACTCAATCTGAACTTATCCAAGGCAAAAATTACGGGTAGCATCTCCTTCTCAATGACAGTGTAGTTCCGTTGCACGGCATCCAATGTACGACTAGAGTAGTGAATGGCAAAAGGCACTCCATCCATCCTCTGTCCTAACATGGCTCCTACGCAAATCGGAGGCATCCATCATGATCTCGAATGGGAGAGACCAATCAGGCGGCTGAAGGACAGGAGCCTCAATAACTAGACTCTTGAGAGTCTCAAATGACGCAAGACACTTATCATCTACAATGAACTCGGTATCTTTGGTCAGCAAATCAGTCAACGGTCGGGCAATCCTGCTGAAATCATGAATGAATAGCCAGTAGAAGCCGACATGCCCTAGAAAAGATCGTAACTGTTACAGGTTAGATAGTGGATTGAATTTCCTGATGATATCCACCTTGGTCGGATCAACCTCCATGCCCATGTTGGAGATGATATGACCAAGCACCATCCCCTGAGTCACCATGAAGTGACTCTTCTCCCAACATAAAACAAGATGGACCTCAATGCAGCGCTGAAGGACACGGTCTAAGTAGCCAATACAAGCATCAAACCATGAAGACCTCTAAGTAGTCTCCCACCATGTCCGAGAAGACGGACAACGTGCACCTTTGGAATGTCGTCGGAGCATTACATAGACCAAAGGGCATCCGTCTGAAAGCATATGTCCCAAATGGACAGGTGAATGTAGTCTTGTCCTGATCTTCGGGCGCAATGGCCATCTGATTGTAGCCGGAGCACCCATCAAGAAAATAGTAATGACTCTTCCCATCTAGCCTCTCAATTATCTGATCAATAAAAGGCAACGAGAAATGATCCTTCTTAGTGGCCTGATTCAATCATCTGTAGTCCACACAGACCCTCCAAGAAGTGGGTACCCGGGTAGCTATCTCCTCTCCAGACTCACTCATAACTGTAGTGATGCTCGTCTTCTTGGATGCCACATGTAATGGACTAACCCATTTGGAGTAGGAGATGGGATAGATAAAATCGACGCTCCACCATTTAGATATCTCCTTCATGACAACCTCTCGAAGGTTCAAGTTCAGCCATCGCTGGAACTCATGCGATGGCCTAGCGTCTTCTTCGAGATAGATATGGTTGAAGCACGGGCTGGACTTATCCCATGGAGATCAACTACGCTCCATCCTATCTCCTAGTGGTTCCTTTCAAGTACCTCCATCAATCGAGATTCTTGCTCTCCAGTTAAGTCTGTTGAGATAATTACTGGGTACATCTCATGCTCACCCGTAAGGAATCTATACTTCAGCGACTATGACAAGGGCTTCAACTCTGGGCAACTGGGAGCTTGCAAATCTGGACTCTGAAAAGTCTGAGTGAAGGAGATCGAATTTACATGGGAGAACTCTCGCTGATCATGAAAATCTGGTGTAGACTGCTCTGCTGGTGTATCTCTACTCTGGATCAGATCTGTCTCCACCCTAGTTGCTGGCTCTGTAGAATCAGACACAGTATCAACTCATTAAACTCTGCCCAATCAATATCTGACTCCGAGGGAGCTGAATCTGAATCATCAGGGAAAGAAACTGCCTCACTATTTGGAACGTGGTCTGCAACCTCGAATGTGTCCTCTACCAAGAGTGTGCTCTCCAAGCCCTCTGCTGTTGAAATATATGACTCAACAACATCTTAATGTGAGAGGATGGCTCGTGAAATGGGATCAGACCAAGCGGCTTCATCATCAATAATCACAAAATCGCACTCCCGGTGGACGTCTCGCTTTGCCTCTGTTATCTGCTCTGCCTCGCTGAGCTGCTCTGAGCAGGCTGAATCTCGCGCTCTGGTCTCGTCGATCGTCTCTATTTGTATGCTATCGCCCTCAATGGAAAAGTACACCTTCCCACTATCATGATCGGATACTGCCTTGGTTGTGGCCAAGAATAGGCATCTTAAAATGATGGGGGTATCGGTCATAGACTCAGGGATCTCCATGTCCAACACAACGAGATCCACAGGGAATTGCAAGCCCTGAATTGTGACGACCACGTCCTTCAACAACCCCTTCGTCTTCTTGACAGATCTATCAGCAAACTGAAGGACTGTCCTGCTCTGTCGAAGAGGGTCAAACTCGAATCGATCGAGTAAGGTTGTTGGAAGTAGGTTGATGGAAGAGTCGTTGTATAATAGAGTCTGATCGAATCTCTACTCATGGATATGACATCTGACATAGGGAGCTCCTACATTGGTCCTCTTGGCTGGAAGACAGTTCTGAATGGCAAAGCAGGTGGCACGAGTAAGCACATGGATCCCTGCATGATGGTTCCTCTTCTTTCTGCGAATGGTAGTCTTCTCCTTAAGATTCCTCTGGAAGAGTGGGATGTGCTCAAGTGCCTCCTGTAGAGTCAGATGAACCCAAAATCTGTCTATTATTTGCTGGTTGAACTCTAACTGCTGGGATTTTTTGGATTTTCTTTTTTATTCCCCTTAACCAAGCGGAGTGCTTGGGAGAAGGGGATGGATGGCCCCTCCTCAGATAGAGGGCTAGGAACGGGTCCCTGCTGCTGAGACGAAACAGAATCCATACAAACATCACCAGTCATCGCATATGGACTCGAAGACATAGAACCCTTTCCTTTATTATTATTTTTGGATTTTCCTGAATAGTCTTGATATATAAAAATTGTAGGAAATGCAATAGGAATAGAAGGGGTGACCTCAGTACCACCCATGGCATCACGAACTGTGGCATCAGTACCGCTCTCTAGCTCATCATCTGAATGGCTGGTGGCATCAACACCACCTCTTGCAACTGGTGAAGTGACGGCCTCAGTACCGTTGGCTGGATCTACATCCGTGGTGGCGTCAGCACCACCGTCATCATCATCATCATGAGCAGCATCAACACCGCTCTCCACCTCGTCTAGCACTCCTGAATCCTCATGGTATCATCGCTCAGAAGAGGCGTTGTCGGCTGGCATCCTATTGTTCCTAAGTGTGAAAAAGCCAACATCAAATGTATATGAATCAATATCACCCAAAGAATCACTAGAAGTGGTGGTCTCTGTGAACTGTGCCTCCTCCGACGTTCTCTTCAGATTATTCGGAGTAGGCTTGATCTGAGCAGGTATGACGACCTTTCCCTTTATGATCTCCCTCGTCTCCTTACGAAACTCATCCATCTCCCGCCTGCTGCTAAAAAATAAGGCGAGTCAGGTCGTCAAGTGCCGGGTTCTCATAGGCTGGCCCATGAGAACCGGACGGGTTGCCTCTCTGGAAGTGAGGTTGTTACTGGAAAGGATGAGGGGAAACTGCTGAGAGTACTGCTGAGGCTGATGTTGTTGCTTCCTCCACGGTTGTCCCTGCTGGTAGTGACGAGGACGAGGACCCTGGTGGTAATGCTGTTGTGGTTGTGGCAACTGGGGCTGTTGCTGCTGGTTGTACTGCCCACCTTGAACTGGAGGCTGCTACTAGGAAGAGGCACCTCTGGCTGACCATCGGAATCTGGGATGGTCTCGGCGAATCCCAAGCTGTGGTCGGTCGTACCAAATCCCGTTGACTTCCATCAACGGCTCCTGCTCGTAAGGAGGTGGGGGAAGGACTGCCAGGGATGATCCTACTTGTATACCACCATCTGAGTGTCCTGAGATGGTGGTGGCTGGAAGTACATATGTTGCGGCTGCTGGAAAGACTCCGCCTGAACATGGTGGACCTGTCAATGCTGGGCGGAGTGCTGAGTCAAGCGGCTGCTGCTAGGATCCGCCAGTGACCTGAGACTAGGCTAAGGAGCCGTATGTGCCTCCTGAAGACACATGATCTGGATCTTCATGTCACTCAACGTCAATGACATCTGATCTATCTGTGACATGCCCTGGCACTGCTTCTTTTCAATGAACTCGATGCGGTTCAACTTCTCTCTGATGATACCCATATCAACAGCTGATGACTCTACCTGTGTTGCGGCTGCTGACGAAGTGGATGGACCTTCATCGACCCGTGCAATCCTCTGGTAGGACACGGTCTAGGGTGAGGGCCTCCCCTGAGTGTAGAGTCGGGTCAGGGACATGACAGTGTAGTTCTCAACCATCTCCTCGTAGATAGCCCAGACCTGATCCTCATCCTTTGCAAAATAGGACTCCCACAAGATGCGTTCGCGAACCCCTGCAGCTTCGGTGTCAGCCCACAAAAGAAGCTTTGCACTAAGTTGGGCTTGGATACGTCGTGATGTGGACACCGGTCGATAAGCTCTCTGAAGCGGTCCCATGCCTTGTGAAAATGCTCGTTGGGAAGCATGGAAAAGTTGTTGATGAGGGCTCGCGCTGCATTTGTCCAGCCGAGTGGATAGTACTTTTTCAAGTACTTGTTCCAGAGTTGTTCCCACGATGTCACGTACCTCCCTAAATGCTTCAGCCAATAGGATACTCGGTCAACAAGGGAGAACGGAAATTCCATCATCTTGATGGCATCCTCGTCCACGAATCGATCGTGGGCCATGCTACAGATCATCTCAAACTCCTGGAGATGGAGGTGTGGATCCTCGGTGACCGGCCTGTGAAATCTGGGTAGTAACTGAAGTCTCCCAGAATAACAGGCAACTGAATCCAACGGTGCGTTAGAGTTGCACCAGGGTTGTGCAACTCTCTCATCGGGCGTGCTGGTCGGACTGGCTCCACTGGCTCATCTGGATGTGGTTCATCTCCTCCTCCTTGCTCTAGAATGTCTCCTCCTCTACCGGCTCTGTTCTGCTCATCTATGTCCGCTCGCATATGAGCCATCTCCCTGTGCATGTCAGTCATGAAAGCTCCCTGATCTCGTATCTGGCACTGCATAGTCTCTAGGGAGGCTAGCAAGGTATTGTTGATGACACCCTAGTCAAGAACATAGGTGTCCGTCTGGCTGGGTCCATCAGTGCGCTCCTCGCTGCTGGCCATGGTCTCTGCAAAGGCAAAAGACCCGAACTCAGGTGCATCAAATGGATATATATATATATATATATATATTGTTGTCTCTACTCTGGCACCTCGGGACTGGAAGAAGGGTGGTCAAGGGGAAACAGGGCGGAGTCAAACTCGGGTTCGGAGACAGGTATGGGCTCCCACGAATCAACCTAGATGAATGAGACGGAGTGCTCGAAAGCGGTGCAACCAAATGCTGCCTAAGCGACCTCCGACCCATCATCGTGATGTGGAGAGGAAGGCAGATGAGATCTATAAACAAACAAGATCAGGAAAAATAAATCCCTGATTCACCTACTCAACACTGAGCTGATGACCGTAAAAAATTGGTCTTTTATCTTGTCGATTTTATTAGGTGATAATTTAGTCTACCAGAGCGGTTAAGTGAGTTGGTAGGAACCCCATGCTTTAAACAGATTGTCTAGTATAAAAGGTCGATAGTCTGCCAAGAGTTTGGGTGTGGCTTTATCCTAGTGTGTGGGTCACTCTCTCGCTCATCCAAACCAAACAAGGAGGGGATTGCTCTCCCAAGACATATTTTTCAGTAAGTATCTTTTATGATCAAGTATGTTTAGCAGTCCCGATTTTATGATTTTTCTTTTTAGGTATATTTCAATAACAAGCAACACCTATCGATTTTTTGATCTCCCGGTTATTTTAAGTCCAAAAACATGGGGAGAAGTCGAAAAACTCGATGTGCGATCAAACACAATGATGCATGTAGAGTAAGAAATGTGTACCTGACTCCAGCTGTCTACATCAGGGTGATCCGCACATAAATTAAAAGATCGGAATAAAATTACCTATATGACGCAAGAAGAAAACGGACTTAAACGAAGCAATTTCAACACGAGAAGAATAGTATCTAGCTAATCAGACCAAGTCCGGAGTCCGATCTTGGGAACCACTCAGTGCCCGCCACAACGGATCCTGCCAGCGTTGTATGTGGTTCTTCACGACACGTGGACTCAAGCCTAATTAAATTAACTTTTTTCTTGTGATTTAATTAATTAGTTCTGATTACGATCTATAGGTGCAAGCAGATAATTAGGGATTGGGACTTAATTAATTATGTCACAATCAATGAAATTCCTAAGTCTAGGGGTCATATTTTTCGAGAATCAAAGTGAAATAAAATACAAAAAAGGAAAACCGACAAAAACCACGGTGAGGTCCCCCGAGCACACTGGTGCTCGGCTAAACAGACTCCGATAAGCCAAGTACAAACAGTCCACAATCTGAGTCCCTATATTATTACAATAATAGAGCTAAAAATCAACTACTCTAAGCTATGTCTATAAGCTATAACTACGCTCCTCGCCTTCCCTGCTTCTCCTAAGGCACGAGTCTCCTCCTAAGCGGCTCTCGGGCGGTACCTCGTAAAAAAATCCAAGCAAGAACTGGTCAGAGCACAGTTACAACAAATAGAACAAAAATAGACAACAAGATGAGATATGAAAACTGACTACTAAGCCGTGCTCCCTGGCAACGGCGCCATTCTGACGAGGGCCCCAGGCAACTCGGGTTAAGGAAAATCTAAGGTCGATGCGACCCGAATCGCAAGGCACAATCAATAAGAAAAATCAGACCACCAAAGCAAATCAATCAAATATGAAAATCGAGGCAAGCGATCTTGCTATTTATTTAACTTGGTATAGCCACCAAGGTCGAACATAAGGAGCACGAGACAACCTACGAAGTAATCAGAAATCAAGCAATCAAAGGCATAATTTTGGTGGTTTTTAATTTGCAATTTTTTTATATTTCCTTTTTAAGAAAACAAGAAAGAAAATAAAGGCAAGCACACTTCAACAATTTTTATAAGGTCTAAAAGGCTCAAATTTCGAATTAAAAATATTTTTGTGTTTGCAAAATACACAGATGTTTTTGGTAATTTTATGGGGTTTTTTTATTTTTATAGAATTTTCTAAAAATGAAAGAAAGCTAAAAACAACAAATAGTGTACAGCCTGGATAGGAAGGTAAATTAAAATTATTTAAAATGTCTTTAAAATCCGGGCAGTAATTTCATGTGAAAGTATAAAATAGAATCTAACTACAGAAACTGAAAATACATTTTTTTACTTTTGTATAATTTTTAATGATTTTTACAAGGTTTTTAGTCTTTTGTAATTTTTAGGTGTTTTATAAAGGATAATAAAACCAAAATACTACTAAAATTAAAACAAGGCAAAACAAACGTAGAGGATTTTTTGTGGAATTTTTAAGGGGGGTTTTGTATTTTTATGGATTTTCTAAGTAAGACAAACACGCTTTTTAAGGTTTTTGAATTTTAGAACATATCAAATAAAATTAAATCAAGGCACAAAAATTACTAAAAATACTACACAGTAGCAGGAGCTATTTATAATTTTTGTAGAATTTTTGGAGTTAATTTAACAATTATTTCATTAAAAACAAGGGACACGGCAAGAAGAGACCTAAAAGTAAATAGTTTAAGTCTCTGGACTAAACAATAACAGATATAAAAAGTTCAAGGGCTTATCCGTAAAAATTCCAATCAATTCCAGCACATGCGTTATACAATGTTCATAGGGGTCATGAATCTCGGATTCATCACTCTAAATCTCATTTATTAAGCTCAAATCCCTCAAAATCAATAGCATTTCTGCATCTACTCTGCATAATTAGCATTCATGCATGTTTTCATAAGAATTGCATTTTAGCATGAATTTCTGTACAAAATAAGTAGCCAAAAAGCCCAGCTAAAATTGACCTGTAAATAGCCTAACTTCCTAGATTTTTAACGAATTCATGCTAACTACGAATACCACAAAACCACCTCCACTGTGTGCATATCACTGATAAGAATAAATGAAAAATACAAAATATAAATAACCCAAATAAGTGGACCAAAAACCCAAACCCTAGTTTCAAGATTTCTGGACTAGAAACCTCATATCTTCCCCATCCAGTGTTTGATTTAATACTACTCACCTTTGAACTAATGTACATTCAATTACCTTCAAAACAAGACCAAGTTCAAGTGAATCGGAGCTCATATGTGAAAGTTAGGTTTTGGGCCTCTTTTGTACATTTTGTATTTTAGCTGATTTTGACCTATTGTTTTATGTATATATTTAACCTATTTTAGATTATTTCTTTTTCATTTGTCTTCTTTGATGAAAGTTCTATTAAAATGCGCGAAAATCTAAATCCAAATTCAGCTTGAAATCAAAGAAACAAATTGGGTCCAAGTCTTCACTAACTACTTGTACAAAATTGGTTTTCTTCATCTTTTATTTTATTTCTTCTTCTTAATTAATAAAAATCCAAAAAAATAGATTAATGTGTAATTATTTATTTCTGATTTTATCATTTTTTTTCCGAATTTCTGTCTGGTTTAAAAATGACAAAAAAATACAAAACCCAAAAATCAAGATATTCTATGTACATGGGATACCCCAAAAATTCACTTTGTGAAATTGATCGATTTTGGTTTTGATGTCTTTATGAAAGTTGTAGATCTTATCAAGACGAGCAGTTCTTGTGAAGAAACTTTTTCGATCCGAGGCCGTTACTATTTCTTTTGCATTTTAAAAAATATTTATTTTTCGATTTTTGTGGTGCTGACACGTGGCAGCTCCTGAAGCCGCCACGTGTCAGCCTTTTTTAACATTTTTAATTGTCATTTAAAAAAAATAAAAAATCCCGCACGTGCGAGGCATGTGCCACTCGGGCACGCGCCAAGCACGTGTCGCCCCCTTACTCCCCAGGTCGCCACGCATCTCCTTTCGAGACGTCCGATCACGGGCCGATCGGACGGCTCAGGTCCACCGTCTTCTTCCCAATCGAGCGCCGTCCTTCTCCTTCGATATCTCTGCCGTGATTCTCGCGCTCACTGCACCGTCACCTTCGTCTTCCCGATCCGCCTCAGAACCTCAATCATCCTCCAATCAAATCTCGCCGCCAAATCGCATCTTGAATCTTCCATCTCTGACTCCATCGCATCCCCTAGATCTCTCAACCGCCTCATTTCTCTCTCTGGCCATACCCATCGCCCTATTTAAAACTTACGCCACCTCCAGCTTTCCCCATCCGTCGATATTGCGCTTCAAGACTCCGCGGTAGTGACAGTGCCACGGGTTCCACCTTCTCCAGCGAGATCCGAGGACCCACCGGCCCTCGTTGCTGCGGCGACCTCCTCAACCTTGCTGCTCTGCTCCGCCTTAGCGTCGAGCCACCAACGACCACCAACGACCATCTCCATCGACTTCATCGACCCCTCCTCCATCACCTTCATCAACATCAAACCACCTCTACATCGCCAACGACGTGTCTTCACCGTCGCCACCGACGCTCCACACCGACTACGACGCCACAGCGTCTTCGCCATCCACGTCGGTCACTGGCGGAAGCTTCGCCCCTCCGCCTCGCCTTCGATCGGGCCCAGAGCCCGAGACCCCAGCACATGCGAGGCACGTGCATGGGGGACGTCAACAGCAGGAGTACCCCGGGGTCACGTGCCCTGTACTTGCCCCGTGGGCAAATTGCTAAGGAGCCCTCGAGGATCCTCATATTTACGTGCAAACACCCGCCGACCAAGGGGTCACGTGCGTCTTACGTGACCTGCTGGCAGTTTTGCAAGAAAACACCCCTACTTTTGGTAATTACATTATAGTTCGTTGCATTTGTTTTTATATTTATTTTATTTATTTATTGCACTTATACCCTTGTGTTCCCCATTGATTTAGACCTCTACATGACTTCATTTTATTATCCAAAAATAGTGTGATGTTCTTCCATTAATTCTCTACATTCTGACATATTGTGGATATTTTTGTGATCGATGGTTAATTAATAATTAATTATCCTGTGGAAAATTCATATTTTGCCCATTTTACGCTCTTACGTTTGTCATTGATTAGTCGTTGCTCTAAAAATTTCCGAAAAATTACATATTGTAGAATTAATTGTGTTTGACATTGTGCCCAAAAAAATCGCATTTGCATGTATAGTTTGCCCTGTAGAAATCATTTTTCATATTTTAGTGTTTGATTTTTAATAGGTATTGAAACTATTATTTTTGAGGTTTAGGATTTTTCTACAATCACCTAGTGATAGATCTTAGATGATTTTGTTCCTTGAAACTAATTAGGTTTAATATTTATTATAATTAAATATTGAAATTCATTTTGTTTGTATTTTAAAATTCATAAAAAAATCATATTGCATTTAAAAATTCCAAAAAAATTACAGTGCATTCATTTCTTCATATTTTGCATTGTAGCCAAGTTTCATATTTTTCGGACATCGTTTGAGCATAATTTACATTTTAGTCCCTAAAATAAGCCAAAATTGCATTTTGCATCCTTTATTACATTAAAATTCCAAAAAAAGACCGCCTTAAAAACCACGCATAAAGTTTTGATAGACATAATTCTAGGTTGTTCATTTGCCTCTTGTGTTCGACCTTGGGACTTGTCCAAGTAAAATAAATATAAAACCATGAGATTAACAATTGAATATTATTTGTGGTTATTATTTTGACCGATTCCGATTGCCGCCTACAACAAAACGAGAAATGATTATTTTTAGCACGAACAGAAAATATGACATCTTTTTAACACAGCGGATCTCGGACTCGTCAGATGGGTCGTTTTCGGGGATGCAAATAGCTTAGAGTTTCGTCTAAAAAAATTTATTCGGTTTTCTGTATTCGGGTAGTCTGACCCCCGAATTTTCCATTGTAATTTTCATATTTTTTCCTACATTTATTTTCAACATTTATTTTCTAGTTGTTTTATTAATTTTTAAGTCACTCTCTTACATTATCTCTCTTATTTTCTCGAGGTACACGGCGTACGTGGAGCGGTTTTTCAAGAAACCGAAGCATCTTCACCAACTTTCGAAAAATCTGCAATTAATTTAAGATCGAGTCAAGTCGTGACAGAACGTAGAGTCTAGATTTTTAATTTCTGCAAATTTTAAATCTCTGTAGTTAATTGCTCATTTACAGCGGTGTCCGTTTGGACTCTCACGTATGTAAAAGACTCTAAACTATCTTCTGCGGTGTGTCGTGGCCTGTTTCACTCTCCGATGAGGGTGGGGCCCGACTTGAGGGGCGATTAGTATAGACTTGCACATACGGCTCTTAGAGCATTTTTAATTTCTTAATTGTGCTCGTAGGAATCAAGCCACACTTCACATTAACTGAGACGCACATAGATCGTTCAATTTAGCCAAAAATTTAACTCAATTCTTCTCCGCTAATAGAACTTTCTGCTTAGGTGTGGTTTTCATCGGCTTGCAGAATAATTTTTTAATTTCTGTCTAGCATCCCATATGGAGATTGCGAGGGTTCACTATAAGTCTTCTAACTGAGCATACATCATTTTTTTCACGTGCATCGGCTTTTCTCTAATTTCTTCACATAATTTTAAAAGGAAATAAAATTGGGACTGCTAAATATAGCCGATTCTAAATGAACCCATAAATCGAGAGTTTTTGCGGGAGAGCAACCCCGACCTTGGATGCTTTTATTTTTCTGACTGAGCAAGAGACAACACTTAAGTTTAGAACCAAGTTCCGGATTTTTATTCATACTACTGATTTAAAAAACGATTAGCTACTTCTCAGTGAGGAATACGGGTAGCCAGTATCTGGTCCGGACTTCCTTAGCAGAGTGGATGGTTTAAAGGACACCACATAAGGCTCCGTCCTCAAGTAACACGGGTAGCCGTTTTACGGTCCGTACTTACACCTATATTGGCTGAAAGTAGATGCAACTAGTCATACGAACTAGGGACAATCTTTAAGAAAATTTCGGCACCTAACAGCTCGCTAAATTCTTTCCAAGATTGATTTACCACCAACTTAAATTGAAAAGATAATAGCCGAACTCCTACAGCTTCATTGTGTGAGTTGGTGAACCCAAGGTTTGATTTGTGTTTGCATTGATGTGCGTGAATCAATATCAAAGATCAATAGCCGCACATTTGATAAAATTTCTTTTGACTATCCCGAGCAATCATCTCTCCTTTCTTGATTTAAAACTCATCATGGAACTTTTTCCAAATCATTGCAGACCCAATCCATCATTTCTTTCAGATCTTTCACAAATGGCCGAACATTTATCTGAAAAACCATCAGAGCTATACTATGAAAATGAATTTGTATCAGTTAGGCCCAAATCAACTACATCATCTCCTTTCAATAATCCTCCAACATTTGCGGGAGACTTTCACCCGCGGATGAATTCGACCCCTTCATTGAATTCCTATTCGAATCATCCGACCGCACATGATCACCTATCATCTTGGACTGAATCGTCTTACTCTTGGTTTCTCCCTAATGAACCTTTTCAAGAGCAAAATACCTTTGAGTCTCATGACTAGTCAAGAAACCAAACCCTGATGGAAAGACCCGCACTTAATGATCATCGGAGTTGGATTGACCGCAACGATTAAAGCACTATTGACCAACCCAAATATCACTCATTTGATCATCCTATACATACAAAGGACCACATAGATGATATCGACACATATGCACCCTGTATGACCCCATTATTTGAGGATACGATCAATCATAACCATGAAAGTGGACTCTACTCAAACCAGGATAACATGCCCGAGTCACAGCATGTTGAGTACGAGATCTACACATTCCCGCAAAACTCTTCCACTTAGCAACCTCCTTCCATAATTTTTGAGGAGAAATTTTCAGAAAATAATGATCGTATATCGGATATTCCAAGAAATTCTCTTCTCAGCACATACAGGAAAATGGAAGATGAAATTATTGAAAATCAAAAACACATACCAACCGCTCCCATGATTGATCATGAACAGGATCTTGAGAGTGATATTTCGAGGATAAATAAAAGATTTGAATTGATGGAGGGTAGATTTCAAAAATTTACCGACCGTTTATGGTGGATTGGGTCGAAATTTTCAGCATGAGACCACAATCTATGGTGGTTCGAACATAAACATAAATAAGGAAATGATTGGATCTCATGCTGAAAATTTTGAGGATATTCAAAAACCTAGGAACGATTCTAACAGCGACACCTCTGCATATTACTCCCCTAGGAATGTCTATGCTTCTGACTCTTACTATGAATATCAAGGCCCCTTCTCATCTACGTAATACACCACATCACCACACCACACAGAAAATACCAAAAAATTGAAATATTTGAAAACCACAAAAAATCGAAAATCTCAAAAAACACATAAAAATTGAATCTAAAGAAGATCTGAAGAATTTGGATCCTACTTTACGGGAAGCACTGGAAAAAAGACTGATGTTTGAACTTCCCTTTATAAAGGCCATTGAACACGTCCCCGACCTTAAAGGATTTGTAATGGACAAATTAATGAACAAAAAGTCGGGAAGGATTAGAACAAAGACTGAAAGACATATCTTGTCAATGGCCTCCTCCTTGGTGTTGAGGAGAAAAACCAAGAGCCGCATAGTGAAGCGGTTGTCCAGATTCGATTGCATAATAGAAGACACAATTTTCACCCATGCTCGGATTGATGATGATTCACCAATCAATATCCTCCCGACCTCTGTATTTCACGAACTCAAACTCGGACCAATCAAGAAGATACGAGAGATTATTCAATTGGCGGACCGATCGATAAAGCGGCCGAGAGGAATCATTTCTGTCATCACGATATTCCAAGGTGCTCCGCTCAAAGTAGAATTCATGATCATTAATATTGAGCATCAAAGAGAATTCACCCAGTCTACAATTATTCTCGGAAAGCCATTCTTAGCATTGGCTAAGGCAATTATTGATTGTGAGACTCGGGAAATCAATTTCACAGGATTGGAAGAACTATGATCTAACCCAGTCTTTGAGGAACCACGATCTTCTAAGGCAACCCACGAAGTCCTCGACAACCGTAACTATGAAACGGTAGAAGAGCCCTACCCCACTGCTACACTTGAGATAGCGGTTGTTGATGAGACTATCGGTTTAGATCTCCCCCTGCTCCATTCCCAACTGAGAATCATGTTTATGAATCATATAATCCGGAGACTTATGCATGGGCACACCCTGGGTCAACATACTCTGACTACATGGATTACATCAACTCGACACAGGAATGCTCCAGCATCGAATCAATTAAGAACGAACATGAAGAAACTTTCCCCAGTATTTTCAATTCCTGCAGATCTCAAAATAGATAAATCCTTCTTTAATGATACTGAGACATATGCATGGTCGCACCCTGAAGCAACATTCTCTAAATATCTTGACCAAATCATCCCAAATCGAGATTGCACCAACATTCAGGAGACTAAGAACAAACACGTAGCCCGAAAACCGACCAAGGAGAAGAATTCCAATGGCTATTCATCTGGATACTCAAGTGAACCGACACCTTCATGAAACAGGAGAAAGAAAGTCACCTTTGGTCTTTCGAAAGAGGAATCGGCTGATGATCCCTCATCAAGTCCGGAAAAGGTAGTCTACATGAGTGAAGTCTGTTCGGCAGCTATAAAGTCATATCTTCGCAAGGATCCAAGATTAAATTCTCGTTGGACAACTCATGTTCCTAACTACTATTCATCCAAAGCTGATGCTCCTGCCCTCTTCAAGTACACTGGAATTATTTCTTATGAGCTGACTGAGACTGGTGCTTCTGAGTATTCATCTGAGGACAAACCGCTTGATTTCAAAAAGGAACGAATTTTGAGGAAACAATTGAATAACAAAAAGACATGAATATCTAGAGTGTGTCCACTTTCAAATACTATTCCTCTGAGGATAATTCTGATGATGGCTACCTTTCCTCTGACTCAAATGTTTCATGTACTATCCATCACGATTTTTCTGAGGATGACACTGATAATAGTTGGGAATCATATGCTTCATCTCTGTCTTGTTATACGGATCTCCCATCATAGGCTCACAAAAAGATCAGTCGAAAACCTCCTTAAATCATCGGCTACCCACCCTCCCTCCCGACCACATCGGTCTCCTTGTACGGCTTCTTCCTCTACTTAGGCCAAAGCCTAAGTATAGGGAGGACCAATGGCATTTGTATATACCATTCTCTCATCACACTTTTCCTTCTCAATCACTCCATTTCCACCCATCTTCTATACTTAGGCTGACCAGAGCCTAAGTATAGGGGGAACCGACACCCACCTGTATATACTCTCTTCATCTACATATCTCGACCGCTTCATTTTTCCGCTCTTTTTCTATACTTAGACTGTTCACAGTCTAAGTATAGGGAGGCGGACCAGTGTATATCAATTTTTCACTCTCTTACGCTTAGCATGAACTATGTCTTCTTTTCGCTTCTTGTGCTCTGAGGACACAGCACTCACTGAGTATAGAGGGGTCTGTATATATATTGTGTATATATTTTACACGTATATCGTACTTTCGCGTAAGTCTATATGTATTTACGGGATGGGTAATTATTAAAAAAAATAAAAAGAAGAAGAAGAAGAAGAAGAAGAAGAAAAAGAAAAAAAAAAGTTTTGCCATTAACACTAACTGTGTCCAAATTTTTTTGAAAAAAATGGCTTCTTATTCATTTTTTTGCAAAAAAAATGTGTCTGCATTTCAAACACCTGCACTTCATCCAGCATCGCATTCATTACCATATGTGAAAAGTCTTTGGGTTCTGAACCGAGTTATGAACCGAAATCGAGAATGGTATGGACTTGACCTTAATCTACCTAATTTTCAGAGGAACTTCACCGAGAAATAGGATTTAGGAAGCTTCAGGTCTTTGACTTAATTCTTTGAGTTCCACATGACAATGAGCAGCGTTTGACTCTTAGTGTCTAACATGGTCTCTTCATTCTGGGTACAACTCTTAAATAGGGAATTAATTTGTACTCTCGCACTATGCACTTAGCTCAACTCAGACGGGATGTTGGAAGACTGTGTGAGTTTTTTTCTGGTAGCGTGGAAATCTAAAGACCGGAGTACGGGTTGAAATAAAGCTTCGGAAAAGGGATGGACGGCTGGGAACAATTTTTTCTAAGCCCTAAAAAATATACGGAAACAAAAAGATTCTATATCCGTAGGGGCACAACAAGATCCAAGCAGAACCACCAAAAATTCTGAATACAAAGAAGCATTCTACCAAATAAATATCTGACCAAAAAGGTCCAAGCTTCAAGAAAACCTGCAGATCTTGGTGGAGACTCGGCTACACTGGCCAACTTCACAAGGAGAGGTGACTACATTGGCCACCCTCTGGTTCTTTTCCCCTTCTTCTAACTTCTCCCCCAATTCGATTGTGAACACAGCGTGACAGACCTTAGAAAGAAATACCTGACTCCTTGAGGACGAGTTACTGGAGAGGAGGTTTGCGCGGTAGTCCGGCATTCTGGGTGGGAAGAGCTAAAACCTTTCACACACATGAGTCAATTTTTCAATGTTCATAGGGTATGCTTTGGGAAGAGGATTGATCTAAGATAACTTCTGAGCCGAAACTGTAGCAATGATGTGTAGAACTTGAGGGCTGTTGATTTTAAAATTCTAAGTCTCACAAAACTTCCGCCACACTAATAATCCAAAGGTCGAGTCTAGATTCATTTTCACATTTAGCTCATGGTCTTGGTATGGAATCCAATCTCATTTCACTTCATGGCATTTCTTTTTGATGCTCAGGGACGAGCATGGTTTAAGTATAGGGGGATGATGAATCTCGGATTCATCACTCTAAATCTCATTTATTAAGCCCAAATCCCTCAAAATCAACAGCATTTCTGTATTTATTCTACATAATTAGCATTCATTCATGTTTTAATAAGAATTGCATTTTAGAATGAATTTTTGCACAAAATAAGTAGCCAAAAATCTCAGCTAAAATTGATTTGTAAATAGCCTAACTTCTCGGATTTTTAACTAATTCAAGCTAACTCTGAATACCACAAAACCACCTCCATTGTGTACATATCACTGATAAGAACAAATAAAAATACAAAAAAATAAATAACCCAAATAAGTGGATCAAAAACCCAAACCCTAGTTTCAGGATTTCCGGACTAAAAACCTCATATCTTCCCCATCCAGTATCCGATTTAATCCTACTCACTTTTGAACTAATGTACATTCAATTACATTCAATTTTGGTGATGTCTTTATGAAAGTTGTGGATCTCATCGAGACAAGCAATTCTCATGAAGAAACTTTTTCGATCCGAGGCCGTTTACTATTTCTTTTGCATTTTACAAAATATTTATTTTTCGATTTTTGTGGTGCTGACATGTGGCAGCTCCTGAAGCCGCCACGTGTCAGTTGTTTTTAACATTTTTAATTATCATTTAAAAAAATTAAAAAGCCCGCACGTGCGAGGCACGCGCCAAACACGTGTCGTCCCCTTACTCCCCAGGTCGCCACGCATCTCCTTTCGAGGCGTCCGATCACTGGCCAATCGGACTGCTCAGGTCCATTGTCTTCTTCCCAATCGAGTGCCGCCCTTCTCCTCTGATATCTCCACCGCAAATCTTGCGTTCACCGCACCGCCGCTTTCGTCTTTCTGATCCGCCTCAGATCCTCAATCATCCTCCAATCAAATCTCGACGCCAAATCGCATCTTCAATCTTCCATCTCCGACTCCATCGCATCCCCCAGATCTCTCAATCGCCTCATTTCCCTCTCCGACCATACCCATCGCCCTATTTAAAACTTTCGCCGCATCCAGCTTTTCCCATCCGTCGATACTGCGTTTCAAGGTTCTGCGGCGGTGACAGTGCCACGGGTTCCACTTTCTCTGGCGAGATCCGTGGGCCCACCGGCCCTCGTTGTTGCAGTGACCTCCTCAACCTTGCTGCTCCGCTCCGCCTTAGCGTCGAGCCACCAACGACCACCAACAGCCATCTCCACTGACTTCATCAACCTCGCCTCCATCACCTTCGTCAACTTCAAACCACCTCAGCATCACCAACGACGTGTCTTCACCGCCGCCACCGATGTTCCACACCGACTACGACGCCGCAGCATCTTCGACAGCCACGCCGGTCACCGTTGGAAGCTTCGCCCCTCCGCCTCACCTTCGATCGGGCCCGGAGCCCGAGACCACAGCACGTGCGAGGCACATGCGTAGGGGACGTCAGCAGCAGGAGTACCCCGGGGTCACGTGCCCCGTGGGCAAATTGCTAAGGAGCCCTCGGGGATCCTCATATTTACGCGCGCACCCCCGTCGACCCAGGGGTCACGTGCATTGCACGTGACCTGCTGGGAATTTTTCAAGAAAACCCCCTACTTCTGGTAATTACATTATAGTCCACTGCATTTATTTTTTATATTTATTTTATTTACTTATTACAGTTATACCCATGTGTTCCCCATTGATTCTAGACCTCTACATGACTTCGTTTTATTATCCAAAAATAGCATGATGTTCTTCCATTAATTCTCTACAGTCTGGCATATTGTGGATATTTTTCTGATCGATGGTAAATTAATAATTAATTATCTTGTGGAAAATTGTATATTTTGCCTATTTTGTGCACTTACATTTGCCATTGATTAGCCATTGCTCTAAAAATTCTCGAAAATTACATATAGTAGAACTAATTGTGTTTGACATTATGCTCAAAAAGAATCGCATTTGCATGTATAGTTTGCCCTGTAAAAATCATTTTGCATATTTCAGTGTTTGATTTTTAATAGGTATTGAAACTAGTATTTTCGAGGTTTAGGATTTTTCTAAGAGCAATCACCTAGTGATAGATCTTAGATAATTTTCTTCCTTGAAAATAATTAGGTTTAATATTTATTATAATAAAATATTGAAATTCATTTTGTTTGCATTTGAAAATTCATAAAAAATTCATATTGCATCCAAAAATTCCAAAAAAAATATAGTGCATTCATTTCATCATATTTTACATTGTGGTCGAGTTTCATATTTTTCAACATAGTTTGAACATAATTTACATTTTAGTCCCTAAAATAGGCCAAAATTGCATTTTGCATCCTTTATTACATTAAAAATTCCAAAAAAAAGATCGCTTTGAAAACCGTGTACAAAATTTTGATAGACATAATTCTAGGTTATTCCTTTGCCTCCTTGTATTCGATCTTGGGACTTGCCCAAGTAAAATAAACATAAAACCACGAGATTAACAATTGAATATTATTTGTGGTTATTTTCTTGACCGATTCCGATTGCTTCCTACAACGAAACGACAAATCATTATTTTTAACACGAACAGAAAATACGACATCTTTTTAACGTAGCGGATATCGGACTCGTCAAGGGGCATAAATGCAAATTGGGAAAACTTTTCAAGCAAACATTAACAAGACATAAATCCATAGCCAAATATGCAAAAACACCATGATTCACGTGATCACGCACGTGTCTCCAGACAAGGAGGACTCAAACGCAATTACCAGAAAATATAGGGACTAAAGAGCAAATAAGTTTAACTACAACATTTATTTACAGATTAAAACATAAATCATCACAAATACAGGGTAAAAAGAGCAATATACCCTTGATGCACGTGAGAGGCGCGTGAGGACATGTGGCGGCCGCTGAAAAGACGAAGACGTGCGGCTCTGATCACTGTAGGGATCAGATCTGACGCTCGAGAGGTGGTCAGGGATGTGGGGAGCAGATGGAGGCCAGGTCTGACATCCAACGGTTTGGAAAGGCGGCGGAATCAGCGGTCCGGATGAGAACTGGAAGTACGGGGCTGATCCAACGGTATTGACGCAGCCTGGACGAACAACCCGGGGGCGAACTTCACCAGAGCATAGGAGGTGATCCTTAGCTCCGATGGTCGAACGGGAAGCACAGGATGAGTCGTGGAAGGCTTCCGCGTCAACTGACTGGACCCGATGGAGCAGCTACCAGTCGGATAGGCGTGACGACGAAGGGTACCTGGGGATGCTCTAGCGAGTCTCAGATGGATTGAATCGGGGGTCCTCAATGCGCGCTTTCACCTGCAAAGGGTGGTTGGGACTCGGGGCTATACTCAGTCCAGATTATTGGACACCAATCAAAAGAAGCGGAAGGAGGTGGGTGTTGGCCTCCGGTGAGAATGGTAGGGGAGACCTAAATCCTAATCTCGACGTGATGATCGAGGCGTAGGGTAATTAGCTTGCGGGTCTAGATGGCGGAGAGTTTGTGGATCGATCGGAGCGGCTAGAGGTGGGTAACAGAGCTCCGACCGGCTGGTCAGAGCTGGTGATCGAGTGGCAACGGAAGATGGAAAGAAGAGATCGAAATGATAAAGGCAGAGGATAGAAGGGTTACCTGAAGGTCGAAACGTGTTCCTCATCTCCAGGCGAAGGGGTCAACGGGGTAATGGCCTCAACCAAGCGACGGAAGGCAGGGGTGACTGCTCGCGGCGGATCTCCGACCACGAAGGATGAGTTGCGGTGTCGATGCACCAAATCGAACACCAGGCGACACTCCAGGCGGCCGCCACTCTGCTGAAGGTGGCTAGGGTGTCGAGAGGGAGCGAGGCACGAGTTGCCTCTCCTGGGAGGTGGATGAGACAATGTATAGACTTCCCAGGAGGCTGGAGGAGATCCGCGCCTTCCTAGGGATCTATGAGGGTCCTAGATCTTAGGAGAGTCCACAGGAGGAGAATCGGGACGAGGGGTTGTGTGATCCGCCCGGGAAAAAATTAAAGAAAATGGTCATGCGAAGAGGTCGGGTCGGGTCAAGCCAGGGAAGAGTGGGTTGACCGGGCTCAACCTCCTGACGTGGACCAATCAGAAAATAGATTTTACAAAAATATTTACAAATCAAATAAAAAATAGTAAACGACTTTAAATCAAAAAGTGTATATAATGAAAAATGTTTGTTATTTTTCAAACTATATTTCTATGATTTTTATTTATTTTTTTGAAAAATAATTTAATTTATATATAGTATGGAGTATTGTATACAGGTATAATATACCTATGTATTTTGTACAATTATTTTTATTTTATTCTTTTTATGAAAATACCCCAATTTTATATTTTATTTATTTACAACATAGTTTTTGGAGTATAAAATAATTTTTGTTTTATTTTTTATTATTTATTTACAGGTATGTAATAAATAGGGGAAGAAAGCATTTACACATGTATTATGTACAAAGGGAAAAGAACATTTTTATTTTCTTTTTATTTTTATTTTTCTTATTTTTATGTTATTTTTAGAAATATATGTAAGGATGTAAAAATATAATTTCCTTTTTACTTTTGGCAAAAATAATTACTTATTTACACACATATATATGTACAACATAGAGTAGGCCTTATCTCTCTCGACTTATTTATTTAGCGATCCGGCCAATGTTTGGCCCTCTCTTGAGGTTTGGGTCACTCTGTATTTATTCTAAATACCTCCTTCCTTTTTCTGTTCCTTTATTCTTTTATTTTTGCACAAATACATGCTAATTATGTAATATTAACACATGCATGCATAAAGCTAAGATATTGTATTTACACCTATTTACATGATGCTTTGCCAAGATAATTAGCTAAAATAAAAGAATAAAGAGTGATGAACATGAATTCATCAAGGGTCACCCTTCTTATATAAGAGAGAGATGATGGAGTTGTTTAGGAATCTTACTTCTCGATGGTCAAAGTTGTTATGAAAGAATCAGGAAGTTAGAGACATGAAGTCATCTTTCAAGGTAGACAAATCGCTTGAAAAACTTCGAGATGCAGCCATCTGGACCAAGGGCTTTGAGGGCTTTAAGTATGGATATGATTACGGATGCTTCTTTGAGAGTGAATGAGGATATCAAGGAATGAATCTAGCCTACAAGTAAGGGATCCTATGAAAATGGGATTTGGTTACCCTTCTCGAAGTTGATATATAGATTTTGATAAAATTATACTATGATTTTAGTGATCGATTGTGTGTCAATGTATGTTAATCTGAGGTATCTCGTATGACCATGATATGATTTTGACTTCTTCTCGCATTTTCCACCATTTGTAGAAACTTCGTATTTTGGTCACCCTCTAACAATCTTTTCTTGTATCACACCCCGCAGATCCACAATATTAGCAGCCATCTTATAAGACATCATATCCATGATTGGAACACACTTTCAACATATATGTATCAATGTAGGAGAGTAAGCAAAGCAAGAAAAGTAAAGATAAGAACTGCTTGAGTCTATTTCATTTACATATCCATATGACATAACAAAAGAAGTACCAAAAGTACCATGCTCATAGAATGTACATAGCTTGTAGTTTGCATAGGAGTGTGTGTGTATGTAAATCTCTCAAAGTAATACAATTGAAGTAAGGAAATCACCACAAAAATCATAAGTACACACCATGGATGGTGCAAGCGTCCAGTAGTTCCTCAACAACAAAGCTTTTCCCTATTGCGACAGGGTCCTGCGAACCTGTTGTACCATTCATAAGAGAAGAATGTTATGAGAAAAGTTATCAGTATGGATTTAATCTAGTTAAAGGTAAAGCAGTAAGTACATGTGGAAAGAAGTAACTATATGTGAAAACGATAGCTTAAACGGAAGGAAGGAATAAACAAGTACACATTGAACGTCAACATTCTCTCGCAAGTGAATTTTATTAATGAACTTCTACCACTTAGGTTTTATATTTCTCTTAAGTTGTTCTCATTATTATCATTCTTCAACAATTATGTTAATAAAGGAAATAATTTGTAATCTTTGGTCACAAGGGTCTCACACTATGACTACAAGATAAAGAATATATTAGGGTCGAGTGTCCCCATAGGCATGTAGTGAAGAGTATGCATCCTAACTAACTTCTCAACACTTCTCTTTACTAACCTCACAATTCCATTCCACTTTCCATTTTTACTATTTAGATAAGTCCAAATGATTCTAATTATAACTATTATTCATATTCATTAAAATGATTCTAAGATAACCAAATTCCATACACATGTCACAAGTACTACCCATCGAGGCAAATCACTCGGGAAACCACTATACGTCGGTGAAAGTTCTCGATAGTATGTACAACTCAAGTAAAGATCTAGGATTAGAAATATGATTCACCAAACTCATTATTGTCAAAAAAACCTATGGCTACCTTTCATTTTTCTCCATATACAGGGAAATCGGTGAGCACGCATCTTTGTTACGCATATCTCATAGAACCAATATTAATAACTAACTCAAATGATTGGCTCTCAACAGCCACTTGTGTTAATCATATGACTGAAAGCAAAGACTACACTACCAAGCATGCATCTTGAAAAAGCAACATCTCCCAGCAACATGGTAAGTATATCAGAGCAGCATTGAGAATTACACATCACCAAATCAACACAATTGGGGTCGCGGCCATCTTGCCTTGTACTCAGGGACCCAAGGGTGCTAGCCCATCCCACGCAGGGCAATGTGGCACAAATCAGGTGTCATATAATTACCATGGATACCAAGAGCTCAGATATGAAGTTAGATAGCATATTGATCATGGAACTCACTTAATTACCCAACTCATTTCCTATTCTGTTAGAATTCAGATCATTCACCTTGATTTCCATATAGTATTATTTTCGTGTTAATTTTACTTAGCATCAGTGTTGATCGATCGGTCATATTGTGATGATCGATCAGAGTTGATTGATCACTTGGATTTGACTAGTCGGTCAATATGATCAATCAGTCAAATCCCATGGTCGATCATGAGCCATGTAATTTACTTTTCCATTCATTTCAAGTTCTGATTAACCTACATATCATGATTTCATATCCATATACTTAATACGACATGCACATGGTTAAATTTCATTATTCATTTCAATTCCCAAAGTTTGCACTATCATAACACATTCTCATCTAAATTTATCGATCAATGCCACTGGGTTGAATGATCAGTATTGATCGATCATGCCAAATGGTATGGTCGATCATGCATGATTGATCAGACCATCTATATGAAAGATTATCTGACTGAACAGTGAGTTGATGCTCTGATTTGGTGCCAAATTTTCTTGTCCAAGTCCAAGATGGAATACATGTGTCGATAGGGCATCTCATAGGGACAAATCTAACACAGAGATCAGAATTTTCTATCGCTTCGCGGCGGGAGGTAAAATGAAATTCAAAAACATAGAAAGATGTTTAAAAATTTAGATGTGTATTTTATGGAAATGAAATTGACAATGATTTAATATTTATATGTTCAAAATAATATGAAAAGTTTAAGAAGATATCTACCACACAGGCTCATAATTATGATAATAACTTCTTTAAAAGAAAGTTACATTAAATTTTCTAACACATAAAAGTAGCGATTAAAAGGAGTGAAGGGAGATAATACGATCAACACATGGTGAAGGTTGTTCCTAACTTCATGTATTGCAAAAAACAAATATGTAGTTTTGTTGGTGGATAATTGTTTTTAAAAAAATTGGGAGCACTTTCTTTTTGTGGGATATCATTTAGATTCTACCAACAATCACCTGGAAAATTTTATACAAAAATATATTTAATCAATAGATATCCAACATAGTTAGCCACATAATCACAATTAAAAACCCAAATAAACACAATAAAAATCCAACAGAAAATCTTCCAGATTGACGTCATTCCCTTCCCGTCCCCTCTTCTTCCTCGTATGATTATTTCCCACATCTCTCTTTACCCTTATTCTACCCTTATTCATAACCTTATTTCACCTTACATACTCTTATTCCACCTTATTCCTATCCTTACAACTAAACATGAATATGCCTTATTCCATCTTATTTCTCACCCTTATTCCTGCTTATTCCTGAACCGAACGCACCCTAAGAATGTAACGGAATGGACCACGCTGACTGGTAGAAGAATGCAACATTAAGTCGCACATCCGAGCCATTACTGATTAATGCATGGTAATCAACCTATTAGAACACAATCCACATAAAAAGTTTTCAGTGGAAACGAAAATGAGATGATTCATATATTACAGTAAACAATGAAGAATCAATGTAACCTAAAAAACCAAGAAAGAAAAACAAGTATACGAACAAAGCAAACAGAAGACGAACAATCTGCTCAAGAAAGGAGCGGGGGGAAATCAATCATGACATAAATGCTAAACATAGGGAAATCGTATAATGGAAAATGAACTTTGAAGTATGAACATACCTGATGTAAGACGAACAACCCACCCTAAATAAGGTGTAAAATATATAATCATAAAAGAAATGCTCCACACTGAATAGACGTATAAGAAAGCATGATCTTCTAAAAAAAGGGCACACCTAGAAGAAAAAAAGGGCACACCTAGAAGGAACTTCTGAAGGACGTACACACCTGATGGAAAATGAAAACCAACTTTAACTAAGGAGAATAAAATTACAATTATAAAAGACATGCGTCACAAAGAGTAAACATATAATATAAGAAAGCATGATATTAAGAAAAGAGAAAAGGGATCCTACACACGGGGGTGTAGGTAATTACCTTCACCCGACTATTTTTTTCAATATTTTTTGATTTTTTTGAAATGAAACTTTTGGGGAATTAGATCACTATATATCACCATGGTGTCATTCCAAAACCAACTTAATTCAAGACTTCTATCATCTCCATTATGACTACCAAATTTTAACGGTCTCAGAATTGCTGAAATTGACCCATTCTAGATGAACGTGTTAGGAATGTTTGTTTTGCATGAAACTTGAAACACATATTCCCCTCAATATATTAAGAAAATTCCCCTAAGGTTTCCTTCAAAAAAATTCAAAAATAAAGAGAAAAAAGGTCGGGTATAGGTAATTACCCACACCCCCGGGTGTAGGCTCCCAACTCCCTTCAAAAATGGCATACATGCAAGAAAATGGAGAGAAAGCAGAACATTGACGGCGATGCCGGAAACGACATAAGGCAACATCATAGAACGGATGCAGTGAGGGCTTTTATCTCAAACATGACAAAATGGAATAGGGTCGTGTACAAAGAAACCCAAAAATAAACAAAGTAAGTCACATCTACGTGGCATAAAATACGGGGAAAACCCAGCAAAGGATAATAGTGGCACTTCGTTCTCAAGGGAGAGACCTCCACTTGTCACCAAAGCTTGAGGAAACTCAGTAATAGTAATATTAATAGATGAGACAAGAGATGACAACATAAGATATTATGTTGTTGGATAAGCATTGACCTGTTTGACTACATTATAATAACTGATTAAGTTATTATTCCATAGCTTGTTGATTGAGGATCTTCTCTTTGTTAACGGAGGTATGGCGTGTGAAATACTATTGGATGTTACCTATAATTTGAGATAAATGAAAGGATTAATTGTTCGTTAGGTCCATTAGCCGGTTATTTGAAGTGTTTTTAGTTCTTAAGCTGAAGTGGTGAGATGTGAAATAGACTTGAGATCTGGTACGTGACGTCTCAGGCCCAAAGTTAACCCGACTCCTTTTTATATAGATATTCCTTGACCAGAGCAGATCCTCTGATGTACAACAGAGGGATTGTCGTAAATGAGGATGGTGCTCGAATTATTCGATCAAGATTGAGTAGTTCGCACGAAATTCAGATTTTTGTGAGTCCTTACCATGTAAATCGCTCGATCTTGATCGAGCAGCTAGAGCATTGCCTCCATTTACACTAGTCTTCAACTGTTGCATAGAGGATCTGCTCTAATCCCCTGACTTACTTCAATATAGTCACTTTGCAAGTTAGACATGCAAGTGTTATCTATATGTAAGCGACCTAGATATGGTAAAGCAAAAAAACCTACCTAAATCCATGGAAAGTTAAAAAAAACTAAAATCCCTAAAAGAAGGAATGAGCATGCTACCCATGCATTTACCTTCAACAGTTGCAATGGTTAGACCAAACATTGGCGGCAACGATGCGGATGTAGGATGGTAGCACGCGATGAAGTAAAGGAGACATAGCGGTGGCGTGCAACATAGTTGCCTGCAGTGGCAAGCAATGGTGTACAACAACGAGCAGGTGGTGGTGGCAATGGTGGTTTTGCCGGTGGTGGTGGTGGGTGGGTGTGAGTTGTGGCAAGTGTAGTGGTGGCACGCGTGATGCGATTGGTGTTGGCAGTGTTGGTGGTGGTGATGCACGTGGTGTGAGCAATAGTAGCATCGTTGGTGGTGCGCGGGAAGGTGGTAACCCATGGCAGTTGGGTGAGAGATTTGTTATTATATTGAATATCCCCCTGGCAGGTGGAAGGACCTGCCTTCGAAATGAATAACCTCTGGTAGGTTAAACTTATGTATAGCAGGCCTCAGAAAACCTCCATCTCAACATCAATGGGAACATTTCGTGAAATAATGTGTACCCTCTCATTTTCTCCTCAATTGGAACATTTCGTTAAATATCTTGCATCTAGCTCCCTCCTATCTCTGTATCTCGACATCTCCATCTCGACATACCTCACATTATAGCATCTTGTTATATCTCTCGCGACATCCTTAGCACCATGAAATCTCCATCTCAGATCTTGACATCTCTCGACATTGTATCTTCATTCTCAGTTGTATCTTGCCTTTGTTCAACATTTTAACCACTACAACAAAATTGAGCTATAGTCACGATTTTTTCAAAATCCGTCACTAAAATAGCCATTGTCAAATATATAACGACGATATTATTCATTGCGAAATGATTTTTCGTACTCGAAATTAGCGATAAATATCATATATGTTGTTATATCATTAACAATGGTCTACTTAGCGACGCTTATCCGTTGCTATTTTTCAAATTTTTAATTAATCGTTGCTAAATTTTAAACTAAAAAATTAGCGACGATTAGTTGATATTTTGAAAATAGCTACGGATAAGTGTCATTATATGGACCGTTGTTAATGATATAACGACGGATATGATATTTGTTGCTAATTTTGAGTATGAAAACTCATTTCGTTACGAATAATATCATTGTTATATGTTTTACAACGACTAACTTAGTGCTAGATTTTGAAAAAAAACGCCACTATAACTTAATTTTGTTGTAGTAAACATCCCAGACATTGGCTAAATCTTTCTCTTAGTTGTGAAAATTTTAATTTGAAAAAATATTTTATTCTATGTTTTTCATATCTTGACCAAATATCATATGTCTGGCTTAAGTTTTTGTCAATTATTCCAACTATGAATATTTCTTTAGAATTTCAAAAATAAAATTTATTTCTTTAGAATTTCAAATATAAAAATTAATTTTCCAATAAGAATACATGCTTGGTAATAGTTGCACCAAATTATATTTCAAAAACATCCAAATAATTAGTGTTGTAAACGTAATTTATCATTCTATGAGGGGAATACGTTAGAAAAGGATATATTTAATTCTATCACCGATGATAATATTGAGAATTCTTTCCATAGCTTGAAAAAAAATTCTATTTTTAAAGCCGTGTGTTTATGAATCTTCAACTATTACGAGCATGCTAAACTTCTATATCGTAGTTCACTATCTAATATAAAATCCCAGATCTGTCGCAACACTATCCGTCTTATGCAACCGTCACTGTTACAGGAAATAAACTATGGATTATATAGCAACTCTAAAGAATATAAGCTAGCGAGATTGTAAACATGGACGGATAGCTGCGGTCAAATTTTAATAATTCAAAGGGTTTTATCAGTTGTGGTCGTCTGAGATATTACAATATCAATTATGATCCTTCATTTTTTGGTATATCAGTTGTCTCTCTACCTTCTGTAAAATTCACGGTTATACCCTTCTGTTAAGGTAAAGTATCAGTTATGTCCCTGCTTTTTTTGAAATATCAGTTGTGCCCTTCCCTTCTTGCAAAATTCACAATTCTACCCTTTTGTAATATAACGGATATAACAAAAGGGCACAACTTGCAAGAAGGTAGGGTCACAACTGATATTCAAAAAAAAGGAGGGACATAACTGATATTGCAATATCTCAGATGGGTACAACTAAGGAAAACCCTAAACCAAAATACATGTGCAAACACATATACACACATGCACCCAGCCACGCATGCACGTACGCACACGCACGCACACACACATACATGCACACATGCACACCCACGCACGCACATGCACGCACACACACAGCCACACCCACCCACACGCACACACACAGCCACACATGATGAATCTCATATTCATAATGCTAAAATTGGTCAATTAGGTTTTGTTCCCATAATTCATATGCATTTAATAATTAATAGAGCAACATTAGCATTCATACATGTGTAAATAATATTCGTATTTCATCATACATAATTGCATATTGTGTAAATTGGCCTAAAAAGCTGCTAACTTCCACAGTTTTTACTTAATTCATCCTAACATCAATTGACCCCAAACAACCTCCATTGTGTAGATAATACTAACAAGAATAAATAAAAAATACAAAAAATATTAACTCAAATAATTGTCAAATAATCCCAATGTCTAATTTCACATTTGGCGGACTAAAACGCACGTATCTTCCTCATATAGTGTCTGATTTTGATCTACTCACCTTTAAAGTACTCCACTTTTAAATACCTTCAAAACAAGACCAATTTCGTAAAATTCGGAGCTCATATTTGAGTTGGGTTTTGGGCCGCTTTTGTGCATTTTATCTTTTTGCTAATTTTGACCTAAGTTTTCATGTATATAATTAACCTTTTTAATTTTATTTCATTTTCACTTGTATTCTTTGATGAAAGTTTTATTAAACTGCATAAAAATCTAAATCTAGATCAGGACTGAAATCAAAGAAACTGATTATGTCCGAGTATCCGTTGTGAATCTGTACAAAATTCTCGTAATTTGTATCCCTATTTTATTAGCCTTCTTTTATTATTTACTAAAAATCCAAAAAATATTTTATTAAGTATGTTTTTATCATATTTTTCCCAGAATTTTTATGCTCTTTTAAAACCTCCAAAAAATTGCAAAATCCTAAAAAGTCGGTTTTCTATTCACGTGGAGACCACCAAAAATACCACTTTGTATAGATGACCTCTTTTGCACCCAGATCCTTCGTGAAAGTTGTAGATCTTGTCAAGACAAACAACCTTTGTGAAGGAAACTTTTCAATCCGAGGTCTCCATCTATTTCTTTTCTATTTTTCTTTCTATTTATTTTTTGAATTTTTTGGGGGTGGCACGTGGCAACCCCCAAGCATGCCACATGGCATCCCCACCTCACCTACACTTCCTCTCTCCTCTCCCCCCTGGGTCACGTTCCTAACACGTGACCCCCTTCCTCTACTCCAACTGTTGCTATCTCCTGCAATGTTTCCCCTCCTAAAAATGGTTGTCGCCGCCTCCTCCTGATCTCCGACAGTTACGGTCGTGCAACAGCCGACCTCTCCCCTCTCGAGTAATGCCAATCGCCTCCACCTCCATTAAATTCCTCACCATCATCGACGACCAGACCATCTGCCATTTCCCCTGTAGAGATGGTGACAACGGCTCATTCATCCCCAAGCGCGATCCAAGGGGTGGATCTCCTCCTCCCTTTGCTGCAGCAACGTCCACGAAGTTGCAAGGCTTCTTTGAGCCCTTTACCAGCTCGAATCAAGGCGACAACAGAGCCCTCGTTGAGGAGCTCAACCTCCCAGGTGAACTGAACTCCTTTATCTCACGCATCTCCCTCTACCGACCTCGTAGTAGCCTTGACAACCTCCATCGACCTTGTCACCTCCATCCCTTCCTCCAGGCTACCCTTGTCATCTCCAGCCTATGACTCCACATGCTCCATCTTCGTGCTAGCGCCACACCTCTCGCCTCACCATCCTTACTCCACCTCCAAGCTCTGTAGTTGCCTGGACAGTGCGTCCACACTTGCATCCGGCCGGCTACGTCGTGCTCCTCTGACTGACGTCGTGACCCGCCCTATCTCTGCCACAACATTACCCGCCTCAGGAGCAGCCAACCGCAACCCTCATGCTCATCGCTCGACTACACCACCATGGAAGAATCGCTCTGCACCTCTCCTCCGTCGTGCGGAGGTGCCGCCACCGTCATCAACCGCTCCACCTTAGCTCGGTCTTGTGCCAGCCGATCTCTGGCCCTTCGACCGCTCCTCCGTCACTGCCCGGGCATAACCTGGCGGAAATTTGCAAGGCGACCCCGCAGGTTTTGAAAATCACAGAAGAGGCCCCACCTCCTGAGTTCACGAGCAGAGAACGTGCCCCTCGGCAATTTGCAGAAAAGTTCATGTGGGTTTTTCTTATTGCAGATATGTCCTCCAGGGACTTAATTGAGAATAAAACTTACCTTTTTATTGTATCTTTCCTAGATTTTGATTTTAGCATATCTTTCTCATACGAAGTCCATTTCTAGTGCATAATTTGTCATTTTTAAGCTAATTGTGTGGTATATCATCTTATATATCTTGTGGATTTATCAGAGAATATTTATTGATGATAATTATTTGAGGAGCATTTTGATCTTTGTGCATGCTGAAAACTGACTTATCTACGCTCTTTTATTGAGATAATCATGATTTTTCTGTAGGGACTCAATTGAAAATATTTTATGCGATTAATATTCTTTCATGGACTAGAAATCATTATTTGATTAATTTAATCTGTATAGGGAGCTCATCCAAGGAAAATGAATTATTGATCATATTTTTTCGAGTCAATTTTTGCAGGAGTACAAATTAATTTATTAATCCTCTTGCATGCATTTGGATTTCAATTGATTTCATCTGTGATTTAATTTTAAGGATTAAGTAATCAATTTATTTGACTTATAAATCACAGATCCAGTGCTTCATTCTCTCTGACTAGTTTTTTTACATCTCATTTCATCTTCGACACTGAAATTAATTAGTAATTATTTATTTATTTCATTTAATTTAAAACCGTGCAAGTAAAAATCACTGTTACTTGTGTTCGACCTTCGTAGACTTGCCAAGAAAAATTCTCCACAACATTCAACGAGTGTGGTTTTTCATCGGCCGTTTTTCGCCTCCTATACTGCATTATCGACTATTAAAGAGACGGATTTCACGGTCATCAAATGGCGCCATTGCCGGGGACAATATCCCTCGCCCGAAGCAGCATATGGCCCTACAAAAATTGGTCAACTTTTATGGGGATTGATATGACGAAGAAATCATAAATGCCACACCGGTTACTCAAGATAGGAAGAAGAATTTTGTCCACCTTGCTCCCAATACTTCTCAAGGAAACAAACCGATCAAGAAAGTCACCTTTGACCTTAGACACCAGGTGATTTCTGAAGAATCCTCGTCCGATCCTGAAGTGGTTCATCAGGTAAGTTCACTAAGTACATCTCTAATCCAAGGGCACTTACCTTTGATTGACATTGGAGATCCTCTGCATACGACTACTATTCTCTTGAGGATGAATCTGACGATGGTTGGTCTTCTTCATCCTCCCCCCTTCACCACCCTCCACATCTCCATATTATCTTCCACCCCACTCTCATAAGAAGGTCCGTCGCAAACCTCCTTGACCTTGTACATCCGTAAATCTACCAAGTTCCTCACTTATAGTTATTCGATCATACTTAGGCTGACAAGAGCCTAAGTATAGGGGGACCGGTACCATGGTTTATACATCACTTCTCTTCTATTATTTTTTCACTCATCTTTACTTAGTACGAGCTATGTCTACATTCACTTTGTGCCATGAGGACATAGTGTTGGACATGCGAGCCCACGACGAGCCATTATGCAATAAATGCTATTGCACATATCATTCCCTGATCGGAAATGAAGAATAAATAATTTGCATAATAGGTCCCTCTGTACAATTAGTGTTATGTACCATGCTCATCTTAATAATCATACAGCTGTTGATTCAATAATTGAATCATAGAGGATGGTACTTGGATGAATATCTAAAGAGTTAGATTGATGACTCATCAAGCACCGTCAAATGATTGTTAAGAGATGATCTCCAGCATGAGTAGGAGATGGCAATCCTTTCTCACATAGGTTGATATCTGACCGACCTCTTGATGCAGGTCCTCTGCTTGGGAATAGTGATTCGGAGGTGTCATATTAGTTAGGTCAAAGGGTTGACTTAACGAGATCGAGATAACTTAAGTCCTATGTTGAATGTTGTCACAACATAGACACACATCCTCTGACCAGAGACAGATGTGTTACTATATGTCTGAGTGTGTACATTTGGCAGACCAATAGGTTGATGACCTAACCAAGGTCTATACACCGACGTGCTGGTGTGCATGTAAGGGCATATGAGTAATACGATCTCTCAAAGGGATCATACAGGTTCACTTATGAACCTGAAGACATGAGCTCACTCATGAGGTATTGGGACCGATCAAATTCCATGCATGGTCGTCGTGCTTCGGAAGCATGACAAGAATTTAAAGGTATGATATATGCTTTGGGAAAGTACATGATCGATACTGATTCCTAATGACCAAGATTGAGAAACTTGGTGATCAAACCCTGAAGAAGACAGTGTAAAATTGATCTTCAGTTTGATCATAGGTCTTCCAGTATGTAGGATGTGCAAGTATTGGGAATACCTGACGCTTCCATACCGAGGGAGTGATGAAACATGTTTGTGTTTTAGTGGCTTCTCTCAGTAGAGAAGCAATCTGATCTTGGTCCAAGTGTTGGACATTGGTCTGAATGAGATTCAGATGCAATGAGACAATTAGATTTGCGGTTTTGATTTAATCAAGCATCCATTGGAGGTACGTAAGATCTGGATTTGAGAAGACATCTCAACATCCAAGTCACTATACATAGAACAATGCAATCGTCATGTCCTTATCTCCAAGTATCTGCGGAGAAAGCACATTATTCTTGAAGGGGTTCAAGAATAACTCATTTGATGAATTATGTATCCAAGCAACAAGATGATGATAATTAAATGAGATTTAATTATCAAGAATAATATGAATGGGATCATTTTATGAGAATGATTATCCAAGATAACTAAATGGGATTTAGTTATCAAGGAAATGCGGATTGTGGATAGTGATATCCATAATATATGTGTATATATTGTAAATGTGATTTATAATATATTAGAGAGAGCACCTTTGCAAATAGCATTTGTTAATTGTTAATGTGAATTGGATTCACATTAAGCAATTAATTGGAAATGTAATTTACAATTTAGTTTGGGCTGTGAATATGATTCACATATTTTCAATGGCATGACTGAAATATTCACTAATTAATTGGGAATTGATTTAGTTGATAATTTTGCAATAAATATTCACTAATTAATTGGGAATTAATTTAGTGGATAATTTTGCAATAAACATTCACTAATTAATTGGGAATTAATTTAGTGGATAATTTTGCAATAGATATACATTTATTAATTTGGAATTAATTTAGAGGATAATGTTGCAAGATAAACAAGAGATAATGGTATGAATTAAAAGGAAGAGATAATCCACCAAATCTCATGGGTGACGCCCCATGTGATTTAGGTGGGTAATTATCCTTTTAATTATCATATCATTATCTTGTGATTATCAATTTATTTATTTGAATTAAATTATGTTGATGATAATACAACATATATTTAATTTAAAATAAATTAATATATTGTTGTTTTTGAACAACAATTATCATGACCATTGATTTAATATGCATATCAATCTAACCATTGATTTTGTATATACCATGGATTGTGATCCATGGACTTCCAAACTAATATAAATACAGGGCAACCCTAGCCTCTACTAGGTACACAAAAATAACAAGAGTACACGCCTACTCTTCCTCTCTCTCTCATTCTCGTCCTCTCTCTCTCTAAGGTGGTTGTCCACCTTGTGCTTTGAGGGAAGAAGCAATCGTTTCCACGCTAGTTCGTTGTCGCTTCGATTGCTCGTGGATCACCATCAACGGATTTCGTTGGACAAAATCAAGAGATTCAAGGCTTGGATCTTCATCGAGGATTGCGGGAGGAATGCGTCTCATCATCGCGTCGGCAAGTGCCATCTTCGTGGATCGGACTTGAGTCAGGAGGATCTCTTGCTTTAGAGATCTCGTAATTGCGTCTATGCTTCAAGAGGTATTTCTAATACTTTGTGGTTTTCTGAAACGATCCAAGAAATATTCTTGTGATCATGTGGTTTTATTACTTGATTAAAATTTTAATTTCCGTTGCATCTAGCGACTAGTGCGACTAGTTACCCCGATCGCATGAGATGCGATCAACACGCTTCAGTGATGCGCTTGAGGATTCCTCGTATCCTTCAAGTGGTATTCGAGCCTTAGGTCGATAAAGGTTTTGGATACGATCCATAGACTTAGGACGACTTGGGTTTAAAAGGGTTGCAAAATTTTTTGTTGCATTTCAATTTTCGCACCCTTGTCTAATTGGAATTTTTCGCCACTGTTTAAATTGTTTAAACATGAAATATTCGATTGGATTTTGTTCCCCATTAAATAAGGAAATAATAGGATCTGAGTTTATGTAATTTGGATTTCATTTGCTCAAGATATGACCTTTTGAATAAGCATGTATTCACTGTTGCGGGAACAGCAGATCTGAACGTGATTAATAAGTTAATTATTATTTTGATGTGCCTCGAAATGCGTGAAATATCACTTAGGTTCTGTTGTAAATCAAGTTGGCAATCTTAGAAAACTAATTTTGCAAATTTTGGATTTAAATTGATCAAGATAAGTTAATTTTTGTGATTAGGGGTCACTGCTGGAAATTGACAAACTTGATCATGAACCTTGTGATAGTCATTCAAATATGTTGATGAAAATTAATTATTAATTTTCTGAAATAATTAGTGATAAATATTTGTGAAATATTTAAAGAGATAATTATTTCATTGAATGATATTTTCCTAAACCAAGATGATAAGATAGTTGATCTTGACCGTTAATTGGTTGATATAAAATCATCAACAAACATTGTTTTTCATGAAAATCACTAGTTTATCCTACAATAGTTGTAGGACAACTTTTACATGCAAAACCCTCTTGCTTGAATAGGATTGGGGATTTGCTTAGCAAATCTCCTTATAATATTATCAAAATAGTTTTGATGTATATTATATGGTATAAGTTTGGTTGAAAAACCAATGAGCATCTCAACGTACATGATGATCTATCTGGCATTATCCTTTCATGAGGTGGATATGGTGTCTAGTCGGAGAGTATTAGGGTAGCGGGTTGCAACGTATGTGGTCTGTCCCACTCTCGTCGGTATTGGCCATGACAGCGGGTAAGGACTCGATAATGCCGGAGAAATCAAAGTGTATTTTCTAATTATTAAAATTCGAATAATATGCACTTTGAAATTATACCTATTATTCAAGTAATAATCAAGTTTGTTGATTGATAATTGGATTGATAATTAATTTAATGTGATTAAATTGATTATATCCAATTAAAAGCACTCTATTATGAATAGATGTGTATTTCCCGTGGAAGAATTAATTATGTGAATATGATTCACGATAATTAATATTACAATTTGAATATGAGGTGGAGGATCACATAAGTGACATCCATAATCTCCCGTCAAGGCAAAGGATTCCGTCGTCAGATGTTGTATATAGGAGACGCCTGTCCGAAGAGACAGATCTAGTATATGATTTATTTGGATCGGGTTCTTTGCTTCTCGAAAGAGTAAGGCCTTATACGTAGTGATCCCAATATCGAATCCTCATATTATTGGGGCGATATTGGATTGTGTATAGCAAGTATTAAGCCTGTTGACGATTGGTTCAATTAACAACGGGTCAACATCATCTTAGGGGTGGTGGGCCCGGGTGTTAAAGACCAAATTGGAAAATGCAAGTTGGACTTGTAAGGCAGAATATGTTCCCGCTTTTTTTATCGGAGTCAAGGGTTCTCATATTATTGTGATGTGATAAAGATAGGAAAGGAGATCCCAGATCTTGCTAGAGATATAATTGTAAGAATATCTCTTACATTGAAAGTGATTAAGGGAATGAACTTTCATTGTTGACAAGGCAAGACAACTTTGATATAAAAATTCCTAAATCAAAGTAAAATAAGTATATATAATATATATAACCTTATGCAAATTTCTTATTTCAGATAATCCTTCATTAAACCCACTCAATGTTATACTCAATAATAACCAGTAAAATATCATGGATTGGACTCATGATCTAGATATTGAACTTGCAATTGGACACATAATGTATGTGGTTGCAATGTGCAAGTTTCCTCAACATAATGAGGAATGACAATTAAATAAGACAATAAGGTGTCGCCTTAGGGTTTGTATGTCTCTATAGTCTTGATCTTTCATCGAGTGTACTTTGGAAGTAACATGTCGATGATGATCGCAATTGTCAAAATAATCCTTATAAAATCTAAGAAGATGTTCTGGCATACATATGTGCTCTAGACATTTAATCATGAATAACATGATTCTCTGCATTATGCAGAATGGTGGCTCGAAAGAGATGATGTATTCAAAATGTTTGAATACCTACCTGAACCTAAGTCTCTAAGAGTTAAGGTGTATGTAGATATGATGAGTGTCATCATTCTACTATCTATACTCAAGTCATTCTTGAAGCTTCATAATAATCATTTTGTATGAATTTAATGAAGCATGTATAAATGTTGAAGTGCTCTTGTATTGAAATCTTTTGAATTCAACATAAGAGATTCTTTGTCTTGAACAATGGTTGTTTATAGATGAAGAGAGCACAGTGGAAGCGTGGGTCGGACTCATGTGAGAAGGAAAGTCAAAGAGTTGATTGTACTTCTGTGACTTCCATATGACATCCAAAGAGTTGGATGAATGCCAATACTGCAATAAGTTGATGTGTTGATAGTATGACTATCAAGTCTGTCTAAAATCCTTAGCGAGGGATTCAGATAGAGCATCAGAATAATCTACATATAATCATTGACTTTGACTTACTTATTTCATAAGATGAAGTTTAATAATTGTATCACAATCTACTAATGACATTTGCAATTAGTTGCATATATATTAGAAGATTAGAAATTTGATCTTAAGGTTTAATAATCATCTATGTGGATATTAATGTAATTGTTGCAGCAATCAATGTTGGATAGATAGACTTCATATTCTCGATGGGAGAGCCCTTAGTCTTAGAGAATGTATATATGACCTAGATATTAGAATACGCTCATTGTTTGTTTCTAAGTGTTGGAAATAAACATGAATTCTGAGATAGAACTATCATAAAGAGTTATGATGGATATATTTCAGATAGTAATCTAACATCTAGCAGACTCCACAAAATAAGAAAATTAATGAATGGTTTATTAGGATTTCTAATATTGAAAATTAAAACCTTTATAAGATCAATAGGACGATGAAGATCATTTGACAAAATGATTTGGCATCAAGTCTTGGACATATGTCTACTGATGAGATCAATAGACTAGTAAGATATGAAATTTTAGAATGTCTAAAATTTTAAATCTTACATACTTGTGAATATTGTATTCGAAGAATGTCCAATACACCCTTCTCTTAGGAAAGTTGTAAGATGTCAAGGTATTCGGGATCTCATATATATTGATTGATGTATGAGGATCATCTGTATCATAGTGAATATTATGGATATGTGATATCTATTGATGATCATGTATGATATGAGATTTCTTCTCTTCACCTGAGAAACCTTTGAAATGTTCAAAGATTTCACAATTTTGGTTTAGAACCAAAGTTTGAAGGAAGATTAAATGAATTTGATCTAACCAAGGTAGAAAGTACCTATTAGATGAATTCAAAGAATACCTTATGAAGATATGAATATCATTTCTATCTCAATCCTCCTAACACACCTAAACTCATTGGAGTTGTAGGGAGATACAATTGGATCATGTATGCCATGATTTGATCAATGATGAATTTTTAGCATAATTATCCCTTAGTTTTCAAGTATATATGTGTAGTAGAGACTACAATATATATCCTTAATAAGGTTCCATGCATGTAAGCTGGAATCTAGCCCTTGAGAGTGCTACTTCATTAGGAAAATAAAGGATGGTATTGGATACCTACTTTATAACCCTGAGATTCTTAAAAAATCTCATCTCTAAGAATGTGATTCTTAGAGGATGACTCTCTTGAGAATCAAGATGAAAATGAAGTGTAGGAACTCATTTAATCTTTAGAAGATAATAAAGTTCCTGAAATCAGGAACTAAAAGGACAATTAAAGATGAAAAACTAATACTTCTTCAAATGAGATTGAGGATGTATTCCATGTGTCGATTAAGTCTGACAATGATCGGACTTCATGTGATGAAGCTCCTGAAGATCATGACATGAAAAGATGGATATTAGCAATAAAGTCTAAAGTAGACTTCATATACAAATGTTGTATATGGACCCTCGAGGATCCACCTATAAGGGTAAGACCAGTTAAGGTGTAAATGGATCTTCAAGAAAAGAGGGAACCTGATGAGAAAGTAGAGACCTTTAAAGCACGGTTCATAGCCATTAGCTACACACCAGAAGAGAAGACATTGCTTGCAATGAGACTTGCTCTTCGTTGACCATGCTTAAAATCATCAGAATATTGCTAACCTTAGCTACACAACTTGAATATTGCATCTTCAAGATGTAAGTCAAGATTGCATTCCTCTAAGAATACCTCTTTGAGGATATTCACATGAAGTAGCCCCCGGGCTTCATGATTGGGGAAAGTAAGGTGTGAAAACTAAAGAAAACCATCTATGGACTCAAATAAGCTTCTTGTAGCTGGAACATACGATTTGATGAAATTATAAATGTTATAATTTCAGATATAATCTTGGTGTACCATGTGAAGCTTAGTGCGAGTTCCATTGTGTTCATCATGCTAAATGTAGATAATATCCTAATCATTTGGAATGATATAAGGATGATAATAAGTATTTTATGATCTAGCTATTCCATATCTTGAGATATGATCTCAAAGATACCTCTTGGATCTTAGTTCTGAAGGTGTTCATAAGCAAAGAAAAAAGGGTATTGGGACTATCACATTTGTAGTACACGTTGGACATGTTCCATTTTCTGGAAATTCCAAGAAAGGCTTTCTTACCTTAAGATTTGATACTGACCTATATAAAGGGATAGCATCTCAAAGAGTTGAGGAAGTGAATGCTAGAACTGCTTGCACTTGTGCATCAGTTACGAGAAGCTAAGTGTATGCTAGATGTGTACAAAAGCCAGATATCTGCCATGAAACTGTTACTAATCCTACTACGGAGAAAGAACCCTTGATTACAGTAATAACAATATACTCAAAGATGACAAGGCTTTAGAGATAGTGATCTCTAAGTCTTATTTTCAAGAAATTAAGACTTTATAGATGGAGATCTAAAAGGTCTTAACTGTGAATACCTTAGGAGATAGAGATCTCAAGGAATAAGGGTATTCTGATAAGGATAATAGAAATTACATACTGGTTATAATAATAATTTTGAACTATAGTGTCAAGGACACTATGACTGACAAGATTGAGTATTGGTTGCATTCGATGCAACATTCGCATTGGATGCGAGCGATGTTACTAGGAGATATGCAAGTATCGTAAAAGGACTTGGCGTAGTCTCGCGGGAACAGAGTGACTGATCAGCTTACCTAGTTATTTTTTAAATAGCCTATGATTGTCACATGAGTATGGGTTTAAATGATTAGCCCACTAATGGATCTTTGGGCTAGTGGGAGATTGTTGGACATGTGAGCCCACAATGAGCCATTATGCAATAAATGTTATTGCACATATCATTCCCTGATCTGAAATGAAGAATAAATAATTTGCATAATAGGTCCCTCTGTACAATTAGGGTTATGTACCATGGCCATCTTAATAATCATACAGTTGTTGATTCAATAATTGAATCATAAAGGCTGGTACTTGGATGAATATCTAAAGTGTTAGATTGATGACTCATCAAGCACCGTCAAATGATTGTTAAGAGATGATCTCCAGCCTAAGTAGGAGATGGCAAGCCTTTCTCACATAGGTTGATATCTGACCGACCTCTTGATGCAGGTCCTCTGCTTGGGAATAGTGATTTGGAGGTGTCATATTAGTTAGGTCAAAGGGTTGACTTAACGAGATCGAGATAACCTAAGTCCTATGTTGAATGTTGTCACAACATAGACACACATCCTCTGATCGGAGACAGAAGTGTTACTATATACCTGAGTGTGTACATTTGGCAGACCAATAGGTTGATGACCTAACCAAGGTCTATACACCGGTGCGCTGATGTGCATGTAAGGGCATATGAGTAATACGATCTCTCAAAGGGATCATACAGGTTCACTTATGAACCGGAATACATGAGCTCACTCATGAGGTATTGGGACCGATCAAATTCCATGCATCGTCGTCGTGCTTCGGAAGCATGACAAGAATTTGAAGGTATGATATATGCTTTGGGAAAGCATTTGATCGATACCGATTCCCAATGACCAAGATTGAGAAACTTGGTGATCAAACCCTGAAGAAGACAGTGTAAAATTGATCTTGATCTTCAGGTTGATCATAGGTCTTCCAGTATGCAGGATGTACAGGTATTGGGAATACCTGAGGGTGATGTGATCATAAACGACTGTATAACCATGACACTTCCATTCCGAGGGAGTGATGAAACAGGTTTGGACTTTAGTGGCTCCTCTCAGTAGAGAAGCAATCTGATCTTGGTCCAAATGTTGGACATTGATCTGAATGAGATTCAAATGCAATGAGGAGATTAGATTTGCGGTCTTGATTTAATCAAGCATCTGTGGGAGGTACGTAAGATCTGGATTTGAGAAGAGATCTCAACATCCAAGTCACTATACGTGGACAATACAATTGCCTTATCCTTATCTCCAAGTATCTGCGGAGAAAGCACATTATTCTTGAAGGGGTTCAAGAATAATTCATTTGATGAATTATGTATCCAAGGAACAAGATGATGATAATTAAATGAGATTTAATTATCAAGAATAATATGAATGGGATTCATATTATGAGAATGATTATCCAAGATAATTAAATGGGATTTAATTATCAAGAAAATACATATTGTGGATAGTGCTATCCATAATATCTATGTGTATATTATAAATGTGATTTATAATATATTAGAGAGAGCACCTTTGTAAATAGCATTTGTTAATTGTTAATGTGAATTGGGTTCACATTAAGCAATTAATTGGAAATGTAATTTACAATTTAGTTTGGATTGTGAATATGATTCACATGTTTTCAATGGCATGACTGAAATATTCAAATCTATTGTGAATTAATTTAGTGGATAATTTTGCAATAAATATTGACTAATTAATTGGGAATTAATTTAGTAGATAATTTTGCAATAAACATTCACTAATTAATTGGGAATTAATTTAGTGAATAATTTTGCAATAGATATACACTAATTAATTTGAAATTAATTTAGTGGATAATGTTGCAAGATAAATAAGAAATAATGGTATGAATTAAAAGGAAGAGATAATCCACCAAATCTCATGGGTGACGCCCCATGTGATTTAGGTGGATAATTATCCTTTTAATTATCATATCATTGTCTTGTGATTATTAATTTATTTATTTGAATTAAATTATTTTGATGATATTGCAACATATATTTAATTTAAAATAAATTAATATGTTGTTGTTTTTGAACAACAATTATCATGACCATTGATTTAATATACATATCAATCTAGCCATTGATTTTGTATATGCCATGGATTGTGATCCATGGACTTCCAAACTAATATAAATAAAGGGCAACCCTAGCCTCTACCAGGTACACAAAAATAACAAGAGTACACACCTACTCTTCCTCTCTCTCATTCTCGTCTTCTCTCTCTCTAAAGTGGCTGTCCACCTTGTGCTTTGAGGGAAGAAGCAATTGTCTCCACGCCAGTTCGTTGTCGCTTCGATTGCTCGTGGATCTCCATCAACGGATTTCATTGGATGAAATCGGGAGATTCAAGGCTTGGATCTTCATCGAGGATTGCGGGAGGAACGTGTCTCATCATCGCGCCCGCAAGTGCCATCTTCGTGGATCGGACTTGAGTCAGGAGGATCTCTTGCTTTAGAGATCTCGTGATCGCAACCACGCTTCAAGAGGTATTTCTAATACTTTGTTGTTTGATGAAATGATCCAAGAAATGTTCTTGTGATCATGTGGTTTCATCACTTGATTAAAAATTTTAATTTCCGTTGCATCTAGAGACTAGTCGCCCCGATCGCATGAGATGCAATCAACACGCTTCCGTGATGCGCTTGAGGATTCCTCGTATCCTTCACATAGCACTCACTAAGTATAGGGGGTGTATTTGTATATATTCTACCTACTTTATCCATAGCTCGTACTTTATTTATTTTCATCTAACATCAGGATTGGGTATATGTAGTGTATATTATGTATATTATAGTAAATTCTTTTTGTAAATAATACAAGGTTTTCAAAAAATAATAAAAATTAAAAAATCAATTATGGTCTTGCATTTCATTAAGCATATCATACATCCATGCATTCCTTGGTTGGTATATTCATGACACATTCACTATCACTCAAGGCTCGAGGATTTGAAGACACTAGATTTCTATGATCATGAGAGTCTGAGTTAACATGCCTTTGTCATTAGGATTTTAAACTTAATTATCCACACTTCTCTATTTTGAAAGACTTGAGCGCTATATTGCACACTTCATCTCTACCTTCAAAAAGAATATGATCAGCGCTTCACTTTCACAACTACATGATTGCTGAGATGAGTTGAGCTATCATTTGAGGAACTAGGACTAGAGATTTGAGTCTAGACCTGATCTAATGATGCTCGAGGATGGGATAAAGTTAATGAAGGTTTCAAGAAACCTGAGTGTCAGCAAAACCCTAGCCATTATGTGAACAAGTTCTCGTGCTATCTCTTGATATTTACCTATGGGTCAGGATGTGATGGAACATAATTAGTTTTTTTATTAGTATGGGCCAACTTTTGGTGAAAACAGTGGAGCTAGTCAAAAAGAAATAAAATGAAATGAGAATAGAGAGAAGTTCTCTCATACAAGAAAAGTTCTATCATTACAAAGTCAAATTCAAAAGAGCTTCCACCAAAGGCGAGCGCACCCAATCATTTTCAAAGTGTCTACTTGGACCAAACGCTATTAGGACCTAGGAGTCGGGCTAGCACCATAAAAGGGCTCTGCATCATATAGTGATCCAAGTCTGGGTGTTGAAGGTATCTTAGATACTCAAAAGAGACATACTCTGGCGTACTCCTAGAAAAAAAGGGCAGAAGACTATGTATTCTCTTGACAGATACATTGATCAACAAACTAAAAATCTACATGTGTTGAGTAATAAGGCACTCGAGAGGCCCCTTGTTCCAATGTGAGGTAGAGAAAAATATACACAATCATATACCCTCCATCATATGATCGTCCATCTACACTTTCAAGTTTGACAAAATAATGAGATGGTTGACGGAAGTCAGAATAGACTTATTCTCTAGTGTTGAGGATTAGGTCTAGAAGATAGTCTCCTAGATTGGAACTTTGGATGATGTCTCGATTCGACTCTTATCATTGCAGTACACTAAAAGTCATATCATTATATTATACGTACAAACAGAAAAGTCTGATAAATAGAAAAGTTGGTTTTATTGTAAAGCATAGTTAAGCTCAGAATTTTAGATCACTCAAATTAAGGGTCTTCAATGAATTGAGCCTTGAAAATTCACATGTACAGTCAGGGATTTATCCAACTAAACATTCATTCATTGATGCTCGGGGACGAGCATGGTTTAAGTACAGAGGTATGATGAATCTCATATTCATCATGCTACAATTGATCAATTAAGCTTTGTTCCCCATAATTTATATGCATTTAGTAATTAATAGAGCATCATTAACATTCATACATATGTAAATAACATTCACATTTCATCTTGCATAATTGCATATTGTGTAAATTAGCTTAAAAAGTGGCTAACTTTCACTTTTTTAATTAATTCATCTTAACTTCAATTGACCCCAAACCACCTCCATTGTGTAGATATTACTAATAAGAATAAATAAAAATACAAAAAAAATACTAACTCAAATAAGTGTCAAATAACCCCAAAGTTTAATTTCACATCTAACGAATTAAAATGCACATATCTTGCTCATATAGTTTGATCTACTCACTTTTAAAGTATTCCATTTTCAAATGCCTTCAAAACAAGACCAATTTCATAAATTCAGAGCTCATATGTGAACGTTGGATTTTGGACCTCTTTTGTGTATTTTATCTTTTTGCTAATTTTGACCTATGTTTTTATGTACATAATTAACCCTTTTAATTTTATTTCTTATTAATTTGTGTCTTTGATGAAAGTTTTATTAAAATGCATAAAAATCCAAATATATCAAGACTGAAATCAAAGAAACAGACCTTGTCTGAGTGTTCATTGTGAATCTGTACAAAATTCTTGTATTTCGTATCCTTATTTTCCCAATTTTATTATTTATTAAAAATCCAAAAAAAAATATTAGTATGCAATTAAGTGTATTTTATTTTATCATATTTTTTAGAATTTTTATCCTCTTTTAAAACGTTCAAAAAATTGTAAAATCCTAAAAAGTCTGTTTTCTATTCACATGGAGACCACCAAAAATACCACTTTGTACATATGACCTCTTTTTCTCCCGTGTCCTTCATGTAAGTTGTAGATCACATTAAGATGAAAAACTTTGTGAAGGAATTTTTTCAATCTGAGGTCTCCATCTATTTCTTTTCTATCTTTCTTTCCATTTATTTTTTGAATTTTTTTGGGGTGACACGTGGCGGCCCCGGGCATGCCACGTGGCACCCCCACCTCACCCACACTTCCTCTCTCATCTCCCCCTGGGTCACGTGCCTAGCACGTGACCACTTCCTCTCCTCCAATCATTGCTATCTCCTGCAACGTTTCCCTCCGCACAAAAACGATCGTCGCCGCCTCCTCCTGATCTTCGGTCGTTACAACCGTGAAACGGCCGACCTCTCCCCTCTCGAGTAACGTCATTCGCCTCCACCTCCTTCAAATTCCTCGCCATCATCGACGATCAGACCATCTGCCATTTCCCCTGTAGAGCAGGTGACAGCATCTCATTCGTCCCCAGGCACGGTCCAAGGGGTGGATCTCCTCCTCCCTTTGCTGCAGCAACCTCCAGAAAGTTGCAAGGCTTCTTCGAGCCCTTTGCCAGCTCGAATCAAGGAGACAACAGAGCCCTCATTGAGGAGCTCAACCTCCCAAGCGAACCGAACTCCTCTATATCACGCATCTCCCTCCGCCGACCTCGCAGTAGCCTCTACAACCCACATCGACCTTATCACCTCCAACCTTTCCTCCAGCCGCCCTTGTCACCTCTATCCCGTGACTCCACCCGCTCCACCTTCATACGGGCGCTACACCTCCTGCCTCGCGATCCCCACTCCGCTGCCAAGTTTCGCAGCCGAGTGGAGTAACGTCTCTACATTGGAATCCGGTCGGCTACGTCGTGCTCCTCCGCTTGATGTCGTGACCCACCTTGTCTTTGCCACAACAACGTTCACCTCAGGAGCAACCAATCGCAACCCTGTTGCTCACCGCTCGACCATGCCACCGTGGAAGAATCGCGTCGCGCCTCTCCTTCACCGTGCGGAGGTGCCGCCACCGTCATCAGCCGCTTCACCTTTGCTCAGCCGAGCTCAGGCCCTTCGATTGCTCCTCCGTCACCACCTTGGTGTATACAGCTGCTTTGACTCCTCTGTCGCTTCTGCCTGCAGCCCAAAACGCCCATCCACCTTCACCACCATCGGATCAGGGATAACGGTTCGTGTCACACCACACATCCCCCCATCCCCCCCCCCACCGAGCCTCGACCCCAGCCTCGAGGCTCGGGCCTCCCGGACTGCCTCTCGCCGCCACATCAAGGCCTGGACCATCTGAGCCTTCGCCTCGATCAGCACCTCCACCTCGAGCAAATCGAGTCTCCGCCTTAGCGTCAAGCCTCCTTCATCACATGTAGGGCACGTGCTGTGGGTGGTAAATTGCAGACCAGCCCCCCTCGTTCTTGCTATGCGTGCGCACGTTCCCTCTTGTTGCGTCACTTGCAACGTGCATGCCTTGATAGAAATTTGCAAGGAGACCCTTGCAGGTTTTGAAAATCACAGAAGAGCTCCCACCTCTTGAGTTCACGTGCAGAGCACGTGCCCCCTAGGCAATTTGCAGAAACGTTCAGGTGGGTTTTTCTTATTGAAGATAAGTCCTCCATGGACTCAATTGAGAATAAAACTAATCTTTTTATTGCATGTTCCCTGCATTTTGATTTTAGCATATCTTTCTCATACGAAGTCTGTTTCTAGTGAATAATATGTCATTTTGAAGCTAATTTTGTGCTCTATCATCTTACATATCTTGTGGATAGATCAGAGAATAGTTATTGATGATACTTGAGGAGTATTTTGATCTTTGTGTAGGCTGAAAATTGACTTATTTGCGCTCTTTTATTGAGAAAATCGTTGATTTTTCTGTAGGGACTTTATTGAAAATATTTTTATGCCATTAATACTCTTTCATGGACTGGAAATCATTATTTGAATAATTTAATATGTGTAGGGGACTCATCCAAGGAAAAAGAATTATTGATCATATTTTTTGAAATCGGTTTTTGCAAGAGTACAAATTGATATATTAATCCTCTTGGTTGCATTTGGATTTCAATTGATTTGATCTATGATTTAATTTTATGGATTAAGTGATCAGTTTATTTGACATATAAATCACAGATCCAGTGCTTCATTCTCTCTGATTAGTTTTTTTACATTTCATTGCATTTTATTCTTCAAAATTGAAATTTTAATTATTTAAATTAATCTAAAATCGTTCAAAATCACTGTTCTATGTGTTCGTCCTTGGTAGACTTGTCAAGAAAAATTCTCCACAACATGCAAAGATTGTGATTTTGATGGACCATTTTTCGCCTCGTATACTATAATTATCGACTATTAAAGAGGCAGATTTCGCGGTCATCAACGCACACACGCACACGCACACACATATACATGCATATATGAAAGCACACACAGATATTCAAAATTACTCTGGATCACATTACAACGAGGCTAAATCCTTTGTACTGAAGAAAAGGACACACACATATAGATAACATACATATATGAGCACACATATAGATATTCAAAATTACACTAGATCGCATTACAACGGGAGTTCTCTAAAAACGGTAGAGCTATAAGAAAAGTTACAATGATCAGTTGATTAATTTAAATGCACAAGGAATCAAATAATATATTATTAATATATTAATGAACTATCCAAATTAAAAATGGGACCAATATCAATTAAAAATCATATCTTGTATATGCTCTCAAGTGACAATAGTCAGACGATTCTTGAAAGTTGGTGACAAAGCTCTATATCATAAATATTAAAAGATCAAAATTTTGCATAAAGTCAAATAAGTCAGGCCCCAACTTGTAGAAGATATTTTAGATACGGTCACATACCATCTAAGCTATCATGCAATGTAAACTACCATATATATTTTTTTTTCATAAATATATAGCTTACCTTTAAGATGTGGAACTCGACATGGCACGCTTCGTACCATTGTGATTTATGTTGATGGAGGAAGCACTGATCTTGAAAACTCGATCCAAAAAGACTCGTTGATGTCAACTTCCCATTAGGGCTGCTAATTGAATTGAATCATTCGAATTCGATTAGGATTCGTTTGATAAAAATTCAAGAAAAGTTCGATTCGAAATCAAATGAACTGAATTTGAATTTAACTTTTGGATTCGATTCCTAAATGAATCGAATATGAATTCACTTGGATTCGTTCGATAATAATTCGATTTGATTCGATACACACACATATATGATATAGTATGAAGCATTATATATGTAAATATAATAAATAAAAAATTTCATCATCTTATTCTAAACATCCCAATTTTGGGATGCACATTGCATACGCCATACCCCCTCTTTACTCCTTCAAATTCTCTCTCTCTCCCCTCATCACACATGAGAAAAAATCCTAACAATTGCTTCTGCTCTCCAACACCACCATCTCCAACCTCTCGCTCCTACTCGCTCTCTCCAATGTTGCGGGCTCCAGCATCCCGCTCCTTCTCGCTCTCTCCAACGTTGCCAGCTCCATCCTCTCACTCCTGCTCGCTCTCTGCAACGTCATCGGCTCCAGTCTCCTGATCCTGCTCGCTCCCACCACTGACAACACCACCTTCCCAGTAGCCAACCCCACCACCAGCTCCCGCTCTCCCCCGCCGTCGACAACGACATCGGTTCTAGACTTATCAACGTCGCCAGCATCTCTCCATCACCCCCCCAGCTACTGGTATTACCACACACACCCCTTTCACCCTAACATCTTAAGATTTAGGTTCTATCCAAATAATTTATGTGATTCTAAAATACATTATCTGCAAATAAAAACATACTAAATTTTTAAAAACCATCTCGAGGTCATAGATTTCAATTTTCTAATAATCATTTCCTTAATCATACTCTTAATCCTCCCATATATGGTATGAATACTCTTAATCTTAGAGACAATTATGGTATGAATAGATTTCATGGATTTCAAGCTTTCCCTAAATGGCTAAATGTGCAAAAGCCATTTCTCATCAAGATTACAAAGGAACTCGGTTATCGAGAAGGAAATATCATCATAATCTTTGACAAGCCCAACTGTGCCCCCATACGAGTGCATTGAAAAGAGGTAAGCATGAAGTGTTCATGCTTGATATAGAAAAATGTTACATATTAGTAAATCGAAGATCAACGCCATATCAACTAAGTTCTTAGTCTGGTCTACCGGTTTTTATACACCTCGAATGTTGGATTCAGCTCCATAAGTCAATTCACATCGACCTTTTAAGGTTCTGATGGAATTTAGTGATTCTTTTTTCTCAGATATTATGGAGATAGGTTACAATTGGAGGGAATGTATGGAAGATTCTTCAGAGAAACATGGAACACAATCTTCTGCTTATTGTTATGGACATGTATATATATTAATATATTTCTTGTAGTATGAAATTTAAAATATAGTTTTGAGTATGTGTTTTTATTTTGTTTTTAGAAGTCTAATTCAAACATGCCATCTTCTCAAGATAGTGTCCATGAAAGAGAAACTAGGCATAACGTAATGAAAAAGTAGAAGAAGAAGGTGAAGAAATAGAAAAATCAATTCATGTAATAATTAATAAGATTGATAGAAAGAAAAGATCAATGGTTTATGAATCATTTACCAAAGATAATGAGAAAGTTGGTGGTATGCTAGTTGAAAGGTGGAGATGCATTGATCGAATTTTCATCATAGGTACAAAAAGAAAAAATCAATGATTTATCAAGATGTCAATAATTATTTTTCTTTATATAATCAACTAACTGTATGTACGAAAAGAGCAAATGAGGATTGCAAGAGACATACACGAACAACAAAAGTTAGGTACGTTAATGCAATTTATATTATCTTTTGAATTTTACCATTTATTTTCAAAGTTTTTTATTTATCTCAATTTGTTTTTCACAAATTTGTATCACAAAATCTATTCAATTCTTTGGAACTTAAAATATCAATAATATAAAATTTTTATTATTAGTTACATTATTAATTAAAATAATAATTCGATATAAAATGAATCGAATTTGAATATCCGAAACTCCAAACGAATTGAATTTGAATTTAGATCAGAAATTCGTTTAATATTCGATTCGAATTCGGATTCGAAAATTTTATAATGTATTGAATCTAAATCTAGGTAGATTCGAATGTATTCGATTCGATTAGCACCCTAACTTCCCATCAATTAAAATGGTCGATTCCAAAGATTTGGAGCTTATAAGATTTAGATCATGTAGGTAACTTAACTTCTATCTAGAAAAAAAATTATATGTTGTTTGGCAACCATCTATTTTAGGGAGAAAATTAAATATGATCAGACATTAATTACCAATACTCTCTCTATTTTTGGTTACCTTTAGTAAAAATTGGATACATATTCTCAAACAAATTATATGGATATGAATCAATGAAAGTGACATGGATACACATGGTTGTGTATATTCCCTTGCATGTATAAATATAAATACATATCTAGATTTGAAATGGATGTGGGTTCATTACAACGATGCAATTAGATATTGATGCAGTTGTTTTTCTTTGCTATTGAATACATCTTCAATAAAAAGTAATGGAGATATTGATATATATATATATATATATATAATATCTTTTGCAATTAATCAAAATATAAATATGAATACTAATGATTTTTTTGTGAATACGGATGTTTTCTATTACTAGATACATATATGTATAATTTGGTAATTGTAATATCGTATATGTAAAAAATGTTTTTTTATACTTGTAGATAGTTGTATCAATGTCATCATTATATACAAAATAATCATTTGGATCCAAATACCATGCAACCATATTATTTATATCAGTAGAAATAGTATCCATACGTCATATATGTATATGTATCCATTTAGTAAAAAAATGCTAACTGTAAACATACTTTTCTAGATTGCAAAAAAATCATAAAAATTATTTATCCATTTTTAGTTGAAGATGGATGCAATAATAAACATATTGTACATGAATCTGATATTGTTCCTATAATGAAACCATATCCGTTTTCAATTCTGATTATCAATATTATTGTCCGTAAAAAAAATACAAAACCCCGCATGTATGTATATCCTAAAAAAATGGCAATGTTATCATTATCCATGGTATATTTCTTGGTTTGAATATGTATTTAATATTATTAAAGGATAAAAATAGACAGAGGAGCTTGATCATTAATTAATGTAATAGGGAAGATGTCATTGACTCGAAAGGTGGAGGTTCATCCAAGATGGGGAGCAGGACTGTCCGAAAATTATAGAAGTTCGATATTCACTAAGATTCGACTCGCTAAAAGTTCGATTCAGATTCAATTGGAAAATAAATGAATCAGACCTGAACACAAGTTTAAGTTTGATTAAATAAACGAACCAAACCAAAAAATTGTAACGTTCGCTCAAGTTCGATTTGATAAAAGTTTGATATACATCTATTTACAAATCCTTATCAAGATAAGTGAAATTTATTTCCAGATAAATTGATTTTGTTATGAGATAAGTGGACTTTATTTAGAGATACGTCAATATTTGTAGGATAAGTATAATTTATCTCAATGTAAACTATCCCAAGATATATGGTCACATCGTGGTTATAATATCGATTATCTATGTGTTCGGTACATGTATCTTCTTTATCCTTCAAATCAACAGAACAATTATAAACCTTATCATTTATCCCCAACTTATTTTTCATCTCTCATCTGAACGAATATAAAAATATATAATTATATTTTTTTAAAGAGATGAATCTTTACTTGAGCATTTTTCAAAAGATGAAGAGTTAGAAAAAAATTAAACGAATAATTATTCTAATTATATATATCTGTTTCTTTTCTTTTCACTCCTCTCATCAAAAAATTCTCAAGTTCGATATCCATTTAAATTCGATTCAATTAAATAGAGATTTAATTTGGGTGCAATTCGAAAATAAATGAACCAAACCTGAACACAAGTTTATGATCGATTAAATAAATGAACCGAACCTAAAAATTATAGATCCGTGCATTATGCTTTCAACTTGAAGAAAAGGAAAATAAAAAGGGAAATTAAATAATGATCTATTTTACTATAAATGTAAAAGGAAAATATTGAGATGCTAAATTTTGTGTTTATTAATTTGGGACAGGAGGTTATAGCCCTACACTCCCCCTTTCCAGATATATTCCGTGATGCAATACTCACAAAGCCTATGAGCGGTATTATAAGTGATAGGATTTTTTTAAAGAAAGCCATTGGATTTATTACTTAACTACTTAGGTTAAGCATCTCATATGAGTACAAATATATTAATGGTTCGTTTGATTATCGGGTTACTCCTATTAATGATTCGTTTGATTATCAGGTTACTCCGGAGTAACTTGGTGTACCTCATGTATTCATGGGTTAAAATTCCATCATAAATCAAGGTAACATCACATTACATTCCTTATTCCAACTCTCTCCCAATCCTTATAATCATCCAAACAGCTACTATTCACAGGAGGATATCCCAACCCACCCCATTCCAGTAACCAAACAGATCCTTAGGTGCACATCTAGCAAGTTACCAGAATCAGCTTCCTTCGGTAACCGCTCATGTTTACACCGGAGAATTTACATATAGCATCAATCTCGTAGATTCTGCAACATCAGTTATGCTCCTCTCTCTTTTGTAATATCAGTTATCACATGCCATGATTTTCACAAATCAAAACCCAATTTAGTACAATTTTCTAACAGTTTTGCCCCTAACAACTTTTTTGTTTCTAATTACACTAATACCATTGAGAGAACGTCCGTTCAGGAAGGGAATGGACAGAATCTAATCCGATTGGCACAATTGTTAAAACCCAAAAAAATAGGAGCAAAAACTACAAATAAGAGAGAGACATCAGGAGTTTCGAAATCTAGAAGAGAGCAGTTAAAAAAATCCTAAAATCAATTTGGAGGGAGAAAAGAACGACTCAATGAGTGGTCCGGTGGTAGTGCAGTGTGCCTACACCTTAAAGGATATGGATTCAAATTCCAAGGAAAACGTTCCAGACCCTCGAAATTACCGGACCTACTATTAAAAAAAAGAACAATCGACCCAAACAATACATGTGCATTCATAGAAACAATTCATCAGTTGTCGTTGAATCGCAACAAAAGGAACATCATTCATTTCATCCATCCATTCATCTATCTGTTTCATTGACAAAGGAAGCTTTGTTGTCACTATGTAGTGATGAAAATTGCCTGATACAGATACGAATATATGTGTTATCATATCCTAATTAAAATCCAGATAGGAATACGACTATGAATATCACACGAATATGTAAAATATAAAATCACATCATCAAAATACGAATACGAATGCAAAATGAATATAGATAAATTCAGATATATATATTTGACAAGCGAATACGAATTAATATACGAATATTATACATATCCAAATTTACTTAAAACCTATAAGCATTTTAGGTTTATAACAATTTTCAATATATATAAAGCATATCAAATACTTTAATAATGAATGTGCACATAAAAAATAATTAAATAATTAAATAAAAACGTAAAAATATAACTAAATAATAAATGAAAGCTTACGAAACTTACTTTGTGAATCGTACAAGTATTGCATCATCCAGAATTTGATCATTCGTATTCATATTTGTATCCATATTCGCATCCTTAAAAACAAGTATGTGTATTTGTATCCTCAAAATTTTGAACATTCGCATTCGTCAAAATTGATGATGTTATATTCGTATTCAGCAAATGTTGAAAATTTGTATTCGTAGAGTCCTTTTTAAATGACTCCCCGATATCGGAACCCCTAGCAGAAGTATTGATGTTTAACATGATAGGATTTCCGCTAAAACGAGTTGCTTTGATACCAGGCTAGATAAGGGAGGGATCATCCTAAAAGATTTCGATTATAGTCTTTAACACAGAAATGTTGAAACTCTCTAAATTCAAGAAACCCCAATCATTGTTTACCTCAGGATGACAAATCTGGTCCCCCATGAAACAATATACCTTTGATTGACCTGGGTATTTTAACTCCATAGGAAATTTCTTTGTATCTTGTCAATCACCATCAAGATTCTTTTCTGAAGCTTGGAGGAACCTGAAATATTTGTTACAAGGGAGGTAAGCGAAGAGTGGAACAAGGAAACTCCGGTGAAGGAATAAGATTTTTGCTTTCCAACACTAAAGTTTAGAGGTAAATTTATCTACTATGTATGTCTAACAATAAATTCTAAAGGTAGTTGGAGGATGAAGAAAATTAAGGGCTTGTTTGGTTGCCAGGGTACACCGGGGTATCCTGGCATACACCTCTAGCTCCAACCATGCATGCATGGGTTGATATTACTTATATTGTCCTTACAATTTCTTTGGTATAATGGTTTTTAACCATGTTCAAATACACTTATTAACATAAAAAATATATTATCACCATAAAAAAGTTAATATAACACATAATCAATGTCACATCACATTGTAATTATCATTCCAACCCTCCCAGCCTACCAAACAACTACTATTCACAGGAGGATACCTCAACTCAGCTCAACTCAGTAACCAAAGATATGAATAGGGGAATTCACAGACAGCTCCACACCTCCAACCACACCTCCATTGCTGGAAGTTCCACTGCACACCCTAACCCTCATGCGAGGCAAGACCTCATTGTCATCACCAATTACTGCCACCTGAATTCCAGAAACTTTGTTTACTTGTTGATCTCAATTTCCAGCAAGTTATATCGCCCACAGGTCTCACCACAGAACAAAATAACTTCGTTTCCGTCTGCCCATCGGTGCTCAGCAAGAAACAGTTGCCTATTTAGTGCTTGAACATACACGTGGCATCTGCACAAGTCATATTGTTCTCAGTAATGTACTAAGCCTTCTCCCGTATAAGTAGGGTCGGCTATATGGATTCTTGCTCAAATCCATGTTGAAAGATTCGACTATTTTTCACCATGGCCGTCGACTACCTAACGCAACCCCTGCAAAAGTCAGATTTGAACCCTAGTCTTTTGTGTGGTAAACACACTGTACTGCCACTAGACCATTAAGTGAGTTCTAAGTCATAATGTTCTCAGTAGTTGACAAAATTACATTCAGACTGCATGAATACAACACACATTTGATATAGCACATTTCATCATACTCTCAATGGTTTGCTATCTTTCATTTGGATCTGCATCAGTTATGGACCTAAATAGGTCAAGCTAACTTATGAATCACATTGACTGGGATCATAGGCCGACTTGGTTACCCCCGACTGACTAGAGAGGAAGGCAACGTAAAAGCCGAATGCTCTGATCATACTGGTGTACATGCACATATAGCTAAATAAGGAGACCTAGGGCCTTGTATGAAAGAATGACCAGCTATACGTATATATCAAAATATATAACCGCACATAGGCTTGGTCTGCAAACCACACAATGTTAGAGCAAGAGTCAGAAATAAACACTGGTTTCATTTGCAAATCTGCATAAAACAAACTGTCCACACGGTGTGCAACTTTACATGATACATGAAATATTCACATCCATTTGGATCGATACAAGAAATCATATAAGAATGAAGAAAACTAATTAGATGAATCTTCATCTTGCCAGACCACCTAATGTGGCTTCCTAGCAGCAACACACCCATCTCCACATATAGCTTCTTGGTTGAACGAGGACACGCACGTGATTGACCTTTTGACCCTCCGGTAGCAAAAGCAAACCCCTAGCCCCCTGTAAATGCATCAAAATGTCCTCGCTTTCCAGGACAAAAGCAACTGTCCCCTCACATGAATTCCCTCTCATTACTTACAAGCCTTTTATTTTTGTTTCTTCCTTTTTTTTCGAGTGTAGATTGTGGTCAAGATATTGAGTGATCCCTTGATCCAGAACACTGGACGAAAGGCATCATCACTACCACCTTCTCAACTCCCACCCTTCCCCCTCCTAACTCGCTCCAAGGCTCCAACCAACATCACAAGCCTCCATGATTCTCTACCTCCACCATGCTACCTTGTCAACAACATCAAGATGTCCTGCCCCTTGCTCCTTTCCTTAACAGGCGCCAACATATGTTGTTTTTCTTCTTGTCATCTCTTCCGTGCCACTGCCATTGACACCACTCTGACCCTCTCAAGCTGGAAACAGCCCATCCTTAGTATCACCCCACCCTTGGTAAAACCATCACTGCTATCTCTCAACCATTTGCCAATCCTACCATTCCTTGTCGATCATTTGCCGCCATTAGCCATTGTTGTTGCGGCTCCAATCCACCCCATATCATCTCTCTCCCCCAATTGCTATCTCTTCTTGAAACGATATTATTGTTTTTTAAGCAATGAGAGTATCAGACAGAAAATAGTTTTTTTAGGAAGTTTTAAAAATACAGAAAATTGTTGTTGCACCAATGGAAGATAACATGAGAGAAGTGGGCTGAGGTGGGTCAGAGTCACAGACCTGCACAAAGGTCATCAAGTACCCCAATTTGGAAGTGTGAGAAGTTATGTAAGGAGGTCGGAGACGGCCAAAAATGTTCGAGGAATATTATTAAGTAGGATATGGCTTTTTTGGATTTAAGTTGTGGTATGATCCAAATCAAATATTTTTGGAAGCCAAAAATACAAGTACTTAACCTCACTAAAAGTGAGAAAAAGCAATATTGTTGTTATTATAGGTGCATTAAAATTACGACCCATAACATGATGGTACGGCATCTCTCACCACAATTTGATCAAAAGGTATCTTTCCCTTTAAAAAGTATGGCAGTTCTTGTAGTCAGATACAACCCAACAAGGAGCTGAAGGAGTTGTACTCCCAACTTAAAGAGTATGGTTGACTTTCAAACTTCTACGAAACTGTACACTAATGTGTGGTCCACCCGGCATGACCACCCACAACCAATCCGATAGTGCAGAAAGAAATAAGTGAACTGTTTACTATGAGTCCTTAGGGCTCTTTTATATAAAAGGAGAAACCCTAGTGGGGGCAATACACAAAAAAGGAAAAACATATAAAAGGAACTAATAAAAGATATATATATATATATAAACCTTCAAGCTGGAGCATATATGTCTATCAAGCTCAGTTTGGATGAATTCCCTCCAAATCACTTGTAGCGATGATGTCATCGACGTACATTAAGATAAAGACAATACCTCATGGAGTCATATCTACTTAGAGTGAGTGGTTTGCAGTCAATCTATTGAAGCCATACTACTCTATGATATCAAGGCTGAAAGCTTTTGAAATCATACTTTCAGGATTTGCTCAAGAACATAAATATCCTTATGGAGCATGCACATCTTCTTGCACTCCCCCTCAGCAGTGAACCTAGGTCGCTGTTGCGTATAAACTTCTTCCTATAGGTTTCCCCCATACATAAAGGCATTCTTGACATCAAGTTGAGAAGCTACCACAAATGAAAGATGAATTCGAAAGGTGGATTAATGAGACACTAGAGAAAAGTGTCCTACTAATCCATTCCATATGTCTGAATGAAACCTCTTGCCACAATTCTATCTTTATAACGATTGACAATGCCATCCGATCTCTGCTTCACCGTGAAAACCCATTTATAGTCAACCACAGAGATCCCTGCATGAGTAATGACCAAGGTACAAATACCTTTAACTTGTTGTGCAATCATTTCTTCTTCCATAGCTATACATCACCAGTTATCCCGAATGCTTCCTAGTATGTACCTAACACGAACTTTTTGTAGCCCTCTGAGAGACGTTCTAAAGAAACATGTCCTTAAAGACGCTATATGGCACATGTACATCTCTCAATGGGTCGGTTCATATCCTTTTATGGATCCATTGACTCATCATACTAAACAAAAACTTCATGATTAATCGCACTATCCTCCTGCATATTCTCTTACTGCTAAAAACATCAACAAGACTAGCAGTGGAATTCAAGTATTCAAAATATGCATGGGACATATTGGATGATGAGGAAGCACAAGGGTAGGGAATCAAGGTAGTGATAGGTTAGTGAATGTACACATAAAGTAATGTCTCAACAAAAATGGGGAGTAAGAGCGAGAGGTGGAGGTGGTAGGTATATCTCTGTGCCAAACTGAGAAGAGGTCATATTATCACTTGCGGGAGAAAAAATACATGGCAGGTTCCTATAAGGTAATGTCAATACTAACATACTTTGTATAATAGGATTGAAGCATATTTATCCTTTTTTCAACGGAAGATGTAAGGTGCTAGGGAGAACATGTCTTTTGAGAAACACGGTCAAATAAGGAACATGTTCTAATAAGAAAGATGGCATACAATTAATAATTTAGCATGCAGTAAGGACATCTCCCGAGTAGGAGGGGAGAAGCATGACTACGTATCAAAAAAAAGCCTTGGTAACATCTATAAAGCAAGTTTATTTCGCACAACATCGTTCTGTTGAGAAGTATAAACGGAAGATGTCTGATGTAAAATCTCACAAGACTAGAAAAACTGGGATGACTAGCCAGTGCGTAATTCTAAAGCATTATTAGAGTAGCAAAAAAAGCCCACCATTGTGGTGTTCCTATAAGTCAACTGCTAATAAATACTAGCTCTACATTATTCATCATAGTTGGAATCAATACACCTACCATTGTGGTACTTCATTAAAGCAATTGCTAATAAATACTAGCAATCGGGGGCATGAAACTATGGAGCCTCTTGAACATGCCTCTTGAACTGGCATAAAAGCATGGAGCAGACGACTGTCTTGCTTTGTTGTAAACATGGCATACCAGAGCTGAGGAATCTTTAACTCATTCTCCATCTAAGAATATATGGTAGCAAGATATCATACATGGACGATTCACTGTATGGAAGGCCTACATGGATTTTTACCGGCTAAAGGGGTGGGATCAGGCGTTGGTCTCGGATACGTTCACTGGTTTGTCAGGTTGTGTGGAAGGAAACGAATCAATTGCATTATGAGAGTCCATAGGGCTCTCTTATATAGGAGAGGAACCTATTGGGCAAATTACACGAAGAAGAAAAAAGAAATAGAAAATGAGAAAACAGTAATAAAGATAACCAATACCTCAACACTTCCCCTCAAGTTGGAGCGTAGATATCAATCAGACTCAGCTTCGAACATCTCTGATAAGGTCCTCTCGCTAGGCCTTGGTAAGTACATCTGTTGTCTGGTCTCCAGAGCTGACATGCGTAGTGGCGATAATACCCTTCTGTATCATGTCACAAGTGTAGTGACAATCCACCTCTATATGCTTTGTCCTCTCATGAAAAGATGTGTTGTTGGCAATGAAAAGAGCAGCTTGATTATCACATTGGAGGTGCATGGAAAGAGGCACCTTTATAGTCAGATTGGTAAGAACAAATCTGAACAAATCTGACTCACATCATCTCTGTACTGGCCTGAGCCATGGCTCTATATTCCAACTCAACACTTGATCTGACAACTACAGTATGCTTCTTATTCTTCCATGAAATAAGAGAACTATGAACACAACAAAGCCTGATGTAGACTTTCTATCCTTTAGACACACAGCATAATCTGCATCTGTGCATGCTGTAATTGAGAGAGATGTGCCTCTGCTGAAAAGAAATCCAGTAGCAGGTGAAGTCTTCGGGTATCTCAGAATCATATGAACTGCATCCATATGTGCTTGTCTGGGCTTCTCCATAAACTGACTCACTTTGCTTACTGCAAATGATATGTCGGGCCCGATAATAATCACATATAACAGCTTGCCAACAAGCTCTTTGTACATCCTCCTGTCGACCTCCTCAGTATCATCACCATAAAGCGTCATGCTCGGGTCAAGAGGAGTAGTGGCAGGTCTGCAATCTTCCATGTCTGTCTCTGACAGAAGATCTACAACGTACTTCCTTTGGTCATCACAAGATCCCGCTGGTTCCTGGCAAATTCTAGTCCAAGGAAGTAACGTAATTGTCCAAGATCCGTGGTCACAAATTATTGCTGACCTAGGAAGTCATTGGCACCCTAAATGCCATGCTCATCATCCCCTGTAACAATAATGTCATCAACATAAACAAGAATAATTGCCGTACCTCTCCGGGTCCTCTGTGCGAACAAGAAGTGATCAGCAGTTGATCTCACAAACCCCTGCCGCTCTATCAAGCCCGAGAGCTTCTGGAATCATGCTCTTGGACTCTGTTTAAGGCCATAGATAGCCTTATATAGCCTACAAACCTTCTGACACTCCCCCTCAGCGACAAACCCAGGTGGTTGCTGCATGTAGACCTCTTCATGTAGATCACCATAGAGGAAAGCATTCTTCACATCAAGCTGATAAAGGGGCCAATCTCGTGTCACAGCAACAGAAAGTAGAATACGTAGAGTAGAATGTCTTACAACAAGAAGAGAAAGTATTACAACAGGAGAAAAAGTATCATAATAGTCCACCCCATATGTCTGGGTGAACTCTCATGCGAAAAGTCTCATCTTATAACGATCCACGTTGCCATCCTCACGGTGTTTCACAGTGAACACCATTTGCATCCCACAACAGATGCATCAACAGGAGCAGAAGCAATGCTCCACGTACCACGTGATTGTAGCGCAGCCATCTCCTCTTCCATGGCTAATCTCCATTGACTATCCTTGAGAGCCTCCTAATATGTCTGTGGTATCTGCACGACTGATAGTGCCATAGTAAACCTCTTGAAATCCTCTGACAACTTACTCAAAGAAACCTGAGCTGCAAGAGGGTAAGTAGTACACGTCTACTTCGGCTTTCACAAAGCAATCGGCACGCCAAGATCATCTGTGAAGTCTGGAGCCTGTAGGTTTTCCTCTAAAGAGAGCACTTGCTCATCCTATCTAGAATCTTGCTACACAGACAACTCAGTAGTGTCATCAGGTGAAACAATAGGCTCATTACATACCTGAAGCGTGTTGGATGATGGGCAAGGCCTGTGAGCAGGGGGGACAGAGCGAGACCTACGAGTAAAAACACATGGCAAAAACTGAACCAAAGGAGGAGGGGGTGAAGGTGGAGTTGGTGGAAGAACGGGAGTAGATGAAGGTGAAGGACCGACTGTAGGAGGTAGCAGCATCTATATCTCATCATCAGAGTCAGATGGAACAAGTTCGTCACCTGTAGGAGAAAATACATGACAGACTTAGAGAAAGTAATGTTAGCACTAACAAAGTACTTCCACCTTAGCGGATCAAAGCAGCAATACCCCTTTTGGGTACGAGAGTAACCGACAAACACCCACTTGACAGCTCTAAGAGAGAGCTTATCATGTCCTGGAGAAACATCAAGAACAAAGTCAACAGACCCGAACACACAAGGTGTAAGGGAAAAAAAGATCCTTCTCGGAAAACGCAATCGAGAAAGGAATATTTTCTCCTAACACAGACGAGGGCATACGGTTCACCAAATAGCAATCAGTAAGGACAACATCACCCCAGTAAGTAAGACGAGCACGACTCTGTATCAACAAGGTTCTGGTCACATCAAGTAAGTGACGGTGTTTACGCTCTGCAACACCGTTCTGCTGTGAAGTATAGGCACATGAGGTCTGGTGGACAATGTCATGAGATCTAAGGAACTCAGAATGCTATAAGGTGCAGAATTTCAAGGCATTATCAGAATGAAGATATTTGACAATGGTAGAAAAAATATTCTTTATCTCATTAATAAAATATTTGATGACAGATTTAGCCTCAAACTTATTCTTCAATAAAAATACCCACGAAAGTCTAGAAAAATCAAAGACTACTACAAGATAAAAATGATGTCCCTGGTGATCAGGAACACGTCTAGGACCCTAAATGTCTAAATGTAAGAGCTCAAATAACTAAGAGCTGCTCTGACTCTGACGGAATGGAAAAGAAGAACGATGATGCTTCCCAAGCTGACATGCCTCACACTGAAAAGAGGATCTCGTAGAAATCTGAGGAAAGACATGACATAGTTTCTGCAGAGGAAGATGACCAAACCTAAGGTGCCACAGATATGGATTATGGAGAGACCGGTCTGCTAGGTATAGTAGAAACACTAGCATGAGGAGGTTGGATCAGTCTGTAGAGACCCCGCTGCTCATGACCACATCCAATCATCCTGTCCATGAGTGTCCTGAAACACAAGAGACGAAAAGTTAAAGATGGCACGGCAATGCAGATCCTTAGTGATCTGACTAATAGAAAGTAAATTCATCTGAAAGGCAGGTGTATATAAAACATTCTTAAGACTCCTGAAAGGTGTCAAATCCACCTCCCCATGTCCTGTAACGGGTAAGTGGTCGCCATTAGCAATGACAACCCATCTGCCAGGTGGTATAGTCCTGTAGGACCTCAATTGTGCTCTGTCTCCGTATAAGTGGTGAGAAGCATCAGAATCCACAATCCACTCTTTTATGTCTGCATCCGTACTACCAATAAAAGCATAGGTGAAACTCGAGGAGCTCGAAGAGGCTCTGGTTGCTGTTGCAGTATCTGCAGTGGTGGTGTCAGCAGCAGGAGTCATGATCTCCCGAATATGAGAGACAATATCATCCAAGCGAGAATCGACCTGGGGAGCTGAAGTCTCTGAACACAAAATCTGCTCTGCTACTCGACCAGAAACAGGATATCCATGCTTCTAATAGCATGTATCCTCTGCATGTCTAGGCTTGCGACAGTAGGTGCAAGGACCACATTAGCGTCCACCACCCCTTCCGTGAGGGGTGCGCTTTCTGGACTGGAACGCGCCCCCTCGACCACAAGAAGCTGCCATCGTTGAAGAGTGCGAAGACGTGGTTGTCAAAGGGATGATGATCCAGCAGAGACGGTTATAGGCTTCCTCTATGGAGGGTATGGTAGCTTCAGTAAGAAGGTGAGTACGCGTAGCATCATATTCTATATCAAGTCAAATCATGAAGAGTCCAACTATCATGGAGTTCCTATACGTCTTTTGTTGCTAAGTAGATGTCATAATGGGCATGTAGCTATGAAGCTTTTCGAACATGCCACGAAGCGAAGAGTGGTAAACATGCAAAGAGCAGTCATTCTGCTTTGTAGTGTAGATATCAAACTATAGCTAAAGGATCTTGGCCTCATTCTTCGCTTGAGCATAGATAGATGCCAATGTGTCCCACATTGCCTTAGCAGTGGGTCGAGTTAGAATATCATTGGCTATTTCAGTAGTGAGAGTCCTACACAGCCAAACACGCACATACGCATCATCTTACTTTCAAGAAACAATTGCCCCAGTCTTTATGTTGGCTCTGGATCTGACAAGATGTGTTCCTTGTTGTTGCACTACATGAGGGTGAGAAACTGCATGGACCACAACTCGTAGTTGATCCCATCCATCTTAGAGATGGGCGTCGGGTCCTTGAAGGCTCCGGACGAGAAGATGTCACCCTTGTTCTCTGACATGATGATAAGACGGCCAAATAACGGAACTCAACTGGGAAGTTAGACCGATATAATTGAGTCTACAAGATCATACGAAGGATTGGTTGTACGTGTAGACTTATACAACCATCCTTACCAATACTCGTCTATATCAAGTCAAATCATGAAGAGTCCAACTATCATGGAGTTCCTATACGTCTTTTGTTGCTAAGTAGATGTCATAATGGGCATGTAGTTATGAAGCTTTTCGAACATGCCACGAAGCGAAGAGTGGTAAACATGCAAAGAGCAGTCATTCTGCTTTGTACTGTAGATATCAAACTATAGCTAAAGGATCTTGGCCTCATTCTTCGCTTGAGCATAGATAGATGCCAATGTGTCCCACATTGCCTTAGCAGTGGGTCGAGTTAGAATATCATTGGCTATTTCAGTAGTGAGAGTCCTGCACAGCCAAACACGCGCATACGCATCATCTTACTTTCAAGAAACAATTGCCCCAGTCTTTATGTTGGCTCTGGATCTGACAAGATGTGTTCCTTGTTGTTGCACTACAATGAGGGTGAGAAACTGCATGGACCATAACTCGTAGTTGATCCCATCCATCTTAGAGATGGGCGTCGGGTCCTTGAAGGCTCCGGACGAGAAGATGTCACCCTTGTTCTCTGACATGATGATAAGACGGCCAAATAACGGAACTCAACTGGGAAGTTAGACTGATATAATTGAGTCTACAAGATCATACGAAGGATTGATTGTACGTGTAGACTTATACAACCATCCTTACCGATACTCGTCTATATCAAGTCAAATCATGAAGAGTCCAACTATCATGGAGATCCTATACGTCTTTTGTTGCTAAGTAGATGTCATAATGGGCATGTAGCTATGAAGCTTTTCGAACATGCCACGAACTAGCGAAGAGTGGTAAGCATGCAAAGAGCAGTCATTCTGCTTTGTAGTGTAGATATCAAACTATAGCTAAAGGATCTTGGCCTCATTCTTCGCTTGAGCATAGATAGATGCCAATGTGTCCCACATTGCCTTAGCAGTGGGTCGATAGAATATCATTGGCTATTTCAGTAGTGAGAGTCCTACACAGCCAAACACGCGCATACGCATCATCTTACTTTCAAGAAACAATTGCCCCAGTCTTTATGTTGGCTCTGGATCTGACAAGATGTGTTCCTTGTTGTTGCACTACATGAGGGTGAGAAACTGCATGGACCACAACTCGTAGTTGATCCCATCCATCTTAGAGATGGGCGTCGGGTCCTTGAAGGCTCCGGACGAGAAGATGTCACCCTTGTTCTCTGACATGATGATAAGACGGCCAAATAACGGAACTCAACTGGGAAGTTAGACCGATATAATTGAGTCTACAAGATCATACAAAGGATTGGTTGTACGTGTAGACTTATACAACCATCCTTACCGATACTCGTTCCTTGATAGGGCAGGAAAGCGTGAATCATAGGTCTGAACTCATGCTTTCCAGTCAGAATCGGAGGCCCTTGGGGCTGAGGCGAAGTCTTGGTGCGTGTGGGAGGCTGCTAGTGCGCGCACATGGCTAGAGACGGCGCAGGTGTCGTTCGAGGCAGTGCAGGTGGCCTCTAGAGGCTGCTAGAGCGGTGCTAAGGGCCGCTGGAGTGGTAGGGCCGGTGGTGCAGCACTGTGGGATCGCTAGAGGACCGCCAAGACCGCTAGGGCACACGAGGGGTTCTGCCAAGGTTGTTGGGGCGATGCGGGGGGGGGGGGGGGAGGTCATGTGGAAGGAAACGAATCAATTGCATTATGAGAGGCCCTAGAGTTCTCTTATATAGGGAGGAACCTATTGGGCAAATTATAGGAAGAAGAAAAAAGAAATAGAAAATGAGAAAACAATAATAAAGACAACTAATATCTCAACAGGTTGGAAGGTACCATTACACGTTTAGATTTTCATTCGGCTGCTGCAAAGGAAGCGTCTTATGATGAGGGATAGAAGAACACCCTTCTTTTCTGGGTGTAACGACACGTGATTGCATTGCACATCGACAGAGGAGAGTGCATAACATTTATTCTTCGACTGCCCCATTGTTAAGGAGGTGGGATTGAGGCGAGCATGGAGAGGGTTGTGGCGGTGGATTAGTGTGATTTCTAGGATTCTATGGATGGGAGTAAGGATGGTTTGACCACAGTATGGATGGTTGGTATCCTTTGATCTTTTTTTAGGCCAAAAAAGGGGGAGACACTCATAGGTGTTCACCCCAGTGTTTTGTTAATAATTATAATAAAAAAGAGGAAATAGCATTCAGAGGTTATATGATTATCAAAGGAGAAAACCCCACCTACAGCCAAGACTCCAGAACCCAGGACACCTGACAGGAGACATTTTCATTGTAAAATCTTTGTCCGGTGAAAATCAGCGCATTCCTGGCCAGCCAAATCACCCACACTACTGCAATTGGGAGAAGTAGCTCCCTACGTGAGCGGCCCTTAGCCGCCACTAGACACCCACAGAAGGAAGCAACGTTATCCGTATTTACCCACTCCAACCCTGCATTGGCCCAAATTGGCCCCGTAATGTTACATCTGAAGAAGAGGTGCCCCGCGGATTCTATATCCATGTCACAGAGGAGGCATCTGTCGGACACCGATCCCAGAAGCCTCGAGCATCTATCCCGCGTCATGAGTCGCTCTCTCCGAAACAACTACATGAAGAAGCCAATTCTCTCAGGAAGCCCAAGTCCCCAAATGAATCCGCAATCCCTTGCCATCACCGGCGATAAAGAAGGTGGCAGTCGGCATATTGTAGCATACGCCTTTCGCACCGAGAAACACCCCTTGCGCCAGGCCCAATGGTCCCGTCCCTCTGAAGGGCCCGATATGTCCCGCAACGATTCCAACATGCAAAAAACTCCTCCAACCGGTGATCAGAGAAGTTGGATCTAAAGAGAGGCATCCACATGCCATTCGACCAGCATTCATCCGCAGATATCTTGATCTTTGTGGCTTGTTCGGAATGGTTCTGTCTTCTAAGGGGAGAACATGTATATAGAAAATGTAATTGAGCATGCAGAGATTACATACATGTTGGTCCTTGTAAAATTTTAATTATTCTCAATACATAGATTTTACAGGTTAGCATTTCTCAATGTCATGCCCTCTTTTTCCTCAAAAAGAATATTACAAATTACCGTTATTGTGGGATGATGCAATATATCATTAGATATCTCCGTTGTGAGAGTACTAGATTGTCATACGCAAAACCGTGATCATGCATTGTCTTGTTTCCATGAAGTGTCGGCACTGGTCTTGTATATCAACTCGATTTCTATCAAGATGTACTCTTTACCGTGGCTTTCCATGATGCCCATGAAGGTACACCATAGTTCGTCCCATCAAACATGATGATTAGACAAAGGCCTTTAATGATTCAGAGGATGAAAAAACATCAACCTTGCTTTAGTCATGAGGAAGGAGATATGGGCAAGATTGGGAGATAAATACACAATCATATAGGGAACATGTTGTATGTGCAAACCTAAATAACAACATTTTCCATCAACCTTGTCAGTGCTATAAACCAGACAGATTCATATGATCGAATCTGATCCAAACATACCCTAAAATTGGTGCATGAAAGATGAGGAAATGTATAGGGCGAGGTGCGAGAGACGTGTGGTGCACAAGAGGTGCTCAGGATCGATAGTAGGGTTAGCATATCAAACGAAAACCACAGCTTTGGTCTCTGATACCATGTGGAAAGGAATAAGTGAACCATTGATTGAGTCCTCCGGGCTCCTTTATACAAAGGAGAAACCCTAGAGGGTAATACACAAGAAAGAAAACCATAGAAAAAGGAAATAAAATACAGAGAGAAATATATCCTATAACTGATACCAAAAAGATATGGTAAAAAAAGACACTTTTTACAACATAGAAATATCTGTAAGGAGAGTCTTGGCTACAATTGGGATCCATCTTCAGCTTATCTGTTTGCATTTGTTTTGAGCATCTAATTTTGCAACAACCAAGAGAGGGCCATTACTTAAAGACTTTCAACGGACCAATAAGCAGAAGGATAGCGGTAGACCAATTGGGGTTATAACACCTAGGTAAGATTAAGATGGAAACCAAAAGATGATTTCACGGGCTTTCCATGCAACCCATGCCATGATATGCTCCTTTATAGACCTGATCACGGCCACGGGACTGAAAAAAATAAATTTCGTAATTCATAAAATCATGGGAGGCCGTATCCCGATATATCGGCGATATATCGGTATCGACAGGTCACCGATATATCGCCGATATGTCCGATATCGGGTATCGACACGCAAAAAAGGCGAGCTGAATCCCGATGTCGGCGATATGGCGTCGATATATCGCCGATATATCGGCGATATATCGGTATCGACATGGTACCGATATCGATATCGATATCGATATGTCCTTCCATGCATAAAAATACTCATGTGGGATTGAATAAAACAATGTTTGTAATTCATAGAATACTCCTGCTTGTGGCATTTGAACTCTAAGAAGTCAGCTCCACATACTTGTTAAGCCAAGGTTCCAATCAGTTCGTTAACATAATCCTCAAGTTTGCAGTTTGTAGGTGCTTACTATTTTGATGATTATGCGTACCCACAAATAACAAAATCGCTCTTTGCTTCTTTGCTATTGAAAAAGCATTTCCAGATTACACTGAACTTTACTCAATACTCATCCATAGCAATGTGCTAATGCCAAATGTAGTGAGCAATAGATTTTCATGCAGCAATTTTTACACAAGATGTTAACAATCATTGCTAGGCAAAATAACACTGAACTAAACAGGGTAGATTACATTAGTAGGCATTAACAGTTGGCACTTCCACCATCACCAACAAGATAACATAGGCAAAAGAAACCAAGAAGTAGCAATTCGATGACAAACTTACCAAAGAGCACTCAGGCTTTACTTGCCAAAGAGCAAGCTCATGACCCTCCTGAACACTGCCCCCCTCCTCCCAAGATGCTCCCTCACTGCCTTCTCGTCCGGCACGAACCCCTTCCCCCTCATCTCCCCCAGCAGCTCCCTACCCTCGTCCTCCTTCCCTTCCCTCACGCACGCCTCGAAAACCGCAGTGTATGTTGCCACATCCGGCTGCGAACCCTTCGCCATCATCTCCAACACATACTTCCTCGCCTCCCGCACCTTCCCATCTCTTGCAAGACCCCTAACGAGCACCGAGTAGGTGTACGCATTAGGGGAGACGCCGGAGGCGAGCATCCGATCGTACGTCCGCAGCAGCTCCTTCGAGTGGCCGCCCGCGTCGGCGTAGGCCTCCAAGACGGCGGTTGTGGGCGACAACATCGGGCATGGAAGCCTTGTCCTTGATGTGGGAGAAGAGCTCGAGGGCCTCGTGGGTGAGACCCATCTTGGACAATCCGTCGAACATCTTGACGGCGTAGTTGGTGAGGCCGTCGGTGCGCATCTTGTGGAAGACCTCTTGGAGGTTCCTGGGATCCTTAGCTCGTCGATGTAGGGCTCTTGTTGAAAGGGTTGTAGGGGGGCGGTAGAGGGCGTTTGACGGTGGCGGGGGCCTCGCGGGGCTTTCTATCGTCGTCGTCTTCGTCGGACCATTCGAAGGAGGCGGTTGTGTTGGTGAAGCTGGAAGAGGGTGGCGGTGGTGGTTGTGCGGAGGAGGACAAGTGGCGGAGGCTGGAGGGCGGGGGAGAGAAGCAGAGTGGGCGGTGGTGACGGCGGGAGAGATAGCGAAGGGGACGGAAGGCGGCGGAGAGAAGGCGAGAGGCGGCGGGGCTGGTCCCCATCAAAAGAACTGCTGCAAGCACTTGGGCGGCTAAGAAGCAAGCACACGAGCTTATGTTTAAAACGACATGGTGAACTTAAGAGGTCAATGCACCTCCACCTGAGGATATACTTAGCTGAAAGACCAATGATGTGCATTAAGGTCCGATCTAAAGGACCAAGAGAAGCATTCCCTATCTACAAAAATAGACCACGATAGACTTCCAACGGAAGCTGGTTAACAATGTTGTAGAGGTCAAGGCCAAAGAAATAGAAGGAATGTCAACCCTCATCCTCGAAGTCCTATCATCTCCTTTTACTATACACATGATTGTTGCGAGTCACGGAAGCACATACAAACACGGTCAATCAAGTAATCATGAAGACACGTGGATTTACAAGATTCACATGTAACTAGGCTACGTTCTGGGACAACAACAATCAGTATTCCCTATGTAGAGGAAAGAAGAGAGTACAGAGGATATAGAGAGCCCTAACCCTGGAAAGCTTGCACACTATGATAGTATCTTGATTTCATACTAATTGTATCATTATTTTGATGATAACAAATTTTTGTGAGTACAGATAGTTCTGTAGATTTCATGGCAAGTTCACTCCAAGTTTAGAGTACAAAAGTTGTGCGCAAGCTGAAAGTTGTAGATAGAGCAAAGAAGAAAAAAGAAGACTTTTATAATGAGCATATGTAAAGAGTCTCGAATATATATATATATATAGGGAATTTATCCAGAGAGCACTGTGCCCATTTGAGTCGAAATGAGCCCGTGCTTTCATCCTTCGGATCATGATCTAATGATCCTATTTTAATCTCATCCATTCCCTTTTTTTAGCGTCAATCCCTTACCATAATAAACTCCTTCCGCATTCTCCTCGTGACTGATTTCCTTTTCTGATTCGCAATTAAGTCTATCCGACGTTGCATTTTATTTATTTTCGAAATTTCCAAAATCATCTATGGCTTGCTCTTGCTGCGAAATCTCAAGATCCTCCAGCGACGAAAGAAGATCATCTTCAAGTCCGCTATTTGTAAGTTTTTTCGTTGTTTATTAGACATTTAGTTATTGTTCTTGTAGAATTCGATCGTTTATTTTGTAGTTCTCATTTCAGTTTCAAATGCAATGGATCATCTGTGAATGGAAACTGATCAGGATTCCAAAGAAGCAATGATGAACGATGCTTCGTGGATGGATGTGAATCGTGAAAAGATCGTATCAAAAGGAGCAAAGATGGATGTCTTACAATTGGATTTGGATAGCGAAATCATTATTTCAAAAAAGTATACCAAGTTACTGATGACATTTGCATATGTTACTGATAATATATCATGTATTACTTTTCTATTTTATCATTCTTACTGATTAAAATCCATTCATAGTTACTTATGTATCTTAAGAAAATACAAGTTCTTTCTATCAAATACAAGTTAAGTAATTTATACGTAGCCATCAGTAACACTTGACGTACTGCAAGTAACTAAATAGACTGCATCAGTAATTTATACGTAGCTATCAGTAACACTTGATGTACTGCAAGTAACTAAATAGACTATATCAGTAATTTATACGTAGCGATCAGTAACACTTGACGTATTGCTAGTAACTAAATAGACTACATCAGTAATTTATACGTAGCTATCAGTAACACTTGACGTATTGCAAGTAACTAAATAGACTACATCAGTAAAGAAGGCAAGATTCGATTGTAATTTAAAACAGAGAATATGATAAGTAAGATATAAAGAAGCATCAGTAACCTGTAACAAATTGTAGGTAAAAGAAGACGATAGAATCAGTAAGTTGGAATAGTTATAAAAAAAACCACATGACCAGTAACTTATGTATTGCTATCAGTAACATTCGATGCATTATAAGTAATTAAAAAGGTTATATAAGTAAATAAGAGGTGCATCAGTAACACTCAAAGTATTAAGTAACTATGACATTTGTAACAATCAAAATGAGTACAGTAAAATGGATCATTGTAATCGGTACTTCTTGTATGGACATTACTAATTTACATACTTAATTACTGATCTCACAACAATATGATAAGTAAGATATAAAGAAGCATAAGTAACCTGTAACAAATTGTAGGTAAAAGAAGACGATAGAATCAGTAAGTTGGAATAGTTATAAAAAAACCACGTGACCAGTAACTTATGTATTGCTATCAGTAACATTCGATGCATTATAAGTAATTTAAAAGGTTATATAAGTACATAAGAGGTGCATCAGTAACACTCAAAGTATTAAGTAACTATGACATTAGTAACAATCAAAATGAGTACAGTAAATGGATTATTGTAATCAGTACTTCTTGTATGGACATTACTAATTTACATACTTAATTACTGATCTCACAACAATAATTACTTGAGAACTGAATATGTATTACTTGAGTAACATGAATGAATTACTGATCTCAGTACAATGTAATATTACATCTGTAAATTACTGACAACTGTTACAATATTACTGATCTCGCAACACATAATTACTTATGTACAATATATACATTATTGATCAAATGTACATTGACTATTTATTCGAAACGAAATTAAGGATTTGAATTTATCTTTCCAAAACCGTCTTCCTTTTTTTAAGGACTCGGTATAATTGGAAATACAAAAGGATCAAACATATTAATATCCTTCCAAAACCGTGTCCTTCGAAATAGGCAACCTCCCAAATGGAAATACGCGTGACGAGCCGACATGTGGTGCTCAAAAAACCCCAAATGGGCACTGTGCTCTCTGGATATGCCCCCTATATATATATATATATATATATATATATGTATGTATGTATGTATGTATATATATGTATGTATATATATAGGAAATTTATCCAATGCGCACAAGGCCCATTTGAGTTTCGGTGAGCCCCTCTTTTCAGCCCTTTGATCTTAATCCAACCATCATTGTTTTACACGTGTATTGCCTTTTTTAAGGAGATATTTTCAATCCCTAAATAGTAGGAACCGTAATCATAATGGGAAGAAAACTAAATTGGAAATTATAAGGAAGTCTAAAAATAGCACGCACTTAAAGAAACATATTGTATTTGCAACGACAAGGGAAGGGATTGATCTGGCGATTTACAGCGTGAGGAGATTGATCTTGTAAACTGAGACGATCGATTTGTCCAATGTAAGGTTTCGTTTTTGAAGATTAAACGTTTATTTCACGTTATTGGTAGAATCTCATCGTTTTTCGAGTTTTTGATTTCAGTTTTTAACGTGGTGGATTATTTGCGATTGTATTTGAATCATGATATCTTAGAAGCAATGGTGAATGTTGATTCTTGGTTGGAATTGGATCGTCAGAATATCATATGAGAAGGAGATTTGGATCATGAAAACACTACTTCAGAAGGATCATGTTCAATTTATTTACTTTTGAATCACGAAAAATTACTTATATCACATTATGTTACCGAGTCAGATTATTAAAAAATAATATTAAATTACTTAGTATTTGTCAAAGTTACTGACAATATGGCATGAATTACTTTTCTATATATTATTCTTACTGATTCATTTTTATTCACTAGCTACTTATGTATCTTAAGAAAATACTGTGTATTACTTGTTAGTTTGCCATTCTTACTAAATCTTTTATACTGAATTACTAATGTATTTACTTAATTTACTTATAAGATATTTTATATTACTATCGCCAACACAATTGTTACTTTTCATGCATTCTTTTAAAAATATACTGAGTTACTAATGTATTTACATTGTTTACTGAGATGATATTTTAATTTTATTACTGCCTTCATAATTGTTACTGCTCCCTCTTTAGTTCTTACAATTTCCAACTACTAGTTTACTAATTCATTTTTATTTCAGGTATATCAGATGCCTGAATACCTCTGATGTTTTACAACTCGCAACATCATTCGTGGATGAAAAAAATAAAAAATGAAACATTGGATCATGAGAGCAGCATATCAGAAGAAACGACGAGGAAAGACATGCAATTGGATTTGAATCAGGAGACATATGTGTATTTTTACTGAGACACACGTGAAAGTTACTGAGACAAACGTGAAAGTTACTGAGACAAACGTAAAAGTTATTTACATATTTATTTATACCAAGTTACTGATGTCATTTGCCTATGTTACAGGCATTTTGTTAAGTGTTACTTGTCCTTCTATCATTCTTACTGAATCAATTATATTTAGAGTGTTGTCTTCAAATCAGATTCCATAAGAATGATATAAAATCAAGTAACAACAAACAAAGAAATGTAATCAGTAATACATATACAATAGTCCAGTAAATGGTTGTTGCGAGATTAGTAATACCCAAACAATGGTCAGTAATTTACATTCATTTTATTATATTGTTCAAAATTCAGTAATATATACACACTAGGCAAGTAAGTAGTTGTTATGACATTAGTAAAACCATAACAACTGATCGGTAATTTTCATATGCATTATAAGTAATTTAAAAGATTATACAAGTAAATAAGAGGTGCGTCAGTAACACTGCATTTAGTAACTATAACATTAGTAACAATCATAATGAGTTCAGTAAAATGGATATATGTAATCAGTAATCATTGTATGGACATTAGTAGTTTACATACTTAATTACTGATCTCAAAACATTAATTACTTGATAACTGAATATGTATTACTTGAGTAATATGAATGAATTATTGATCTCTTTACAATGTAATATTACAGATGTAAAATACTGACAACTGTTTCAGTATTACTGATCTCGCAACACATAATTACTTGAGTATAATATACACATTACTGATCAAATAGACAATGATTATTTCTTCGGTATGAAATTAATGATTTGCATTTATCTTTCCAAAATCGTCTTCCTTTTTTTAAGGACTCGATATAACTGGAAATATAAAAGGCTCAAACTAATTAATATCCTGCTAAAATCGTGCTCCTTCGAAATAGGCAACATTCAAATGGAAATACACGTGGCGAGCCCATGTTTGGTGCTCACCACAACTCAAATGGGCACAGGGCTCACTGGATAAGCCCTATATATATATGTATATATATATGTATATATATATATATGTATATATATATATGTATATATATATATGGGTCATATGTGGCTGCCCCCTAGGGGCAGCCAACATGGCTGCCCCCGCCTTATTTGGGCAAAATTTTTTATTTTTTTTTTGAAAAATAACACCATTTACATTCATCCCTATATCCCTCCTATATACCATTCGAATTTCGTCAGAAACAGAGACTCCTACGGCCTCCATCCGGACAGTAATTTTTTTAACGGTAACCGGATTTTTTTAAATCGATACCATCGAGATGGAGGCCTTAGGAGTCTCTGTTTCTGACGAAATTCGAATGGCATGTAGGAGGGATATATGGATGAATATACATGGTTTTATTTTTCAAAAAAAATAAAAAAAAAGCCGAAAAATGGGGCGGGGGCAGCCATGTTGGCTGCCCCCAGGGGGCAGCCCCATTTTTTCCTATATATATATATATAGAGGGTCATATGTGGCTGCCCCCGCCTTATTTGGGCAAATTTTTTTATTTTTTTTGAAAAATAACACCATTTACATTCATCCCTATATCCCTCCTATATACCATTCGAATTTCGTCAGAAACAGAGACTCCTACGGCCTCCATCCGGACAGTAATTTTTTAACGGTAACAGGATTTTTTTAAATCGATACCATCGAGATGGAGGCCGTAGGAGTCTCTGTTTCTGACGAAATTCGAATGGCATGTAGGAGGGATATATGGATGAATATACATGATTTTATTTTTCAAAAAAATAAAAAAAAAACGCCGAAAAACGGGGCGGGGGCAGCCATGTTGGCTGCCCCCAGGGGCAGCCCCATTTTTTCCATATATATATATATATATATATATATATATATATATATGCATGTGTATTATGTAGGCATATTAAGTCGAAGCTTTATTGATCGATCAACCTTCCTAATTTGATTGATCAATAGCTTCTAATCGGTCACTCTATTTGACTTGATCGACCATCATTGATTGATCAACCCACTTGTTATGATCAATCACCCTTGATTAATCATTTGTCTTTTATGATTGGTCACAATCTAAATGAAAACCTCCAATCGATCACCCTATTCGACTTGATCGACCACCACTAATTGATCAACCCACTTGACTTGATTGATCACCCTTGATTGACCAGCTGTCGTTTTATGATTGATCATAATTTGAATGAAAACCTCCATTGGTTATATTATAATCGATCACCTTCCTTGTATGATTGATCATGTTATTAAATCTTGATGATTTCTTTCCGGATTATTTTTAACAACTATATTTTTGAGACCTCATCCCCCACCACTATAAATACAACCCTATACCCCCTTGTTGAGGACATACATTCCAAGACAAAAGCTCCTCTCCCTCTTTCAAATCTCTATTCAAGGTCGTCTCCCTTGCTCTCTACTTAAAGATCACATCTTGAAACCTAGTCGTTTATACACTCATTTTGTAATGCGGTTATTTATTACAGTGTGTGTTTCATTAGTCCCATTATTCGTATTGCATATTTATATTTGAGTCTTTATTTGTTATAATATTTACTTTACTACTATACTATAACACTTGTTGTTTTATCCAAGGTGTTGATGAATTGATAAATGCATAGACTAATTTCTATCAGTTGCAGCACGAGCACTTAGCGTATCATGTAGACGGGAAGAATCTCAGTAAAGAGATTCTCAGCTTGAATTTTTTAAACTTGGGAAGCCGAGGGTCGAACACAAGGATACAAGCAATTAGGTGAATAAATTTATGTGTCAAATTTTTAATATAGCAATCTATAGGATGATCATAGCGAATGGATGCACAAAATACAAAAGAGATAAATTTGTAACACATTTTTTATGCAACTAATTTACATGAAGATACTGATGCACAAACATCACAATTATGACAATCACAATGGTTAAAGACAATACAGAAAAAAAACTTGAATTAATCATAGAAATTCCCTGAATTAATTTAGTGATAATTAAAGCAAGAGTCAAGGCAAAGATGATCAAAATCTCAAAAGCTTGCAAGATTATTTTATTCTTTAATCACACTTTGATACTTAATTTATTAGTAAATCACTTAAAGACTTAATGATATTGATAAAATTAACTAGAATAGAGTTACTAAGATTAACTGTGCACATCGAGATCAAATTGTCACACAAGGTCCTTTTCCAATTCCATTTATAAGTAAATTAAAGCACCTTGGATGGAGCGCATGAATTTCTTGGAATGTATACCGACCAAAAAAGGGGATGAAGGGATAAGAATAGGAATTATAGTACCATTGGAGGGAATAGGTCAAGCTTGAATTTTTTACCAAAAATCATAATAAATTAAGCCAAGAGATAGAGCATCAAGTCAGCTTTCAAATGAGACCAAAATGACTTCATTTGGATTTATATGTAAAAAGATATTCAATGTTTAATCCAATGACATTTTTTCAATAAAAATAACAAGCTTTTATGAAAAATAAAGACAAAATTGGACTAAATTATAATTAAAATAAGATGCATGGACTAAAATGTAATTTACACAAAAGCAGAAGGGATTATTTACGAATAAGGGAAAGCAAAGGGTTGACACTGTAATTTTTCACGTCACGTGCATGCTATACATGACCGTCTAGGCTCGGTCTACATGGCCGCCTCTCATGATTCATAGAGGCTCAGATGGAGCCTCGACACACAAGCCTTTAGGGATGAACTGTTGCTTCGGACTTACTATGTGGCCTTCCAGTGATCATTGGATCTCGTCCAATATGGGAGATCCAACAATATCTGCTTCTCATGAGATCTTCTCCTCCTTAACAGGTGGCGAGGCTAGAATTGGTCTCCGGCGAGGATGCTTCTCCTCCGCCTTGCTTCTCTGCTTCCATGTAAGTTCGGATGACCTCCCTAAAGTTGTTGCGAAGTCGGAGATGGTTTAAGGAAGGAAAGGGATACCTTGTATCAACTTGTCGGTGAAGTACTGCCAAAGAAGAAAATGGAGACCGGAGCTCGGTCGCAATCTTCGATCAATAAAACCCAGTGACCTACTGCATTAGTGCAAAGAAAAACCAAAGACAATGTGATCGATTTGAATGAGTGGCGTGATGAAATTGGGGGGAATGGTGGACATGAACCCCAGATGATCCTTCTTCGTGAAGAAGAAGGATATGGATCGAAATGGTATGATGAATGCATATGCGAGAAGACCTAACAGGATAGCATGCGTGGATTCTGGATTAGAGGCGATGATGGATATGGTTTCCCTTTGATTGATCGATGAAAGATTGATTGCGGAATAAAAGGAAAACAATGGAAGGAAGAAAATATAGTGAACTTACCCGAGAATCTTCAGAGGAAAGAAGAAGAAAGTCAGGTTGAATCTTGGCTGATAAGAAGACCTTCAGCTTCTTGGATCTTCGCTTAACAAGCTTGGCGAATCATGAAGCTCAAGCAAGCCTCAATGGAAGCTGCAACATGTCATATGCAACGTGGATCTCACCGACGATCGTTATCCGTCTTCACTCTTCTTCTCAATCAATCTCTGTCACAAAAGGACAGATGGAGGCTAGGAGACGACACATCAAGTGGCATATATGGTTTGTTAGCCATGTGAGCTCGAGGTGAACCATTCTTACAATGAATGTTATTGTAATAAATGATTTATCAATAAAAGTTATTGATTGTTTCACTCCCTTTCTGAGATTAGATGAGTGAATGCACTATAAGGTTCCTCTATACAATTAGGGTTATGTATCGTGGCCATCTTGATAATCACACAACTGTTGATTCATTAATTGAATCATAGAGGATGGTGCTTGGATGAATATCTAAGGAGTTAGATAGAGGACTCATCAAGCACCGTCAAATGATTATTAAGAGATGATCTTAAGCCTGAGTAGGAGATGGCAATCCTTTCTCATTAAGGCTGATATCTGACCGACCTCTTGATGCAGGTCCTCTGCATGGGAAAATTGATTCAATGGTGCCAGATTAGTTAGGTCAAAGGGTTTGCTTAACGAGATCAAGATAACCTAAGTCCTATATTGAATACTGTCACAATATAGGCACACATCCTCTGACCAGAGACAGATGCGTTACTATATGTTTGAGTGTATACATTTGGCAAACCAATAGGTTGATGAACTAACCAAGGCCTATGCACCGGCGAACTGGTGTGCATGTAAGGGCATATAAGTAATACGATCTTTCAAAGGGATCATACAGGTTTACTTGTGAACCGAAAGACATGAGCTCACTCATGAGGTATTGGGACCAATCAAATTCCATGAATGGTCATCGTGCTTTGGAAGCATGACAAGAATTTGAAGGTATGATATATGCTTTGGGGAAAAGCATATGATTGATACCGATTCCCAATGACCTAGATTGAGAAACTTGATGATTAAACCATAAAGAAGACAGTGAAAAATTGATCTATATCTTTGGGTTTATCGTAAGTATTCAAGTATGCAAGATGTACAGGTGTTAGGAATACCTGAGGGTGATGTGATCATAAACGATTGTTTAACCATGATACTTCCATTCCGAGGGAGTGATGAAACATGTTTGGATTTTAGTGACTCCTCTCAGTAGAGAAGTAATATGATCATGGTCCAAGTGTTAGACATTGATCCGAATGAGATTAAGATGCAATGAGAAGATTAGATTTGTGGTCTGATTTAATGAGGCATCTATGAGAGGTCTGTGAGATCTTGAGATGTGATCTCAACTCCAAGTCACTATACGTGGAACAATACAATCGCCATGTCCTTATCTCCAAGTATCTGCGGAGAAAACTGTGAACCTCCTAGGATCCGGGTACCCGTTTACACTACCTTCGCGGATTTCCATTCACTAGAGATCGCATAATTTATAGAAAAACAGGGAAATTTTTCGCGCGGATAATTTTCCACATGACATTCACATCCAAAATTCATAATCACAAGCTAATATAACAATTGGCACCAGAAACTCATTTCATTAATTTCCATATACTTTACAACATGTACAAGTCTGCTAGTACATACAACATCCCAAAAATTTGACTGAAGAGAAGAAGCATTTTATAATATCAATTGAACTAAAAACTGTAATGAAAACTACATACCGTCTAGTATAAACTCTATCTCCTGGAACCATGTATACCTACTGAGCAACAACCGATCAGCAGGTTGTTTGCCTGCCTAACATGTTAGGAAAGAAGAGGCGTCAGCGGGCGCAGGTACCTCCCAAAATTTATAAAAATAACAGGCATTTATTGTGATCAAAAGATAACAAGTAGAGCGGCATGAGCAACTCAAATTAAATTTTAATTCTACTTGCAATTGAAAAAGGTTTCCAAATTTCTAGCAAGCACCTCTCATGATCAGCCATTATCCCAACATTTCCCACACAAGTATATTTCTATGGTGACTAATTCATCATAAGTATGTATATTTTATTCTCATATTACTCAGAGATCATATTTTTTGGATTTTGATGATGGGAAAATATAAGATGAGAAGATATAATGATTTATTTAATTCTTAAGTCTAGTGGATAGTCTGTGGTCTTGGTTATTGTGAAACCTCACACTATGACTCTAAGACTTGGGGAATATCTTAGGGTTGGGGTGCCTCCGTAGGCATGCGATGTTGTATAATACATCCTAACTAAGTTCCCAACACGTCCACTAGCTTAATGGATTTTCGAATCAGATTGTCGTCTTTTCCATTTACTCAACTTTAATTGTAATCCTTAAAACCTTAAGTGCAACTGTCTCAGATGTAACTCTAGATGATGTGGATATAGAGATGGATAATCTGGATGTAGAATCGCCAAGTCTGTTGGCGAAAGAAAAACTCAAGCGGCGAAGAAGCCAACAAAAGGGCTCTTCCATCTCGCCCTCTAATTGGAAGCGCGGTCCAATAGAGGGATAGGTCTATTCCCAAACTACGCCACTGAGACGAGTGAAAGAGACTTCCCGGAAAAGTCGCTTTAGAAAACAGCCTAACTAGTACGGGCAACCGAGCTCGTATGTAAAACTGAAAATCAAGGATCCCCGCCTGGGTATCCTAAACAGAGGGTCAGCGTAACTGGTCTAAAGTCGGGATCCCAACGAGGCGTTAAAAACACTGCGAGCTCGCGTAAAAACCGAAAAGGGATTGGGATCCTAGACCCACGCACTTGGTGGCCGCTGTCCAAACTGGGCTTCCTATCTCCCGCCCAGTTGAGGGTCACCGCGCCCTCGCACAGTCAGGTGTAAGGTTCACCATGACTGGCATTCTATTCATTGTCATCCCAGATTTACCTCCATACTTATATGAATTCCTCAATCTTTTCTTAATCTCTTATGTTATCTATATAAACAGATCTCGACATCTCGATCAACTATCTTATTGATAGTGATTCCTATAAAGCAGAATATTTCTACAGGATGATTTTAAATAAATACATTTCTTCACGGATTCTTATTAACTATCTAGGTTCATTGATCATATATTTACACTCCCATACCTTATATGATTTGCTTTTCAGATCTAATTGAACAGTCAACCTGATCATTGTGATACGTTGTATTCATATAGTAGGTTAAATTTACAACTAGTGTCTTTAAAATTTACAACTAGTGTCTTAACAACACTTAGAATTTCATCTTTTTTCATCTTAATATTATGAAATTCAGAATCAAAGACTGATCCGGTTCTAGTGTTTAATTTGCACAAAAACCGCAACTATTTAGTTCTTAAAGTAATGGATTTTAGAACTAATACACAGATATGAATGAAGTTTAAATTACACCAAAATCCTCAAATCTTCCACATTCTAAGTTAATTGACATAAAGAGTAAAAAGACGAGTCAATTGTTGCTTATCATTTTTTTGATTCCAGTGAAACAATTAATGTATATACCAAGTGCAACTCATTAATAATTACCCAACATGACCCTCATGGAAATTTATCTCTATATAGCCCTCTTCTCATGGCACTCCATCCCCCACCCACAAAGTCATGTATGGTTATCTGTGTATACACACACACATAAATCTGCATACCTACGTACATATATTTAAGAAACATTTCCCACACGCCTCATAATAGCCTCTATTTCATTCTGCAACTTCCTATTATCTACTGTCAATAATATAAGGAATAAAAATGGGGCTGCCCCGCCTCATTTTTCGCGTTTTTTTTATTTTTTTGAAAAATAAAACCATGTATATTCATCCATATATCCCTCCTACGTGCCATTCGAATTTCGTCAGAAACAGAGACTCCTACGGCCTCCATCTCGATGGTATCGATTTAAAAAAATCCTGTTACCGTTAAAAAAATACTGTCCGGATGGAGGCCGTAGGAGTCTCTGTTTCTTGACGAAATTCGAATGGTATATAAGAGGGATATAGGGATGAATGTCAATGGTGTTATTTTAAAAAAAAAAATAAAAAAAATTTACCCAAATAAGGCGGGGGCAGCCACATATGACCCATAATATAACTATCTTTATATTTATAAAGAATATTACAACCTCATGCTTGATGCAAAGATCGGTTCATCTAAAGCCGTTATAATTCATCTGATTACATTGTAATATCAACATAATGGATGCTTATATATATCTATATAGATAGCAAGAACTTAGCCCTTAATACAATTCCCTCAATTGCAACAATTTGTAAATTTTGTAACTTGGAATGAAGTCCGAATAGAGCAGAAAACAAATCTTCTGCCAAGCCAAATTTTTGAATGTATATTTGTGTTTAAAATCTGAATAGAGCATAACACAGTAGCAGATCTTCTGCTAAAATCAAAATTTTGAATTTAATTTATAATTTGACATTAAAATATGAATAGAGCAGATATAACAGGTCTTTTGTTAAATCAAAATATAGAATTTAAACTTATTATTTAAGATCAAAAATCTGAATAAAGAGAACAATAGCAGACATTAATAAAAATTATATATGTATTTTTCCAAGTCCGAAACAAGAATTTTGATGGTGTCACCACTCATGCATGGTAGCAAAAAGAGGGAATTTAGAGGAATTGTACATATAATCAAGGTGAAATAAGCATGCATGGCAGCAAGGAGGAGGTGAGGGATTGTACCCATTTAGATTTCAAGATTGGAGGAAGGAGCTGATCTTGCATGCAGTGATTAGGAACCACCGATGCCTTTACTGGGAGATGCAACAGCAAGTCCAAAGAGCAGCAAACAAGCGATGGAGAGCATCTCCAATTGCTTTTGGAAGCAATTGCTTCTCCAGAGCTGCTGGAGCACAACAACAATTGAGGAGAATTTGGTTTCTTCGATCAAGGAATAGAAAAGAATTGGGGTTTTTGTTTTTGGAGAAAAGAGAGAAAGAACAAAAGGGGAAAACTTATATCGGCTGAAACTAGAAGAAGTCCTTTGGAAAAGAAAAGAAGAGTGAAAATGGTAGAAATAGAGGTTAGGAGGAAAGAAAGAGAGAAGGAGTTCCACGTTGGGTTTTATTTCAACCACTTGTCTCTCTGAGAGTCATTGATGATGTCATTGATGACATCAATATTATTGACATCACTAAGCATTATAATTATTTTTATAATTCTTTTTTTTAAACGACTGAACGGACAGTCTGTAGATATTTAATTTATTATTATTATTTCCTTTTAACCAAAATTTTCTTGATTTGGCATACTAATGTCGACTGTATTCGCGCCTTGAGCGTCGGATTTTGACGCGCAATATCTTGTTTTGACCGTCTCGGAATGACGATCAAAATGAGTATAATGTTGATATACTTCCGGTCGGGTTTGAACCCTTGAAATTTTCCGAGATACGATTTCGATTTGGGGTTAAATTTTTGTGATTTAAAATATCAATTGACCTCCGATTGATGAACGGTCAATTCCGTTGATCTTCTTTCATCGAATCGAATCTCATGACGGTTTCAGTTTGTTTTGCAATTTTCGAATTTGCATCACGGCTTTTTCACGGCACGCATTACGATGCATCCGATTTTTGGTCGATTTCATCCGAACGACTTTTGATTCATGACCAATTCATCGTTTTAGGTTATCTAATTTTATTAGATAACTTTATTTGGTTAATCAGACACTAATCGAGTCGAGTTCGGGTTTGGCGGATTCCGGATGTTACAAAAGCGCATTATTCTTGAAAGAGTTCGAGAATAGTTCCATAGTTGAATTATATCTAAGCATTGAGAAATAGATAATTAAATGTGATTTAATTATCTTGAATAATGTGAATTTGATTTACATTATTGGGATGCATGTGAATGATTATTCAATATAATAAAATGTGATTTAATTATTATGGATAGGAATGATGTGGATAGCAATATCCAATTATTCATAATATACTATAAATATGATTTATAATGTATTGAAGAGAACTTATTATGATTTATATTTGTTGATTAATTATTGGTGAGAATTGGATTCACATTGTACAACTAATTAAAAATGTAAATCACATTTTATTTTGGGTTGTGAATGTAATTCACAAAATTTCCAATGGCAATATTGCAATATTCTCAAAATAATTGTGAATTATTTTTTAGAATAATTTACAACAAGAGTTGTTGTGAAATCATGGAGATTTCCAAGATTACATGAGATTGGTGGAGATCTCACCCTTCCATATTGGAAGGATGGACGGCTACAGTTTCCCTAAGGAAATTGGTAGCCGTCCACTCTATATATGGAGAGTGGAATCTCCATCCAATAATCTCCATGTTTGCTTGATTTAATTTAGGATTGAATTATATTTGATTTATTAAATATATTTAATTTAAATTAATTTATTTGTTATTGTGTTTTTTACCAACAAACATCTATACCATTGAAAGAAACACAAATCAATCTCATCCATTGATTTTGTGTATCCCATGGATTATGATCCATGGACTCTCAAAACCTATATAAAGAGAGGCACCCCATGCTCTCTAGGGTTATGCAAATAGAAATACAACAAGCTCTCTCCCCTCTTTAGTTCACACGTCCCCTCTCCTCTCCCTCCATTGGTGGTCGTCCACCATACCCTAGAGGAGAGATCTTTGTCGTTGTTTCACCGTTGTGCTGCCCCTTCGACGACTCTCGATTCTCCGTTTTCTTTTGTTACTTCGCTCATGAAGAAGTCATTTGATCTCGTGCGACGAGATCAGGAGTTCCCACACTAGGATCGACATCTTGGATTGCGAGGTTCATGCGGTTCATCCCCGCGCTCGCAAGCGTCTTCTCCGAAGATCGGACTTGAGATAGGAGGCCTCTTTTCGTAGAGACTTGATCAACCACACTACAGTAGGGTATTCCTATATACTTGATGTGGTTTAGATAAAATGATCCGAGAATCATTCTCGGATCATGTGGTTTCATCGTACGAAAAATTTTTATATTCCGCTGCATAGAACGACTAGTCGTTCTTCATCGTATATGATACGATGCTCACGCTTCTGTGATGTGCTTGAGGATTTCTCTGTATCTTACATGGTTGACATTGGCTGGAGGTATGGTTTTGAGAAGGAGGGAGTTGGTGACCGGTAGTTTAGGACAGTGGTTTCAAGTGGTTGTCGATGCATGGAGGTTGGAGGGATCTGGAGGTTAAGATTAAGGTGAAGAAGGTGGTTGCTTGGCGAAGGGTTTGGTAGTGATTTCGAGGGAAGAAGTTGAATATGGAGATTGACGAAATTGGGATACACTAAATGAAGGGATGCGTCACTTCGAAGGGACGTTGGGAGGTTGACGATAACCTAAAGCTGTTGGATCAAGATCCAATGGTTCAGGATTGGGGCAGATCAGGCGGCGAGAAGCGATCATGTGGGCGGTTGTGGAAGCACCATGTGGACCAGTAGGAATTAAGAGAATTTAAGAAATATGAAACAAATCGAAAAGAATTAGTTAGAGAAGGAATTGGAAAAAACTAAAAACATTAAAGTTGTAGATCTCTGTAAAGCTTTTTATCACCGTCGTCGTCGTTGCATGGGCCTCGTGGGGCTTTCTATCATCATCTTCATCATTGGAACATTCGAAAGTTGTGGTTGTGTAGGTGAAGCTAAAAGAGGGTGGTAGTGGTGGTGGTGGTTGTACTGAGGAGGACAAGTGGTGGAGGTTGTAGGGCGGTGGAGAGAAGCGGAGTGGGCAGTGATGACGATGGGAGAGATAGCGAAGGAGGTTGGAGGCGACAGAGAGAAGGCGAGAGGCGACGGGGCTAGTCCCCATCAAAAGAACTGATGCAAGCACTTGGGCTCAGAAGCAAAACACACAAGCTTATGTTTAAAACGACATGGTGAACTTAAGAGATCAATGCACCTCCACTTGAAGATATACTTAACATGGTGGCAATTGGCGTTGGGTAAAAATCGTGTCTTTGTTTAAGTGTATGTTCTATATCTCACAGTTATCTTTCTTGTGATTACCAATGATCCAATCCTGTGTATGGGAAGAAAGTGTCATATTCGCCACATATTGTGGGATATCTTCAAAGAAACCTCACACCACTAAGCTAAAGATATACTCGCTTTTGCGATTGTGTCCTCTCACTTAATCCAACCAAATGATACATGGAAGAACTTCATCTCAAAAGGAGACTATCTAAGGAGATGGAGTCCCAACTACTACCATTCCAAGAAATGCAGATTCTCCAACCTCAATGCAAGATAGACTAGATAGTGACACTACAAGGTGAATGGTTGCTCCATTCTTCCTCCATCCCTGAGGAAGATGCCTATGACATCCAAATCAAAGATGATGGATGAATGAAAGGAAGAAAAAGGAGTCTAAAGACCGATGATGTGCATTAAGGTCCGATCTAAAGGACCAAGGGAAGCATCCCCTATCTACAAAAATAGACCAAGATAAACTTCTCAGGAAAGCTGGTTAACAATGTTGTAGAGGTCAAGGCCAAAGAAATCTAAGGAATGTTCACCCTCATCCTCAGAGTTCTAACATATCCTTTTACTATAAAACATGATTTTCGGAATAGTGAAAGCGCGTACAAACACAATCAATCAAGTAAACACGAAGGCACACGGATTTACAAGGTTCACCTGTAACTAGCTATGTCCTTGTGCAACATGAATTAGTATTCATTATGTGGAGAAAGAAGAAAGTACAGAGGATGCAGAGATCCTTAACCCTAAGAAGTTTGCATACTACGGCAGTGTATTGATTTCATACTAAATGTATCATTATTTTGATAGTAAATTTTTAAAAGTACCGTAGATTTCATAGCAAAGCTCATTCTAAATTTAAAACACAAAAGCTGTGGACAAGATAAAAGTTGTGGATAGAGCAAAAAAGAAGAAAGAAGACTTTTATAATGGGCATGTGTAAAAAGTTTCAAATATATATATGCATATGTATCATGTAGGCATATTAAGTCTAAACCATATTGATCGATCAACCATCCTAATTTGATGGATCAGCTACCTCTAATCGGTTACCCTATTTGACTTGATCGACCATCATTGATCAATAACCCACTTGACATGATCGATCACGTTTGATCGATCATCTGTCTTTTATGATGGGTCACAATCTAAATGGAAACCTCCAATCGATCACCCTATTCGATTTGATTGACCAATATTAATTAATCATCCCACTTGACCCGATTGATCATCTTTGATTGACCAACTGCCATTTATGATCGATCATAATTTGAATGGAAATCTCCAACAGTTATATTATAATCGATCGTCTTCCTTGTATGATTGATCATATGTATCAAATCTTGATGATTTATTTCCAGATTATTTTCAATAGCTATATTATTGAGAGCTCATCCCCCCTACTATAAATAGAACCATATACCATTGTTGAGAACACACATTCCAAGACAAACCCCATCTCCCTCTTTCAAACCTCTATTCGAGAGTGTCTCACTTGCTCTCTATTTCAAGGTCACATCTTGAGAGCTAGTCGCCTATAAGCTCAGTTTGTAATTCAATTATTTATTAGAATGTGTGTTTCATTAGTCCCATTATTCGCATTTCATATTTATATCTGAGGTTTTATAGATTGTTGTAATCTTTACTTTTCTACGCTACTATAACACTTGGTGTTTGATCCAAGGTGTACAAAGGACTTGGTGTTTGATCCAAGTTGTGTAAGGATTGTTGGTTTGTGATCCAAAATACTTGTAAACAATTGAGTTATCCATGGGAAAATAACTCGAGATAATGGAGTAGTTGATTGACTTAGTCAATTTTTAAAATCCTGAGTCAGGTAACTCATGTCGTGATTTTTACCCAGTGGTGTTTCCACATTAAGATGCTTGTCTCTTCTGGTTGGTCTTGTTCTATGTTGATTATTATTTGTTATCTCTCTTTATTGGCCATAACATTTTGTTTAGTGACATAAAATAAGTCACATTTCGTATAAAATCATGGTTCACGCAGATGACGTAACTGAATTATGTATTATGGTCACCAACACCAACGGAGGGCAATCCACGGTAAGATCTCACCTATTTGATGGTACTAACTTTTCTTATTGGAAGATCCACATGAATATTCATCTAGAAAGAATGAGATATGAGATATGGGACGTTATCGAAAGTAAATATCAAAAACCCAAGGGAATAATCACCGCTAATAACGAGAAGAAGCTGACAACGAACAACTCTAAGGTGATGAATACTTTATTCTGTAGATTGAGCATGGAAGAATTCAATAGAGTATCCGCATGCAAATCAGCCTACGAAATCTCAAATCAACTCACCATGACATATGAAGGTACATTGGAGTTGAAAAGAAAGTAGAATCAATTTATTACAAGAAAGATATGGGTTTCTCAAGATGAAAGAAGGGAAGTATTAGGGAGATGTATGTTAGAATCTTGTTTACTCTTGCAGAATTTTCAATTCATATTATTTGCTATCAATTGGTTTTATTACACTTATTGTGTAATCATAGAATGTACTCTAAATATTATTCAATTCTTGCATCTTTGATGATGTACACAAAGAGTTAGTATTGTTGCTGGTAAAGTTAAAGTTCTCACAATAAAGTCAAAGACTTCCATTGATCACTCATTGCAAATTCAGTTGATTGATCATTTACTTCATCGATCGATCATTCTGCATCCAGTTGATAAACACCTTGAATTGATCGGTCATTGGTTTCTATATGATCGGTAAGACGTATTGATCACTCATGTCTTTAGTTTTGATCGATCATTTTTTGAACGTTGTCTATTCTTGACAGTTACTTTTCATTAATCAATAAGTCACTTGTTATGATCAATCATTTATTTGATCAATCACGTCCTTTTGTCAGATTGATCATTTGAGCATTGATCGATCATGATCTTTGTATTGATCGATCATTCCAGATTTAAATATTACTATTTTCAGATTTTGAAGTTATGTGGCTTAACCCTATAAAAGGATAACCCCCTACATCCTCATTTCGACACATAACTCAATTTAAGTGCCCTTCTCTCTTTCTTTCACTCTTGAGTACTCATATCTGCAAGAGAGAAGATTTCTAAGCTGAAAGTTAATCCTTATCTGTAGCAAGTTTCTCGATCTCTAGTTAGAGGTACCTTGAAGCTACTTAGAAAAATTACGATGATATTTTTCAGTTATAAGTTTTCATTTGTGTTAGAGATATATCTGTTTGAATCAAGTATTTGTATATCTTGTTGATATATGCTTTTTACTTATTATTGATTATTGCTAATTGATTGTGTATTTAATTAGCTCAGATAATTATTTTATCTTGTTTATGATAACATTGTTTTGTAGATACTCTCTGAGTTCTCTCTTTAGGAAGCTCGAGGTGAAGCCTCAAGCGGAGCTGTAGCTAGTTCAATTGATGTTATGACTTTGATGTTTGATATAAACTTGTGACTTTCTTGTGTGATCCAAGATTGTGAATTTCATATGTGATCTAAAGTTGTGAGGTTTATACTTGTAATCAGTCAAGATATTCTTCTAAATATCTCAGGATATAGTGGAATATTTGGTCGACCCGGCTGATTGGAAATCCTAACTCAAGAAGGTTTGGGTCGTAGTTTTTACCCATGTTAACATACTGTATTGTGTGGTTAAATTTTTAATCTGCCATACTCCATTTGCCCTCTCACCCCACACCACAGTATATTCAATTTGCAAGTATTGTCAATGTATACTCTCTTCACAAAAATTGTGAACTCACTCCAAATTTTGAATGTGGAGATAAAGGAAGCAGTCCATGTCAAGAAGCTTCTTATATCTCTTACTATCGAGTGGAGAACCACAACTACGATGATCAATAAAGTAAACAATACAGATACACTTTCTTTGTTTGAGGTAATCGGAGAGCTTCTTACCTATGAAGTTGAGAAAGAACAGAAAATGGAAGCTAACATATATTCAAATGATCTAATAGCTTCAACTTCCAGTAAAGATTAAAAATAGGAAGAAATAGCTTTTATCACTCATCATTTAAAGAAGGGATTTTATCACTTGTGCCCCTCCGAGATATCGCAATATCAGTTATACCCCTATCTTTTTGGTAATATCCGTTGTGCCCTTCACTTCTTGTTATTTTGTCACTTGTGCCCTTCGGGTTAGTTACCGTCCATCCACAGTGCAAACGGACGTTAACTTTGAGGACATAGGCGGAATTAATTTTAAAAAAAGGTTATGAGGTCATTTTACATCATCTTCCTCATCCTCTTCTTCTTCTTCCTCTTCCCCATCCTCTTCCTCTTCCTCTTCCTCCTCCTCCTCCTCCTTCTCCTCCCTCTCTGCCCCCGCCCCTACCCCGTGCCGCCCCAAGCTCCCCGTACCTCCTCCCAGCACGCCGCCCCCGCCCCTGCCCCTCCCCTCCCCTCCCCGTCGCCGTGCTCCCTCCCCTGGCCGCCCCCTCCCAGCTGCCCCTGCCCCCTCCCCTCCCCGTCCCTGTGCTCCCTCCCCTGAGCCGCTCCCTCCCAGCCCCGCCCCCTCCCAGCCCCGTCGCCGGCCACGCCGTGCCTCTGTGCTGCCAGCGCCGCCGCCCGTAGACCTGCAGCGCGGAGCCACGCTCCCGACCCGACCAACCCCTGTCGCTGGACGCGACCTTCGAGGGCCCCTACGCCTCCTCCTTGCCGCGCGGGCTCCTCGCCTGCGCACCGCCCTACGGCTGACAGCCCTCGACTAGCCTCCAACCGCCCGTCGGTGGACCCTGCTCTTCAGACACCCAGGCCCGCCGACCTTGTCCTGTAGCGTTCATCTCCCCCACACGACCCCACTCTTCAGACCTCCAGTCCCACGCTGCCCTCTCAGCCCCCGCTCCTGCGAGGCGGGTGCGACCCCGCACAAGTCGTCCAGCGCCGTTCGTCTCCCACGCGCGGCAACATGTCAGCCGCGCCTCCCGCCGTCACCACGACGTCTGCTCCAGCCCCTCCCTCCCCCTCCCCCTGAACGCGCCGCCCCCTCGCCTACCCCTCCTCTGGCCCCTTCTGCCCTTCTCCTCCATCTGTGGCTGAAACTGGAGTTGAGTTTTTTTGTTAAATTTTGATAAATTTTTGACTAATCGGTTCATAAAAAGTCATCCAAAATTTCAATAAAATTCATCGTTTCATACGTAACGAGTGATATGTCCGTGGAAATGTAAAAATTTTAGCGATTCGATGGATGCATGAAGGTGTTAGTAAGAGAGAGAAATTATGAAGAGGAGGAAGAAGAGCAAATGGAGGAGGAAGAAGATGAAGAAGATGTATGGACCATAATACCCTTCTTAACCACACCATGGTTTGAATAAACCATGGTTATTTTAATTTTTTGACGGTCAATCTGACAGAAGGGTACAACTGATGACGGAGCAAGAATTGAGGGGCACAACTGATATTACCAAAAAGATAGGGGCATAACTGATATTGCGATATCTCGGAGGGGCACAAGTGATAAAATCCCTTTAAAGAATTATTGAAGAGGCAACGTTAATTGAAGAGAAAAAAAAGGAAGCAAAAACAAATATTTTTTACCACTGCAACGAAAAGGATAAATCAAATGGGAATGTCATCTTCTCAAGGTAGCAAAAAAGGATGGTCATATAAAGGAAAAGTCTCTGACATTATTTTGAGGCAATTCTTTTCATTATATTTTGTTTTGTAGTACTTCCATAAATTTTGCTTTGTTTTTATCCTTTTATTTAGTTCGGACCTATTTTGGATTTATTATTTAAATTTTTATTTCAATTTAATATTGAAATTTTAATAAAATAAAGGAGTCTTTATGTATCATTACTGAGGACCTCATTTAAAAAAAATATGCAGTCTGGGGGCTTTACCGGACTAACTAGTAAAATACCTATATCGAGAGTGATCAGAAAAACTAATTATGCCATATACCTACTACATGCCAAGAAGCTAGGAAAAAGTTTAAAGAGTGAGAGTTTTTGAAACTAGCATATTGGAAGATCAATCTACCAAAATAACCATGAGCAGCTATGGTGTTATAAGTTTCTTCCTCTTGACCGAATCTGTCATTTCGGCTACCACAATAGTGTATTCCATAGACCCCCGTTCCTGTAAGTCGTCACTACCTGAGCTACAGAGGATGCTTTTTGACCGATAGCCATATAAACACATATTACATTTTTCCCCTTATTGATTGTGAATCATATCTGTGGCTACTATTGTTTTACTAGTTTGTCTGTCCCTAATAATTAATTCTCGTTGACCGTGCCCTATAGAGATCATCAAATCTATCTCATCATAAATGAAGTTTTATATTGTAAGGTTCCATTCAATTAGTACAAAAAATGCTTTGCAGAATATCTAATCTGTAAAAAATTATATAATATTGTATTGTCTATGGGTACATCAATGGATTCAATTCCTCAAAAGCAAAAGGCATTAGAAACAAAGAAATAGAGTAGTTTTAAACATCAGATCGGAGAAAAATATTTTCCTTTTCATTTTTTATGTTATGAGATAGATCAAAGTCTCATCCTATAAGAACTCAGTGGGCCTTACCCCTCCTACAGACCATTCGTACTAAAATTTATTATTGTTCCTATATAGTTCGGACTATTTATGGGGTGTTAGGCATCAAAAATTTGGATATTTGTAGACGATGAATAATAAAATAATATAATAAACCCCTTTTTATTTGTCTTTTTATTTTTTCTAGTGATAGAAAAAAATTAAAAAATTCTCATTCTTTTTCCCTCGATTCAATAAAAAATGAACATGAACAATACGAATGACATAAGAGATGCTAAGATTCTTGAAGTATCAACAATGGTCAGTGTGACACTTTACAGAATCTCGTGTTTGTCATGAAATCATCAAACTTTTTTGTACCATTGTCTTGGTGTCTGGTTCAAACCATAAAGGGCTCGTTTGGTTATTGGGTTGGGGTAGTCTCCTGTGAATAGTAGATGCTTGAATGGTTATGAGGGTTAGTAGATGGTTAGAATAAGGAATGTGATATGATATCACATTGATTTATAATAGAATTCCAACCCATGAATTACCCAGGAATGTAGAGGGTAAATCGGGTTACATTGGGGTAACCCGGTAATCAAATGAAACCAAATAGTTTTCCTAAGCTTGACTAACATGGCTTTCTTTTAGCAACTAAATAATGCTCTGGTTGTTACATGTAGATATCCTCCTCAAGATCTCCATGGAGAAATGTTGTCTTAACATACAACTACTAAACATATAGATTCTCAGATACAACAATGCTCGTTGTTGTTCTTATGGTTGAGACCTATATGACAAATGCAAAGATCTCTACGATATCGATTCCTGCTTTTCGTAGAAAGCCCTTTGGCACTAGTTTATCCTCGTATGTAATGATACCATTAGCTTCCTCCTCCATTCTCTACACCTACTTGTTGTGCATAGCCTTTTTTTCTTCGGAAGTGGGACTAAGTTCCACATCTTGCTACTTATGAGGGAGTCTACCTCATCATCCATGACTAACTTTCACTGCTTCCTTGTCTCACCTTGTAGCGTCTCATTAAAGCATTCATGCCTACCATCAACAATTAATAATACGTAGTTCGACGAAGGTGAGTATCTTGCAATGGGTTTGATGATTCTGGAAGATTTTTGTAATATCAAAGTTTGTAGATTATGTGGGATGAGTTGTACATTCTCATCAGTAAGTTGTGATGTTCTTCATTTAGGAAGTTTAAGTAAACTCCATACAATATGGTTCTTCAGTTTTATTTTGTTAGTTCATCCTTGTAAAAGGAGGACTCATTGAATATAGTATGGGTGCTTCTGATTGTCTTTTTGTTTCCAAATCTCACATTCTTTATTCGCAGTTTTTTGTACCATAACAAACAAAGATGCTTCCTTGCTTTGGGTCAAGCTTTCCTCGGTCTTCCAACTCAATGTGAACATAAGTTGTACATCCAAAGACACATAAATGAGAAAGTGTTACTTCCTTTCCTGTCCATGCTTCTTCTGGAAATTCCTCATCTCATGCAATGGATGGACCTCGATTGATTAAGTATGTTGATGTGTTCATTGCATCAACCCAATGTCGCTTGTTTAGAGCTTCTTGTATCCTCACGCTTCTAGCATGCTCTAGAAGAGTATTGTTCATGCTTTTAGCAACACCATTCTGCTTGGGTTTTATCAGGAGATTTTTCAATATCATGATCCCGTTCTTGGTACAATAGGATTCAAACTCCTCATTGTAATATTCTCGCCTATTTTCTAACTTTTCAACTTAAAACCTATCTCATTCTCAGCTAAAGTATTTCACGTCTTGAATGTCTCATTTACATCACATTTATGTTTTATAAAAATAAATCTACAATTTTCTTGTTGCATTATCAATGAAAGTAATGAAATAGTAAGGTCCACTAAGGGATGGTACCTGATGGTCCCCATACTTTTGTATGAACCAACTCAAATCTTTCAGTCTTTCATATTCTTACAGTTTTTGTGAAACCGACTTTCTTTTGCTTTTCCCAAAATGTAATCTTCATAGAAGTCTAGATCAACATCCTGCAATACTATCAACTTTCTTTTCTTCTGCATGATCTACATTCTCTTATCGCTCATGTAACCAAGTCATCTATGTCAAGTGTTAACATCACACTCAAATCATGCAAAATTTATCCTATATTATGAGACTGATATAATATATGGCTCCTTCTTTCTTACCTCGGGTTAGGATCACTTATCTTTGGGACATCTTCCACAAATTTGCGTTGAATGATGCCACCTTACCACTTTTGTATAGTTGTCAGACAGATATGAGATTCCCTGTTAGACTGGGCACATGTCTAATATTCTTCAATCTTAAGATGCTTCCATTGGATTAGGAGATGTTAATGTCTCCCCTTCATGTTATGTTGCAACATTCATCATCACCTAAGCACACCTTTCCAAAATCACCTTTCACATAAATTTTGGAGGATGTCTTTTTGTGAGGTGGTATGAAATGAAGCATTAGAGTCCACGATACAAGAATCACTTCGAGCATCTTCAATACATTTTAAGGAATCACTATCCTCATCATCAGTAAGATTTACAATATCCTTACCTTTGTCATTTTCTCCTTTTCACTCTCCTGGGTCCTGCATTCTGTCTTGTAGTGCCCCTTTTGATTTCACTTCCAACAGACCATAGACTTTGGATCTCTAAATTTGGATCTTCCTCTTAAGTGACCTTATCCTAGATAGCTTTTTATTCCAATAGATCTTTCTATTTCTTCCTTCTATATTCAAGTCAGAACCTAATGAGTGTCCTTCTCTAGACATCTTTCTTCTGCCTCTTCTCCAGGAAAAAGATCGGCAACATCCTCCAACTTCAGAACCAGAGAAGTTGCTAATTGCTACAACTAATGCATTAAAATGATCAGGTAAACTAGAAAGAAGTAGAAATGATTTTACCGCAGTATCAAATATGATCTTGACAAACTCCAACTAGTCGATAATATTGTTCATGTCATTCAAATGTAAAGTCACCTTGGAGTTCTCACTCATCGTTTGATTGAAATGATTCTTCATCAAATACATCTTATTTGATGAGGATGTCTTCTTGCACATATTTTTAAGGGCATTGAAAAATATTCGCCTTCATCGTCTCCTTTACAATTCGAAGCCACTAATGGAGCAAACATGGGCCTTACCATTCGTAGAGGCTTTTGATATATATGACCTTCCACTCCTTATCCCTCTTGGCTTTGGGATTTTTTCCTTTGATAAGGTAGAGATCCTTCTTATATAAAATATCTTCGATCTGCATCTTCCAGATGACAAAGCTCGATCCATTCAACTTCTCGATCTCGATCTTCAATTCTTCCGCCATCTATATAGAGGTTGATGTCCTAATCATGGTTGTTATACTAGTTATTGGGGACAGATCTAGTCAAGAGCTGCTCGAATAGAACTGCGATCAGAGAAGAAAAACACATACAAAAATACACAAGATAATGATTTGTAGTGGTTCGACTATGTGGCTTCTCCACTTTCTCACACCAAACTATCTCTATTATAGCTTGAATGATTTAGGAAGATAATACGTAGTGCCTCATGGCCCCTTTTATACTATAATAAAAGAATACGAATTGCATTCAAAAATCACCACCATGCTCTCATCCAATCAAGACGTAGGAGACATATATGACATCTCAGCAATCTAGCCCAACAACTCTCTGCTTACCATGATACAGGAAAAGGATCAGACATTTCAGCAATCCTGCCCAATAACTCTTAGCCAATTAGAATGTAGGAGGGAGATCGGACATATCAACAATCCATCCCATCAACTCTTAGCCAATCAGAAGGCGGGAGGGAGGTCAAACACATCAACAATGCTCTCCACTAGTACTCAACAGTCAATATTCAGTAGATAAATCTCAACAAGGAGTATAACAAGGCATGTCCTTCTAACCAACTGACTATGTCCCACTGAAATCAAGAGACTAAGCAAAAAAGGAAGAGCATCGCATTCATAAGCTTGTTGGGTGCCCATCAATTTTCTCACGTGGAGAGGTCAAAATTAGATTAAAAAACAAAACAAAACTTATCCAAAAATTATGGAACTTTATATGCTTTGAATACAAAAGGGGAAATAACGATGGTGTAAATAACACCCTATTTGTTGGTTTGGACTAGCTCCGGTCCCAAAACATGTTTCTTGCCAACATCACTCTACCATGGAGGTGATATGCAAGGTTTCCCATACAATGCTTCATAGGGAGCTATCTTATGCTTGAATGATAGATGTTATGACAAGAGAACTTTACTAATGGAAGGTATCTATACCAACTACCTGTAAAATCTAGAGCACATGCTCTTGGCATATCTTCTAGTACCTAGATGATCCTTTTTGATTGACCATAAGTCTGTAAATGAAATGAAGTGCTAAACTTCACCTGAGTGCCCATAGCTTTCTGAAAACTTTCCATAGTCAAGATGAATCTTGAGTCTCCATATGACACAATTAATGTAGGAACACCATGTAGGCTGACGATTTCATTCATGTACGATTCACAAGATTATTTGGCAATTGATCTAAGCAGATGGATAAGACGTGAGATGATTTGGTTAATCAATTAACAATCACCTGTATGGTATCATAATGATGTTTCTTGATTTTAAGTAGACTAGTAATAAAATCCATTAAGATATATTCCCACTTCCATTCATATATCTCTAGATGTTGAACTTGGTTTCCTAGACTTTGATGTTCAATATTTATCTGATGGCATTCCAAGCATTTAAAAACGATTTCTACGATGTTAGTCTTCATCTTCAGCCACTGGAATATTCAATTGTAGATCCTTGTACATTTTTGTCATGCCCATTCTTTGTCTAGAATCTCCCATCTCAGCTCATTATCACTCAGAACCATATGTTGTGATATCTTACAATTTCATTGACTTTGATTGTAAATTTGAAAGCTTAATTCCTGGATGCTTTGATCAATAACTACTTTTTGTGTCGTCACGATCTTTCCAGTTATCTCTAGTTGGATTCTTAGCATGCAAATGATATCTTGCTTGCTACACTTAGGAAGGATTTCTAATCTTCAAAATCATTCATCATCTTCCATTGAATTTTAAGCTATCAGTTTGACTTCTCATTTTTTACTTAACACATCAGGTATGATGTTTGCTTTTCCTGAATGGTAATTAATGTCAAAATCATAATCTTTTTGGAACATTAATTAGTGTTGTTGCTTTGAATTTAGTTCATTTGGAGAGAAAATATATTTGAGGCTCTTATGATCACATACGACATCGATTTCTTCACCATAAAGATAATGCCACCAAATTTGAGCAAAGACTATCGCTACTAATTCCAGGTCGTGAGTATGGTAGCTTCTCTCTTGCGTTTCTAGCTAACATGAAGCATAAGTAATGACTTTTTCATTAAGGGCAAACCCGATGTATACTATAAAGTCACCGCTGCCTAATAATGTGGGTCAAGATTGTAGCCGTAGTTAATTTCTTCTTGAATTCTTGAAACTTTCTTTCACATTCATTTGACTATATAAACTTCACATGCTTTTAGGTAAGCTTCATTAATGGTAGTGAGATTCTTGAAAAATTATGAATGAATTGTCGATACTATCTGCCTATCCAGCCGAGACAAGAAAACTACGGATCTCATAAATATTTTTGTGTTGGCTACAACTCATAACTACTTCCACCTTGGTTGGATCTACCTTAATACCATCCTTGAATACCACATGATCAAAGAATAAACTTTATCCAGCCAAAAATCACACTTGGAAAATTTTTCGTAGAGATGGTGTTGTTATATTGCCTCGAATACAATCTGGAGATGTACTCAATGTTGCTATGAATTGGATGAATATCTCAAAATGCCATCCACGAACACACTATGCCAAGTTTATCAAGGTATTCTTGAAATATCATATTCATGATCTTCATAAAAAGTCGTGAGAGCAGTAGTGAGATTGAATGGCATGACCAAGAATTCATATGGACATAACTTGTTCTAAAAGCCGTATTTGGTATATCCTCTATTTTTATTCAGAGTTGATGGTAACCCATACATAGATCGATTTTTAGAAGATGATTGATCCTGTTAACTGATCAAATAAGTCATCAATCTGAGGTATCAACTATCTTCATGGTAACATTAATCCTCAGTAGTCAGTGCATATTAGTGGATAGCCTAAGGGACCCATCTTTATTTTTCACAAAGAGGGCAGATGCTCCCCACAGAGAAGCATTGGGACACAGAAAGCCCTTATCTAGTTCTTATAACTTCTTCTTTAGCTCCTCAAGTTCTATAGCTGCCACTCTGTACGTAGCCTTAGAAATCATTGCTGTTTTTGGAATAGCATCAATAAAGAAGTCAATCTTTTTAAGGAGGTAATCCGAAAGATCTTCTGGAAAAACATCAGCAAAATCTCGATCCACATCTAAATGTTGAAAACGTATCTGACATGATTCAGTGCTAATTACACTAGTTAGATATGTGGCGCAACCCTCAACCAGTAGTTTATTTACTTGCAAGGATGAGACAACCAATCTTCTACCCTTACAGGTGCCTCGAATAACTATCTCCTTATGATTACGTCTGCTCGGGACCACCTTCTTCTCTCTACAAGAAATTGCCGCATAGTCTCACATAACCAATCCATGTCCAAGATGTCATCATGTCACAATTGGTAATATGATCAAATTATCAGTGAGGATGTCTTGTCCTATTATGATTGGTATGTTTTTTAAATACATATTTTGGCACTAATTTCACCCATTGGTGAAGAAACTGTAAGTGTGCACAGATGACCAACGACTTTTAAGCTCGATTTTCTTGCGAATGTGGTTAAAATAAATGAATGCATAACACTTTAATAAAAAATAACATAGCATCAATGGTTTGCAATTAAATGAGTACCTTCCACCATCATGTTATCATCCTCTGTATCTTCTTTTGTAATGGCAAATATTCTTCCGATTTATCTTCCTCTTCTGTTTAAAGGGCTTCTTCTAATCCTTGGTGTCCTTCTTGTAGTCTATAATAATGCGTGCATAATTCAAATGTTGTTGTTTCGGTGGGTTGGAGCCTCATCAGTCCTTGCTTTTTAGTGTATACTACAATGTAACACCTCTTGTCATTATACCTTGGTTTGTGAAGATGCCTTCGAGAGTTCATTTGTTGCATCCTCTGATATGCTACAACAATTTCGACCGTTGCTGCAACCATCTCAGATAGGATTGTGGGAGCCCTAGTAAGAACTTTAAGGATCAATCCAACATTCAAGTCTTTCACAAACTTTCTAGCACGTTGCTTTTCATCTGCATGAATACCCTTGCTGTTTTCCACTTCTTGAAACTTTGCATCATATTCTTAGACATTAATGTTTCTCGATTAATGAACCCCGACATCAAGCATCCCAAGCATGCTCGGAGATGTAGCCCTCTGTAAAGCGCTCAACAAAATCACTCAAATAAGGACTTGAATCTCCACAAAATGAATTCCCTTGCCTGACATCGACCACTCTTCGACGCTTGCTCTTATACGAAATGTCTCAAAAATAATTTTCTTTTTCTCAGGACAATCAATTGCCTGAAATGTCACTTCCATCTCTCGAAGCCAAGGTTCATCTTTCTCCGGCTTATTATCGCCCCTGAAAATGGGTGATCATGTTGAATCAATGTCTTTACAATAAGTCTACCGAAGCTTGATGCGTGGTTCTTCTCCTCCTGACCATCCTTGCCATCAACTCCAATTGTCATTGCATGTTCATTGTGAACTCAGTGTTCATCGATGAATGAGATCTCCATTGACCTCATTCCTATAACGAGGAGCCATCAGATTTAGAAGTTGTCAATGTTAATTAATTACTTGCGGTACTAATTTTTTGGTATGTATTTCATGTCTTAGGATTCCTACAATTAGCTAGAGGAATTGTAAATACCAGTTGTAATGGATTGAGGAGCATGCTATATTAAATGCATGTCTGAATCGATATTGATTCATGCATGGTAATCAATTAGCATAAAAAAGTCATTCTCAAAAGGTTCTATAAAATTTGTTCAAAGTGCGTGCAACATTATTATAGCAACAACAAGGACATACTTACAAAAGAAAACCAAATAATTGCCATAACATGACTCTTATTTCCAAAATGCATACAAATATCCACCACAAATTATGTAATTATCCATATCATGTTGAAAGTCTCATCGAGTCTGATGCACGATCCTGAGTGCACGATCAACTTTATTCTTCACTTGAAATTGAGAAATATAACTTTTCGTGAGCCTAACGGTTTTTTAATCCGTTATAATGCATGTACTTGATTTCATGGAAAATATCATGTACCTAATAGTTTCCACGCATGTCTAGTTCGTACCCCAACAAGTTGTATATTAGTTTCTTTCATAAATAATGGTATACATATGCAATATACTTAAAAAATATATAAACTATCATTTATCATCATGTGGTGGCATGTTTTGTGAAAATCATGACATTTACATATTTCTATTATCATTGCAAAACATTACGGCATGTTGTCCCCCTTTAAGAACTTTGCATGACTTGTGATGGCTTAACTTCTTTAAACAATTTCTTGCATAACTTTTAATGATTTCCTCTGTCCTTAAACTATTTATTTCATGATTTCTTTTATACTTATCGTGTTAAACTTTCAACCGCTAACACTTGAGGTCCGTGATAAAAAATGATAGATTTAGCTTTAGCCTCTGTGGTTCTATATGCCATCCGAAGGTGTTGACCTTTTAGGTCCAAGAGACTCTTTCGGGTCGAAACACATGACTCTAATGAGTTCATATCTATCGTTGCTTAGGATTATATGATTCTATTATTTCATGGTAAAATGCTATCATGTTTGGAGTTTTTCTAAATAATTATTAGCAATTTCAAAAATTAAAATTTTAGGTTCATATCAGCACATGAGGTGTTGAATTGGGGAACGACACCTCAAATGCTGATTTGAGAGGGGAGAATTGCACATATGTCCTACCATTTTACATATATACCAAAAATTAACTATATAAATAATCATCTCTTCTATATTATCAAAGAGATGCATATTTTATCATAGTTTTTCATGATGCATTGACTTTCACAATCGTAACAGAAAATTAAAAATGATTAATTTCAAAAGTACCATAAGTGAAATTTACACTTCAAATTTAGACACACGCACGCACACACGCGCGCGCGCGCGCACACACACACACACACATATATATGCTAACCCTTATCATTGTATGCAATCGAGTACATATATGCATATATCCATTCATATTCATTTTTTACGGATATGGATATATCCGCAATCATTCCGTTCTAAGGGAATACCGATATGCATTTTTATTTTGACGAATGGGAGTATGTAATTTTATTTTGACAAATACAAATATAGAAAATAATATGATGTTTCAATTTGAGGATATATATATATGGTAATCATTTTCATTTTTTTGATATGGATATAGATCTAAGTATTAATTTTGGGGTTGTTTGTACGTGTTAACCCCTATCATATCCATGCAATCAAATAATCCGCATATGTCCATTGTAATATGTGTTTTTAAGCGGATATGGACACATCTTTATTTGTCTAATATAATTACGTAATTTTTATTTGACGAATATATATGTGGAAAAGAATAGCGTTCTTTAAATTATTTTTTGCAAATATAAATATAGATACAAATATTCTTTCATCTTTTTTATACATGGATACAAATCAGAGTATTAATTTTACTTCTATTTATGCATGTTAACCCCTATCATAGTGATGCAACCAGATAATTCATTTTTGTTCACTATCACATATGCTTTTATAGAAATATGGACACATAATTCTATTTAACAGATATGAATATTTAAGTTTATTTTGACGGATATAAATGCAGAAAGAAAACAATGCTTTAATTAGTATTTTTAAATACAAATATAAATATATTTTTCCAAAATACAAATATAAATTACCCGTTTAATAAATGGGTGGGTATGGGTAATGATTTTATAAATATGTACAAGTTTGGGAACATTGATACCCGCCCAAACCCAACACGCTAACATCCCTACACACACTATCAAAGAGAGGCATATTTTAATTTATCGTAATTGCGAAATTTCACTTATCGTAATTATGAATTTATCAATTGTTAATTTTCCATTATGTTTGTGAAAGTCAATGCATCAAGAAAAATCATGATAAAATATGCCTCCATTTGATAGTATAGAAGAGTAGACTATTTATGTAATTACTTTTTGGTATGGATATATATATATATATATATGCAAAATGCTACGATATATGTGCAATTCTTCCCTCCCAAATCGGCACTTGAGTGTCGTTTCGTGCTTTCTCCCAGTTCTAAAGTGCCAATAGGTACCTACAAATTTAAATTTTGAGATATCACAGCTATTTTATTAATTACGATTAAACTGGTAATTACTTTGAAAACAAATGTCATGTTTTAAAGATAATCAAGTATAATATTAGCTTCAGTATTATTTTCCAATGACTAGCTATAAGTTTCTCAATCACATAGATCTAATTGATGTTTTGGGAACCCTGGATATAATGCACATGGAACAGACTCACTGCAATATCTAAGATGGCTCATTTCCACACTTTTTGGCCTAATACTTACTATCGCTTGAATCGTGATAAATAAATAAATAAATTACATATGTAAAATTTAGTCTTGTGAGATTAATTATAAAGGGAAAATGGGGTTGCCCTCTAGGGGCAGCCAACATGGCTGCCTCCACCCTATTTTTCGTAAAATTTTTTTATTTTTTAGAAAAATATCACCATGTATATTCATCCCTATATTCCTCCTATATGTTATTAGAATTTCATCATAAACAGAGACTCCTACGGCCTCCATCCAGACATCATTTTTTTAACGGTCGTAGGATTTTTTAAATCGACCTTATCTGGATGGAGGCCGTAGGAGTCTCTGTTTCTGACGAAATTCGAATGGCATATAGGAGGGATATATTGATGAATATACATGACAATATTTTTCAAAAAAAATAAAAAAAATTTACCCAAAAATAAGGCGGAGCAGCCAACATGGGGCAGCCCCATCAACCCCAATTATAAAAAGACAAACTTATCTCTTTCTCTTATTCCTCTACCGAACATCCCCTAAGTAATATAAATAGGCTCCCTAATGACTCTTTGTTATATAATTGCAGCATTTAGTATCAGGAAATAATTAGAAGTGCCCTATCCATATACATGACTTCTGGATAATATATAGACAATAGTTAAACCATTTGGATTAACCAAACCATAGTTGAATGATTACGATTTGATTAACATCACCACAATAGGATTTGTTTAATGTGATTTACTTCTCCTTAAGGGCGAGAAGAGTGTACAAGACCATAGTAATTGCATGATCGTGTGTAGGCATCTCGTCTTTAACACATCTGAAGTCATGATCAAGTGGCATCGACATTTCTCTCATATTGTATATTTAGTTATTCCTACATGTATAAAAGTCCATGATCATAATCAATCCTTCCATGAAGTAGCACTACAAGAAATTACATAAAAATCGACGTTTACATCTTTCAAACGTTGATTTTTACATTTCCGTAATCGACATTTTGTATATGTCGAAATACACACAACGTGTACGACGTCTACAATGATACAGGGCATAATCGACTTTTCAATACGTCGACAACATCGGAAACCCTCTTCCCAGCGCCGCACCTCCACGCTGAACTTCCTCTTCTTTGACCCACTGCACCTCCATCCACAGGGAGCCACCGAGTTTCCTCGATTGAATGTGCATTCGTCCTCCTCTCATAAAACGCCCGTACTCTCCCTCCTCTGTCTCCCTCCACCACTCGCCTCTCCCCTCTCATCTAGATGGAAGACATGAACGCCAGCTCCAACGCTTCCCCCTAGGGTTTTCAATCGTGCTCATTCTCCGTCTCTGATGTGGATAGTCGATCGGGAGGTAAACATCTCACGATTCCCCCAATGCAATCGATTGTTTCCTCTAATTGTCGCGAACTGTTCTCGTTGCTCGTGGATTAGGATCCGATGTGCGCTTTTTATTTTGTTTCAGATATTGATGGAAGCGATCACTTGTTTGATATATGTGATCGGTAGAGTACTGTATTATTATATATGCATAGTATTGTACTTCGAGCTTGTGGATTTCTATGGAGAATGTGGTGGTTTTTAGGCTAATTCTGGGGTTTTTTATTCGAAAGTCCGCTATCTGCATATGCGGAAATTAATATCTCTCTAGGAATCTTATGTCCTTTTCTGTTTTTAATTTGTTTGGGTGAAGGTTTATGATTTGGACCTCACGAATTTGCGCATGGTTTCTTATTAATGTAAACAATTATTTGGTTCTCTTTTACTTGATTAGGTATGTGTTTATGGGATTGAATGTCTTCAGCATCTGATGGTTGTTTGAAGAATCGTTCGATTCGTTTTGTGCTAATATATATAGTCTAACAGGTCTTTATGAGTTTGAGTTGTATCCTATGATCTTATTGTTAACAATGTGATCTTTTCAATTGCTAAAAAAGAATTGTTGTTTTATATGCATCTAATTGTTTTAGTTTCTGTAGTTGAGATTGATTTCTGAGCTTCTAATGGTGTACTTCAATTCGTTGTTTCAACTTCTAATGGTGTAAAAAATAGCAGAGTATTATATTATTTTTTTAAAAAACAAAGGTTATGCATTGATTATTTTTAGACTGGTTTACCCAATAGATATCTCGTGAATCAGATCGGCTTGTGATGAGAAAAGGCCAGTACAGAGATGATATGGTTTATTACCATTACATGTTTTAATCTGCTATTGTTTCTTTCTATCTATTCAGGTTCTTTTGGCTGTTTATAGACAACTTCCTATTACTCCACGGTAAACTCCTCTAACCATTGATAAATCTAGCCATGTTTTTTGTTGAAATTCTAGACTTTTAAAACAATACGATCGAAGCTGTCGGTGTAAATTCATGGATGGGTTCTTTCGTTATAGTGAATTCCATCTGGCAGAGGATTTGCTTTTCGTCTTGTTGTTTAGACAGTTTGGTTGGAGCAAAAATTATTGTATGATATTTCTATTCAACTGCTATTTTTTGTGTCTCTGCTTGATTTCAATATCACATCGGTAATTTTCATGCAGAGACAACCTCACAATTCTCATCTAGGTGTCTCATCTTTAGGTATGAATGCTTATCACCTGACAATTATCATCTAGGTGTCTCATCTTTAGGTATAAATGCTTATCACCTCCAATTATATGTTATAAATTGTTTTAATCTAAGATGTAGAGTTAGTTCAAAAGCATTAGTGTTTTAGTGGTAGAACAATACCCTAACATGGTACATATTTGGGTTCAATTCCCGGCTAGTTCATCAATATTTTTAAACCACCTTTTCTTACTAAAGTAGCTTTTGTTATCACCTGATCAACCACATGCTCTAATCTAAAGCTTCTGAATGATTTTGTTACATGATTTGAAATGAATCAGGTAAGCCTTTAACTATCATCGAATCTAATGAGTTACATTTTTAGAGCTTGTATTTTCATTTAATACTTATCTTTAGGAAGATTGTTGAGCTATCGAGGATACCAACATCCATTTGATAAAGAGAGTCGGGCAGTAAGACATTTCAAGGTATTTTCAGATCAAGTTCCAGCTCAAGATATCAAAATCCTTTTATAAATTAATCTTTAGAACCAAAGCTTTCGTTTTTAGATAGTTTTGTTCTGCCCAAAATTCCAAAATGACCGCATACCAATGACGAGGTCCTAAATTTTTCAAAAAGGTACATGGCGAGGGAGGGATGTAAGGACTAAATCTTATCGGCCTAACTGTTTGCCAAGATTCTAGAAATGAATCGCATGCAAATGCAATGCGGTACTATTGAATTTGTGTCTACGCTACATGGAGATGGAGTTTATTTACAAGTGAAGGTAATTATTTGCTTTAAAGGAGCAAGAATCTTATTATGGTTATGTAATTGCCTGCTACAGCCCGGAATGCTTATGTGATTATTTTTGTGTCCGTCTTATATATGTCTAAGAATCTTACTATTAATTTGTGTTTCTAATTGTCTATGCATTTACCTATCTTTTTTCAAGGTTATTTATAGTCCTTATTTCTTGTTTTGTCACATTACTTTGATATTCAGATTAAACTATGATACTCTCTACATATATTCAATAACTGCATGTATATGAAATTTTCTTATGAAATCTGATACACTAAAAAGTAGAGATATTTCCATCTAGTTTTGTTTGCTATAGACAATCTCATTTGTATTATATGCTCTTAATTTCCACATCCGGATTTTCTCATTCGTATTATTGCTACGCAGCGGGTGTGCTATGAACACAAAGGTAATTAGTTGTTGCCTGATATCACCATGAATCACCACAGTACCAACCACTTTCGTGGTGATTGTTAATTTTCCCATTATATATGCTAGTTTGCATATTGTGTAGAAGATGTCAACAAGAAAAATTCTAGCATTATATATGCTGCCTGATCAATAATTTTGCAGGATTTTTATCCGAAGGATCTATTCATAGAAATACGTACAACTATCATTTCTATAGAGAGTAATCCACCACTATGATTGACTTTGATGTATATTCTCTTACTGTGAGAATTAATTCACGATAACATAAATGTTTGTATCTTCGCATTGGAGTTACAACAAACTTGTGCTACCTTCAAGCAACTAAGATTCATTTGGTTATCTATATTTTACCCAGACAAGACTTGCATTACATTTTTACAGGATGTAGGCGGGGAAATATATGCAGTTTGGTTGGGGGATAAGCTGTAGATCTGTGAAGGGAACCCCTTGCTATGGACACAACAAAGAGCCCTTCAATATGTTCCGTAGCTACTGTAATAGTATTTGATGCTTCGTGGATTATCGATCACTCGCCACATGGAAATTCATGGTTATATCGAAGTATTTCATTTGAGGAATTAACAATATGCTATCTTTCAACATCCAAGGGTACACATGAAGAAAATAAACAAGATCTACCATTACAAGACTAAAGAGTACTCTCACAATGTCATCACCAAGTTGAATGTCCATCTTTGACAAATTTTGGCTTGGCTACCGCCTACCAGACTGGATTCCGAACACTGATTGATATTAATTGTCAACCTGTGATCAACTCATATGGACCTCAAATTCCTTGTGTTCGAAAGTCACAATTTATGATGTGATGCCTCCTTATGTTGGAGCCACGGTTACATGAATGCAGTCAGTATGCGTATGTTGGGTTCTTCGTCAGAAGCATGCTTGGATGGTTTGTGGTGAGGATATTTAGATCGGATCATCATATCAAAAGTCTTATTATTGTTCATGTTCTATAGGTATATGTGCCTCCATTTAAAATTGCATATTGATATTATTAACCGTGATCTCTTTCCATATTGGCCAAAAAGCAACCTGGCACTCTAGTACTTGCAATCATCCATGTGATTCGCAAAGACGAAACTGGAATGTTTGATGCAACCATCATAGGCCAGAACTGCGTCCTCTCTTACACCCTTTTCCATGGCAGTAAGCACATCTTGATTTGTACAATATAGCGAGATTTTGGATCTTTTTCGTGTGATCCCAATGCTGAATTATTCAGTTTATAATACCATACAACTGGACCTATATCTACATAATCACAGGGGTCTCTCTCTAATGTGCAATTGATTTGAATGTCCTTGAGAAAGCTGTCATATTTTCATGTAAGAGGAGCCTCTGACCAATGTAAGTATCTGGCTTCAATATAACAGTTCAATATTGTATGGAAGCATATGTTTTATGCTAAATTTGCAGGAATTTTTTATTCATATAGTTGGAGTGGCATCGGGTACACAACAAGAGGTCATAGGATAAGCTCTGGTATAACTCTTGCACTTTTATATTGTTATAATGAAAACTTACTTTGATGTTTGTGTTATATTTCCATTGCTCGGATAATTTGCAACCTTCAGCTCTTTCACCTAACCAATTCCATAACCACAGATAGTGACACTCTCTAAATAACAATACAACACCTATGAACTTATGCAATCATAGGACGATACCATCACACACATCCCCCTGTTGATTAGGATGCAGAATAGACATCGATCTGTGCAGAAACGTATTGTGTTCATAGACTCTGTATGGTACCTGCACTGGTTCGATCTAGGTTGGTGCATTCATGGAAGTGCCACTCATTGGGTTAATTAAGACTATCCCGAATTAGTCATTGAGAGAAGTTATACCTTAAAACAGTTCAACAACCTCCCAGGTATTTGCTCTTTGCATATAAAAGTCTCGGGTAAAGATGAGACTTTAAACATCATAAAACTAGCAGTTATAAGATAGCTTATTGCAAATTGATACACATCTTTTGAACTCCGAGGAATATTTGTAAATTTATCTAGTT